>CM036250.1:3951024-3953524 GCA_020698575.1 Bostrychus sinensis | reverse complement strand
CACCTTTGTATTGGTAAATGATACAGCAACTTTTTGCCAAAAATCATAAAAGTTTACTCTCAAATGTAGCACCGCAGACAGAGAGTGAAGAAAAGTTGAATATAACATTTTATTTAATTAAATGCAAATGCATACATTTTTTCAGCTTGAAAGAAAGTTATGCTTTAATATTATTATAGTATTTTTTGGTTTCTATGTGGTAATAGGTTCATTGTGTAAAAATTACTTGATGTAATAATTCACTGCATTGTTGTCTGAGACTGGCCACTCCCTGTTTAAGATGGCTTCCTAGCACTTTTTGAATGTTTGCCTGATGAAGGCTCAGTGCCGAAACGTTGTCAGACCTCACCTGTAAATAAATCTCACCTTTGCAAGTTTGACAGTGTGCGGGATTTATCTCTTCCTTAATTTAATTAAAAACACAAAATTTATCTCCAAAAAGCCATATCTGGTTTTATTTTAATACATAAATTTCAATATTTCCGATATTATCAATCGATACTTCATGTGTATCAATATTCACTTCCTAGAACACGATACGATTCGATACAAGGTCATGTGCATCGATGTAAGTTGTATTAAAGGGAAAAAAATCGACACAGTTACTGTATCGTTACACACCTACAAATTAATGACTAAGGTCCATCCTATACATATCTTGTGGTTTTGGAACAGAAAGTCTGTTCTCAGAGTGGATACTGGCACTGGCCTGAGAGCATAAATC
Source organism: Bostrychus sinensis (assembly GCA_020698575.1). Lineage (NCBI taxonomy): Eukaryota > Metazoa > Chordata > Actinopteri > Gobiiformes > Eleotridae > Bostrychus > Bostrychus sinensis. Next base: position 3,952,800 of record CM036250.1, on the reverse strand, counting down.
TGGTTTTGGGTCAAGCTGAGCCTTCTGAAGCTGCCCCAAACTCACTGGACACAATGGACCATGGACAGACTTTAACAACTGGCAAAAACAAAACTTATCTAAAAACAAGATACACGTCGCTAAAACGTTGCATGAGCTGTCATTGCTAAAGAGAGACTAAATAAGTAGAGCAACCATTCCCAAAGTCAGGAGTCATGGCCCTCCTTAAATTTACCAAAATCCCACACAGACCCCAACAATACAACTTCCCTCCATCCCACATTTTATTTTCATGTTTTTCTCCATATATTTCTATAAAAACATTACAAAAGACACTGACTATTGGCTAAAAAGTGGTTTAAAGTTATATTTTTAAACAAATACACTGTAAAATGCTGCAAAAACTCAATAACTCAAGGCAAAGGATCCCTCAAGATTTTTGGGGCCAACTCAAAATCTCAGGTTTTCCACACTTTCACTTAATTTGATGTTCATACGTCTAAAAACTTGTCTAATTTTTAAGTTTTTCTCTCTAGCATTATTTTTTTACTCATCTTACAGCCAACTTACAGAGTTCAGAAAAAGTTTTGTTAAATGTAGTATATTTAGTTTTTATTATCAATAATACTTTTTCTGAGCAGTGGAGTCAGTTGCTGTAAGATGAGCTGGAAAAAATAAAGATAGTGAGTAAAACTTAAAATGTCAAGTTTTTAGATGTATGAACATTAAATTTGGTGAGTAAAAAAAATATTAGTTGTTGAAAACTTGAGATTTTGAGTTGATCACCAAAACTCAAAAATCTTGAGGGATCCTGTTGCCTTGAGTTTTTGCAGCATTGTTTTTTACAGTGCATTTCAAACTCAATTTATTTTTATGTACTTAATATAGACAGCCTCTGGGGGCCCCCTGCAGTACCTTCGCAGACCCCCAGGGGGCCCCGGACCCCACTTTGGGAACCATTGAAGTAGAATAAGAATAAGAACATACAGTAACTAGATTTAAGCAAAAACACATCAGTACATGCCATCTGAATAAGAATAATGATTAAATTGATATCTCAAGGTGAATACGTGGGGAGACATAATCTAAGAACTTTATTGATACACACACGGCTTAAACTCGGGCAAGTTATATGTGATACTTCAGCAACCTTAAATTTAACTTTAAAGTTACACTGTGTAACTTTTCTCCTAAATATGTGGGGCATACTGACTTGTTTTTGTGATTTTTTGAGCGATTATAAGGCCTGAGGCGCGATCTGTTGCTCCGAGCGGGGCTTCTGTACTGAGAAACCACCCTCGCAACTTGGCCGGGAGCGCTCCGCTGTTGAGGAAAAGTCACGTGACAGGGAACGACTCGCTTTACGGCATTCCCTTCTGCTCTTATACCTGAGGTGCAGTATAACCATGAAGCTACTTTTAGCGTTGTTATTTTCGCCAGTTCGTCAGGGACCGAAGGACACAAGAAGATGAAGACAATGTCGGACGAGGCAAGAAAAAGAAAATGTGAAAGGGACCGCACCAGATCACAGACAAGAGTCAACATCGGACAGACTTTTGCTCGCTGGCGTCAGATGAGAGACAGAGAAGGCTGCAAATCAGATCACGTTTTTGCTTCTTTACTGTTGGGCAGGTAAATTAGCCTCTTTATTTTTTCTTTAGAACGTGCTTTTTCATACAGTTATTAGTTGTTTTTACTGCGACCATTGCACGATATTTGTTGATAAGCTAACGCTAGCGCTAACTCTATAGAAGATCCAGTCCAAACTTCCAAAGGTAGCAGCAGGTCAACTAAAGT
>CM036250.1:3531024-3948524 GCA_020698575.1 Bostrychus sinensis | reverse complement strand
TGGGCAGATGGATGGGCAGATGGATGGATGGATGGATGAATGGATGGATGGGCAGATGAATGGATGAATGGGCAGATGGATGGATGGATGGGCGGATGGATAGATGAATGGATGGATGGGTGGATGAATGGATGGATGGGCTGATGAATAGAAATAGATAGAAATACTTACTATTCATCCCATCAAGGGAAATTCAAGTGCCCAGTAGCATACATAGAACAACATAGCCAAGCATACCCATAACAACAGAATAAATAAATAAAAATAAAAAATAAAAATTACATAAATACCATGGTAAAAGTTGCTAGCAATAGTAATAATCCAAATATAGTGCACATGTTTATGCAGAGCTGTTATACATTCAAATAGCTCGTAATCCTAGAGAGTTGCTGTATACAGAAGCACATTAATGCCCAAATTATTGAGTTTAATAGGTTTTATTTTACTTTAGGCCTGAGACAGTTTCAGCAGTCGTTGAAGCCGCACTGTCTGATTTTGTGACTGTAAAAGTGATGTGTCTAAAAAAATATAGAGTTTGAATGATACACTCCCCTTTCCTTAGTCCTCTCCTTGGCGTCGCTCTGTCACAATAACACAGCACAGATCTTTTAATTCTTTACAATAAAACATAAAAATACTGTGAATAAGCTATGAATCTTGAAATAAAACAACAGCTCCTTCACATTATTCCTGATAGATTCTAGTTGTGGATAGATAAAGGATGTATTGTAAGGATTGTATTGCGAAAATATAAGGAAAAAGAAATCAGGTAGTGCAGCTTTAAATAATACTGATGCTCTGCCCAGACGTTTTCTCAGGTCGTCCTCATAAAAACAGAACTTTTCTCATTAAAAAAACAAAAACAGAAGAAATTTTACTCAGAAAAACAGAACTTTTCATGTAAAAAAATAACTTTTTTCTTTTCAAGCGAACTCAGTATGCCTCCATACAACACAACTGATCTCACATTGAATAGTCTTTATTTTAAGACGTAAGAGATTTAGTTGAATTGTTTCATTTGTCAGTGAAAATAACAAAAACCCTACTAATAATTTGCCACATTTCCAAAGATGACTATTTTAAATATTGCAATGGTAAAAATGTGCACAATTGTGTCATGTTTTTTGTTTCAATCCATATTTTTTTCTTCAAAATCTAAGTGTCTATATTCTGCTTTTCTTCATATTTTCCTCCTCTAGAACAGCAGCACCTTTTACAGCCTTACATTATGTGACTAAAAGAAAACATTTTCAATTATTACTTTATAATTAACGGATGAAGAGACCAGCAGAGGGCAGAATGCAGCGGTCTTTTGAGCATAATCAAAGAAAAAGAGCACTTCACTTCCTTAAACTTTTTGTATGATGCTGTTTAACTCCAAAAGTAAAATTGTCTGTGAGGAACAGAGCTGTACACTGTTTTTTGGATAAATGAATGAGAGCAGACTGGATGTAGAGAGGTTGTTGTTGTCTTGAGGCCTCAGAAACTCAGCGCCAGAGAATACAGTATTACTCAAACAGGCACGAATGAAACAAAACACAACTCCAGGTCTGTTTTAGATGAGGGAACCACATGGATGAAAGCTCAAAAAAGTTAATTTTTTGTAATATAGCCTCTTTAAATGTCAGGTAAAATTATCTCCAGGTGCAAGTGAAGCCTAACTGTGCACTCTCTTCCTCTCACGGCTCCGTCTCCAAATCCAGCCCACAACACAGAGAACCACCCAGACTCATCCTCAGCGACTCCACCGCAGCCCAGACATTTACATAATGAGATCTCAGTATCAGGAAGTGGATCTGCCTGATTAGCCGAGCACAAATTAGCGTAAAATCGGCCCAGCGGCACACGGCTGTACTGTGGTAATCCTGTGAATCATGCACAGATACCATACTCTGCCTTCTATAAGCTTCTGTCTGTGAGCCACGAGAGGAATTTACAATCTGTGTGAATGAGCAGATTTCACTCACACTCAGCAGTAACTCAATATGACGGCATGGATTTATTATTAAATGTTATTAGCATTTAGTTAGATATAAAAAGGCATGGCTTATTATTAATGACAATTTGCAATATTACTTAAACGTCCCCTTTTCTGCTAACTTGACTTTTCTTAGCTTTTAACCATGTTATAATGTTGTTTCCTCCACAAAAACAGACCTGGAGTAGGATTCTGTTTGAGTAATACTGTATGCTGAGGAGCTGCCCTTCTCCAGATCTGAAAACGCTCGGTCTCACGGCTCTACGTAGACAGGTGAAACCAGGAAGTGCTCCTGCGCGTTTCTAAAGCCCATTACACCGTCACCAGGACTCATAACTATGTCACTATGAAGCAGTCAGTTCAGTATCTGTTAGCGTTAGAAGATTTTTCTATGGCCGATGCTGATATTGGTTTTAAATTTTTAATTCAAAGCAGACAATGGACAAAAAACACTCCCAGTTTTTTTAGACCGATATGTTTGTTGATTTTCTTAAATTTATGAAAGAAATTAGTATAATTTAGCCATTTGTTTTAGTGATGCTTATTAAGGACGGAAACAAATGTGTTAGAATGTGACAGAACAGTTAAAGATGAGTTTTTTGAGAAAACCAATAAGTCCATCTCTTAAACTCTCTGTGCAGGATAGAGCTTGGCGAGAACTATGTAAGGATTTGTTCATTTTCGGGTGAAAGCATCAAGAGGACGATGATTCAGAAGTGTAATCAAGTCAGAAGTTTATTCAGTAAAAACACAGGTAAGGTTACAGTCAGCAGAAGTGAGCGCGCTCCTAGAGGGAGGAGTGTTCTAAGTTTTTATACTATGTATGACGATGTATGACGATCTCTGCATAGCATTATCTTCTTGGCTTCGAGTAACTTTTCTGTGCAGTAGGGCAGGGCCACAAAAAGTTCTCAGTTTCTGCAGAGTCTTCCCACCATCGACAGGAGCCCCCCCTGCAACCTTGGCTCTGATAACTTTGTAGCAAGCTCATTATTTGTGCCATATTTGGAATGCACCTAAGAGTAGAGTGACCTTAGAGTGAAAGAAGAAAAACATCACATAAAATCACAGTATTATTATTACTAATGTTGAAGCGTTATTAACCTTAGCAGTAGTACATCAAAATATAAGTTTAATGGTAATACGCAAAGCTATCTGTAGAAATATTCAATAATTCCCCCTTAAAACAAAAACATCCCTCAACAAAAAACAAAAAATAAAACCTGTAAGAAGCATAATACAACTACAACATGCTTTTTATTGCCATTTTGAGCTTTTCAAGCTGAGATAAAGCGATTTTGAATGTTTCCTATGAACTGCAGAGTAAGAATACAAACTGATACAAGATGGATGGGGAAGCTTTGCCTGGAAAACCCAGAATGATATTTCTCTGTATTATTATACAGAGAAATATGAGTCTGGTCACCACATCCTCCGCTGTGGTTGGATTCAAATCCCAACCATACCGTGCATTTTGATTCGCTTATTTAAGTCACGTGTTCTTCGCGAGCAGCGTCCTCAACAACAACAATCAAGATGGCCACCGAGGAGCCGAGAGTTTGTTTCATTCAGCGGTAAATTCCGTTTTAAATGACCAAAAACATATCGAGTCATTAAAACCACAGCAGCTTACAGCACTAGAAGCCTTTAAAAAAAATAATAATAACAATAACACAGCATAGATCTTTTAATTCTTTACAATAAAACATAAAAATACTGTGAATAAGCTATGAATCTTGAAATAAAACAACAGCTCCTTCACATTATTCCTGATAGATTCTAGTTGTGGATAGATAAAGGATGTATTGTAAGGATTGTATTGCCAAAATACAAGGAAAAAGAAATCAGGTAGTGCAGCTTTAAATAATACTGATGCTTTGCCCAGATGTTTTCTCGGGTCGTCCTCATAAAAACAGAACTTTTCTCATTAAAAAAACAAAAACAGAAGAAATTTTACTCAGAAAAACTGAACTTTTCTTGTAAAAAAAATAACTTTTTTCTTTTCAAGCGAACTCAGTATGCCTCCATACAACACAACTGATCTCACATTGAATAGTCTTTATTTTAAGACGTATAAGATTTAGTTGAATTGTTTCATTTGTCAGTGAAAATAACAAAAACCCTACTAATAATTTGCCACATTTCCAAAGATGACTATTTTAAATATTGCAATAGAGCATGATGGGAGTGAGTGCATTGACGAGCAGACTTCTTACACTCCTTTTTCAAATCATTTCCTCAGTGTAGGATCCAGATCTTTCCTGTGATACCGAACACTTTTTTTTTGCAGCAGCAGCATCCGTTATCACAGCTCTCCTTCCTGGATTCCCCTGGAGCTCTGGCGGTATATACTGTATTTGAGAAGCAATAATGCTCTAAAGGAAGGATCAAAAAGGAGATGTTGCTGTGGAGCTGCTTTGTAAATGATGAAAATGGTTAACAATGGTGAAAAGAAACAAGACAACCAAGGAACGACCTATGATTTATGCAAAATACCAGGGAGTTGGAGATAGAGATGTGTTGGATTTACGTGGATATATTGTGTCTATGGATCTTTGCTTTAAATAACTTTAGTATATGCAGTGCTGACACAATTGTATTCAGTGAATCAACTGATTTCTTCATGCTTTTGTCCACAGAACCATGACACACATGAACAGTGTCAAACATGGCCGCATGTCTTGAAAAAAATGGTTTTCTTTTCAAAACATGCAGATTCATTTTTCCATTGGGAAGGTCAGGGAAGACGAGTTCTGCTTGAGTTCACTGAGGGCTTTAATGATGATAATTAAAGGTTGGGTTTTGTTTTTATTAGACTCACTAATGGTAGTTTTTCACTGGAAACCGAACATTTGTTGATTCTGGAGTCATGTGTGGCTCTGTTCCTTCAGGTCATGGTTGGACTATGACTTATGTGGACAAGGTCATAGATACTGTATACATACGCCTTCCTCCTTCACCTTGTTCTTGTTCTTCTTCTTGCTCTTCTTCTTGTTCTTCTTCTTCTTCTTGTTCTTCTTCTTGTTCTTCTTCTTCTTCTTGTTGTTCTTCTTCTTCTTGTTCTTCTTCTTCTTCTTCTTGTTCTTCTTCTTGTTCTTCTTCTTGTTCTTCTTCTTCTTCTTGTTTTTCTTGTTCTTGTTCTTCTTCTTCTTCTTCTTCTTCTTCTTGTTTCCAGCAGACTAGGCGCCTTGCTGCCTTTCTCTGTTTGGGGGTTACGTCACATGGTTAAATCCATACATGCCGCCCTGCCGCTGCAAGAACGTCCATAAGCGCCCTTATAGCATAGTCCTGCCCCTGAGGAGGGCTGAGGACTGTCCTGAGATTAACTGCAAAGTTTTTAGAGTTTGACGCGACTGTTTCAAATAGCTCCGCTCTGTGATTGTCAAATGCTGGGCAGTCCATAAGAATATGTTCAGCTGTTTGATCTTGTTTGCTGCTACAGAGCCCATCTGGATGTTTCTTTAATTTTGCAAGGTCCCATACAAGCCCGAAATAACCTAATCTCAGCTTTTTCCAGCTGCGTCTTCTCGCCAAAGTGAAGCCCTTTCTGTCTCACAGCGATCTGGAAAAAGCTATTCATGCTTTCATCAGTTCACGTATTGACTTCTGTAATGCACTATATTTCTGTATCACGCAGTCATCACTCCGCCGTTTGCAACTGGTACAAAATGCAGCCGCTCGACTTTTAACAAACTCATCCAGACACAACCACATCACCCTGGTTCTCTCTTCTCTCCATTGGCTCCCGGTCCGCTATCGCATTGATTAAAAATTTAAATTTTTGTTTTTAAAGCTCTTAATGGTCTTGCCCCTCTCTATTTATCAGAGATTTGAACCCTCCACCGCCCCAGCAGAGCCCTCAGAGGGTTCTGGACGTCCCCAGGTCCCGGTACAAACAGTGGGGTGATCGTTCGTTTGCAGTTGTCGCTCCTAAACTCTGGAACACACTGCCTCTTGATCTGCGAGTGATCACTGAGCTGTCTCTGTTTAAGTCCAGGTTGTTTAGACTTTTAACACTTAGGCTTTAAGTCTTTGGTTCATTCTGTTACTGTGCGTTGTGTCTTATTGTTTTATACATTTTATAGTTTTGATTAAACTTTTGTAATTTTATGTTTTTTTTATGTAAAGCACTTTGGTCTTCCTTACGTTGTTGTAAAGTGCTATAGAAATAAACTTTGATTGATTGATTGGTCAAAAACTCTGCAGCTTTCCTTTCTTTTCCTGTGTATAGTGGCTCAGGTGTAACTGTTGGCTTGATAGAATAATAATGGCGACCCCTACTGTCGCTCTCCCACACTTCCTCCCAGACAGATGTTATATGGAGTGACCTCCACTCGAGTGCTCCTGGGACCACTCTGAACTCCAGCTCTTCCTTTAAGGCCCACTTGGCGGCCATTTTATTTCCCAGCACGTGTGCAGGTGCCCAGAGTAAACCCACAGACCCCCAGCCTGCGCCACACTGCACAGCCCTGGTCTTCTCTCTGTGTAAACCCAGTCTCAGTCATGGTCTAACCCTGACTCAGAGGAACAGTGCCACACATGACTCAGCTACAGGTGAACGTCTTTCTCAGTAATATCTGTGTTTTGATAGTTCCTCAGAAGATGATCAAATGTAACACACAGTGAAGATGTAGATGGAGTTTGTTCTTGCTTTAAAATGTTTACTGTTTACTGAAATTAATGACTGGGCACTGTTACAGATTCACAGCACTTTACTGAGATTTCACATTAAACGTTTTACTGTGCAGATGGAGAATCACTTCTTTGACAGTCCAGACTGCACTGTGTCCCTTCCTTCCTCCCTTCCCTCTCTCTTTCTTTCTTTCTTTCTTTCTTTCTTTCTTTCTTCCTTCCTTCCTTCTTTCCCTCCTTCCTTCCTTCCTCCCTTCCTCCCTTCCCTCTCTCTCTCTTTCTTTCTTTCTTTCTTTCTTTCTTTTTTCCTTCCTTCTTTCCCTCCTTCCTTCCTTCCTTCCTTCCTTCCTTCCTCCCTTCCCTCTCTCTCTCTTTCTTTCTTTCTTTCTTTCTTGCTTCCTTTTTTCCTTCCTTCTTTCCCTCCTTCCCTCCTTCCTTCCTTCCTTCCTTCCTCCCTTCCCTCTCTCTCTCTCTCTCTCTTTCTTTCTTTCTTTCTTTCTTGCTTGCTTCCTTTTTTCCTTCCTTCCTTCCTTCCTCCCTTCCCCCTCTCTCTCTTTCTTTCTTTCTTTCTTTTTTCCTTCCTTCTTTCCCTCCTTCCCTCCTTCCTTCCTTCCTTCCTTCCTCCCTTCCCTCTCTCTCTCTCTCTTTCTTTCTTTCTTTCTTTCTTTCTTGCTTCCTTTTTTCCTTCCTTCTTTCCCTCCTTCCCTCCTTCCTTCCTTCCTTCCTTCCTTCCTTCCTCCCTTCCCTCTCTCTCTCTTTCTTTCTTTCTTTCTTTCTTGCTTGCTTCCTTTTTTCCTTCCTTCCTTCCTTCCTTCCTCCCTTCCCCCTCTCTCTCTTTCTTTCTTTCTTTCTTTCTTTCTTCCTTCCTTCCTTCTTTCCCTCCTTCCTTCCTTCCTTCCTCCCTTCCCTCTCTTTCTTTCTTTCTTTCTTTCTTTCTTTCTTGCTTCCTTTTTTCCTTCCTTCTTTCCCTCCTTCCTTCCTTCCTTCCTTCCTTCCTCCCTTCCCTCTCTCTCTCTTTCTTTCTTTCTTTCTTTCTTTCTTTCTTGCTTCCTTTTTTCCTTCCTTCCTTCCTCCCTCCCTTCCCCCTCTCTCTCTTTCTTTCTTTCTTCCTTCCTTCCTTCCTTCCTTCCTTCCTTCCTTCTTTCCTTCCTTCTTTCCCTCCTTCCTTCCTTCCTTCCTTCCTTCTCTCGTCCCTCTCATGTCTCTCTGTTGTTACTGTTACTGACTCTCAGTTTGCAGAAGCAGACAGGAGCAAAAACAGTCAGGCACACAACTAACTTCAGCTACAACTATATTGGTATGAGTAGTAGTAGTAGTAGTAGTAGTAGTAGTAGTAGTAGTAGTAGTAGTAGTACTTGTAGTCATGGCCGGTGTGGCTAATCGGGAGAACCAGGAGATTTCCCGGTGGGCCTCAGTCCTGGCTCAGCTGTGAGTTTGTGTTACTTCTGTGATCTGAGGGCCGTCCTCCTGTTCCCTGTAAACTCTGAGCAGTGACTGTTCAGGCTCTGTCAGGGACACTCAGCTGTTTCTGACTGGATGCTCTCCACAGATGCTTCCTTACTCGCCCTGTCATTGGTTACTTTTATGGAGCTCCCGTCTGATTGGCTGGCTGGGAGGAGTAGGCGGGAGTAAAGCGCCGTGAGAGGACTGTAAACAGAATGCGACATGACAGATGTGAAAATATAAAACAATATTACTTTAAACCAGGCGCTGGACAAAAACGTGAGGCAGATTACAGACGGAGTGGGAGCTAACAGCTGCGTTAGCGCGTTCTGAAGCTAAACACGAGTAAGTCTCTCTTTGCTAACTAAGTGTGACAATAATGTGGATAATAATATAACCTCAGGAACGTTCAAACGACAAATTGGAAAGAACATATTGTTAATAAAAGCGCTGCTTGGTGTTTTCTGTCAGGTTAACAGTGTGAGCAGTGTAAAAGCTGAGCTAAAGCTAACAGCAGCTAAAGCTCCTGCAGAGGAACAGGGCTGGTTATATCACAGTCTGTGCTAAAGGTAAGGCTGGCTATCACTGACTGTTGCTTCACAATAATAAGTAAAGCATCTCTTTTTTCAAAACCCCCAGACCCCCCTATTTCTATTATATTATATTATATATTATATTATGTACCTTTTTTTGTTATTCATATCTCAGAACTGTAATCTAAAAACTTGTTTTTATAGATTTATGCATAAGAAAAATGACATTGAAGTTGAATGAGGGCTGGTCTACAAAAAAATTCCAGGGCTGAAAATGAGTCCCACTCCGGCCCTACTAGTAGTAGTTAGTAGTAGTTAGTAGTAGTTAGTAGTAGTACAACAACCCCAGAACTACCCAGTACAACCAAGAACTTAGCACTCAGCTGTACAAGCTCCTCTTTGTGGCAGTAGTAGTATCAGTAGTAGTAGTAGCATTAGAAGCAGTAGTAATAGTTGTAGTGCAACCCCAGAACAAGTTTCTTAATGTGTAATAGTAGTAGTAGTGGTAGTAATTGTAGTAGAAGCAGTAGTAGTAGTAGTAGTACAACCCCAGAACTTATCACTCTTCAGTACAAGCTCTTCAATGTATAGAGGTGGTAGTAGTAGTTTGTAGTAGTAGTAGTACAAGGCAACCCAAAACATAAAGTATACTCCACCGAACAAGCTCCTTAATGTGGCAGTAGTACTATTGGTACTAGTAGTAGTAGTAGTAGTAGTAGTAGTAGTAGTACAACTCCAGTACTTCCAAGTACAAGCTTCTCAGTGTGACTCTGAACCAAAAACCACAGATTTAAATGGACTTTAAAGATTTTTAATATTTTAAATGTAAAGAGTAAATAGTCCAATTTTAAATCTGGCCGCAGCATGGTTTAGTCTATAAGGTGTTGCTCCTGTCTGCTTCTCCAGACTGTAAGGAACACATGACATTATCTGTAAATATCCAGTAAAAAATTGTACAGGGATCTCGCAGCATCAAAAAGCATTAAAAGTCATTACATTTTGCAAAAATTAAGTAAGTTAAGTAGCATTAAAAAGCATTAAATTTAAATACATATATATATATTTATACCCAAACATCGAATGTTTCAACATTATTGGTGCTTTATGAACTGGAGTTTACAATACTTGCAAATAAACAACATTTTAAGCTGTGATTATATGTTTGTGGCATTAAAAATGACATTAAAAAGCCTGATTCCTGCAGGAACCCTGATGTAACAAAACTAAATGGATTAAAACACATTGATTTCATTCTTTAAACAGTGGTGGTAGCTAATATTTGCAAGTCCTCTTAAAAGTTAAATTGAATGAAACTCCTCCCCTCTCTTGTAGTTCCTATGGGTTTTAATTACCCACAGTTCCTAGCTTTGAGAACAGTCCGTGTATTTATCCTATTCACTAAATGACTCCTAATAACAGGACTGACTGAGAGAAGAACAGGAGCACTGCAGCCCTCACCGCTGCACTGGCTTTACATTCACGGTGTGAGCGTGCACGTGAGAGTGTGCATGTGAGAGCGAGCGAGCGAGCGAGAGAGGAGGAGAGAGAGAGTGCGGAGATTACTCATGGGACACTCGGGGGAATGACGTCACTTACAGTCTCACAACCTCAGGTAAATGTTCTTTTACTGTCTCTGTCCTTGCAAAAGTATGAGCATTTATCCTTCTATCTCTGCCTTATACCCAGGAATAAATCACTGAGAGGTTTATGTCAGTCACTTTACATCTCATACCAACAACTATGAAGATAAAAAATAAACAAGAAATATGAGACAGCAGAAGCATTAGTATGGTAATTTAATTTTTTGCTGATACAGTGTTTATTGTATATAGTTTTATCTGCACTCTTCTTTTTAATTTAATTTTAAATTGATTCTTAATTATACTCTTTAAATTTGATTTTATTGTTTTAATTGGGTTTTGTACTTTTAAATTTGCCTTTTTTTTTCTGTAAAGCACTTTGAATTGCTCTGTGTATGAATTGTGCTGTACAAATAAACTTGCCTTGCCTAGTTTTTATCTGCGAATGATGATAATGAAATAATACATGAAATTTTATAGTAGGGTTTGATTGATGATGAATTGATTTTTTTTTTTTTTTTTACGGGAAATAATGATAACAAATTACTATTTATGTAGTTTTAATAAGATTCAATACAGATGAGTTTATCTTTGTGTAAATTTTATTGTTATTTATGTGTATTATTTATGTGTATTATTTATGTGTATTGATGAAATGATAATTGCACATGTTTAAGGACTACAGATGGAAATTAGCCATGTGGCTATAATCCACTGAAGACATTTTTAATGTTTAATTGTACATTGTCCTTCAAATAAATGAAAAAAAAAAAAAAATCACACTGCAAATTTTCAATATCTACATTAGATAAAATTACTTGAATTCAGATTAGTAATCTTGATTTGAGCAAAAATTCAGATCTTCAATCTTGATTTGAGGAATTTTCACTAGATTAAATTTATTTACTTATTTATTAGGCAACTTATTACTAAATTATTTGCCTTGTTTCAAAGCATTTTTCCCTGTTTGCTTATTTCAAGCAAAATTATCTGTCCATGGGGTAAATTTTGCTTGAAATAAGTAAAAAAAAAATAGCTTGAAACAGGAAAAAAATAATTTGAAACAAGGCAAATAATCTAGTAATAAGCTATCCATAACTAAATAAATCTAGTTATTTTTGCTCAAATCAATATTCATAATCTGAATTCAAGTAATTTTATCTAATGTCGATATTGATTTTTTGCAGTGCACCCCTTTTTAAAGAGACCCCTATAAACAAGATCTAGTGGTATTAACCCTTAAGTCACTGAAACAGATACGGTCGGCCTGACTGCTCAACTGTGATTATGCCACAAAACACAATTTAACTCATCATTACAACATGGAAAAGATAAAGAACCACACCAAACCTTGCCTGGAAATTCCAGACTCACCGCTGTACCAGCGGATGAGTCTGGTCGCCTTACAATCAATTCGATTTCTAGGGCGGAGCAAACCCGAATTAACGAACAGCAGCGTTAGCCAATCAGAAAATGGCGGACGTGACGTTAACAAAGCGACAACAAAGTAAGAAAGTAAACAAACGGAGTAGTGAAGCCACGAGGGAGGAACGAAGGAGTTATTTCAACATTACCGTACCATACGCTGAATGAAACAAACTCTCGGCTCTCGGTGCGCCATCTTTATTGTTGTCGGCGAGGAGACGCGTACGAGTGACGCTGCTCGCGAAGAACACGTGACTTAAATAAACCAATCAAAATGCACGGTACGGTTTAGATTTGAGTAAACCACTGCGGACGGCGTGGTGACCAGACTGAGATTTCTCTGTAGAATAACACAGACACATATCAGTCTGGATTTTCCAGGCAACACCAAACCTGCCTAAAGAGGAACATCTAAAACTCACAAACTGGGACAGGAGTGCATTCATCAGAGAGGCAACAATAAGACCAAAGGTGAGCCTGAAACATCTGCAGAGCTCCACAGCAGAGACTGTTGTATCTGAACCATACTCTCCACAGAGCTGCGCTGGGTGGAGGAGCGCACACGGAAAAGCCTTGGCAAAAATAATAAAAAGTATGTTTCGTGTTTGCCCAAAGGCACGTGGGACACTCCCCAAATATGGGAAGGTCCTCTGGCCAGACACACATAAGTTTTCAGTTTTTCTGTCATATTTTTTGTTTGCTTCACAATAAAAAATCATCTGAATAGTTGTTGTCATGTGATGAACCTCTCCATGATCCTTTTAAATTCCAGGTTGTAAGAAAACAATAAAGGAAAATGCTAATGGGGTTGAATACTTTTGCAAGCCACTCTAAATGATTATAATTATAGTTTATGTTTGATATGGCTTTGTATTTTTTCCTTGCGTCATCATAACCGTCCAGTTTCTACGACTCCACAGCCACTTAATGTCCTTCTTTTTCAGTGGATCTTAGCCTAAAAAAGTGAGATTTAGTTAAGAACAACAAGGTAAGATCAGTATTACTTGAGTAAAATGTAGAATAAATATTTGTGAGCGTTGTATTTATTGCTGGGATGAATATATGGTCGATGTGTTGCTGCCTCTGCATGTGGCTTTTTTATTTTAATGAATAAAATCTCAATAAAGAAGACACTACTTTGCAAAATGTCAGTTTTAGCAGCTGTATCTTTTATGTAAATGAGCTTTAGACTCAGTAAAGTAGATAATGTCAAACAGCAAAGCCTTTTTTTCTCAAGTCCGTCCCTCCTTGTCCCATCAAATCACACAACTTGTTTCAGTGCCCCCAACATGACAAAATTACAACAAAAAAAAGTTATTAAACACTTACAGGGTAGCTCCAGGGCTGTCTTGTGAATTTAAGACCTTTTTAAGACTTTTTAAAGCCATTTAATGTGAAATTTAATGGCAGCATCGTCAAACAGAACAATAATCTGTCTGAATTTTACACTCAGGAATTATCTGTACTACTCTGAAACTCAAGGGTTTTATTTTAACGTCTAACACAGATGAAAGAACTCCAGTGCTGCATTAAAAAACATGACTAAATGAATCATGCATTTGAATGATAACATTTCTTCAGTAATTATGTTTTGTTATCGCAGTGACTCTTCTTTTTTGTAACATTAACAGAAAGTTTTGACAAGTTTTAAGACCAAGATGAACAGAAAAGAATACTTACTCAGAATATTTAATGCTTTTAAAAGCCTTGAGGCCGCCCTGACTTATTTAGTCTTAATCTTGTGAAATATCACAATAATTAATGCACCAAAAGCTCGTCAGGGCATTTTTAGAGAATGCGTTTTGTTTTTGTGAGCATTTCTTCAACACGATGAGCCTTTACAGTGTCACAGAGTCAAACCTGATTAATGACACTTAAATCTAAATGTCCCATAGGAGTGAATGGTTGGCTGTGATTACCAATAACCCACAAGGGGGTAAAAGGAACAGAAGAGCAATGAATGAGTTTATTTTCTGTCTAAATTTTTGTTTCTCAGAGTCATATTTAAGACAGACATTAGACTGTAAATTAGTGCTGCACGATATGGAGAAAACATGCGATATTCGATAACTATGTTGAAAATTGCGATATTATTGTGATATTTGAAAATAGAGCCTACTTTTCAAACATAGTAAGTTACTTCACAAAAATGTACGTTCCTGTATTTACAAGGCAAAACAGCGACAAAATCAAAACTTAACACAGACTAAACCAGGAATAAAACAAGGCTAAGCTGTGACTACCGTATTTTCCGCACTATAAAGTGCATCGGATTATAAGGCGCACCTTCAATGAATGGCCTATTTTAAAACTGTTTTCATATATAGAGCACACCGCATTATAAGGCGCATCCACTAGATGGTGCTGCGCTAAAGGGAATGTCAATAAAACAGTCAGATAAGTCAGTCAGTCAAACTTTATTAATAGAATACAAACCAGCGTTCTTACAACTCCCTCGTTGAAAACAATGTATTTCCAACTCCATTTGTCACAGTTCAAAGCTACATGAACAGCGTTCGAGCGCTCAGTTTTCTGTCCCCTCAATGTCGCAACTCTTCTACTGAGACGGAGCAAAGGCCACGCCTCCTTGTTCTTTTGCGGCAGGATCCATAAACACGCCTATGGCACACATGAACAGCTGGGACTGGAATTCCCCTTTATCGTTTTTACCGCTGTCACTTCGGCAACGCCCCCTGAATACGGTAGCCATAATTAACCAACATTGATCCATATATAAGGCGCATCGGATTATAAGGCGCACTGTCAGTTTTTGAGAAAATTAAAGGCTTTTAGGTGCACCTTATAGTGCGGAAAATACGGTAAATTAATTAAATTACCACTAAAACTGGACTTTTTAAACATTTTTATTTAGTCACAACACATGTTCTTTTAAGGTTCTGGTGGAAAATGATTCTTCAGTGTAAATCTCTGTCAGATGGAAGACCACAGCGTTATTGCGATATATTTAGATTCTTGCAATACGGATATTGCGATATCGATAATTTTGCGATATATTGCGCAGCCCTACTGTAAATATCATAAATCCATCCTTTTCCCATTCCTATACAGCAGTGGGTCCCAAAGCAGGACCCGGGGCCCCCTGGGGGTCTGCGAAGGTAGTGCATGGTGGGCCCCCAGAGGCTGTCTATATTTCAATTCAATTTCAATTCATTCTTTATTTCAGGCACATAGTTTTGATCCATAACAACAAATAAAACACAAAAATATAAAAAAGACATTTAGTCAATGAAAATTTTAAGTACTTAAAACTGTTTTCTATAAAAGTCTGTCTTTTTTTAGATCATCTCCGTAATGGAATAAATTATCTAAAAAGTGAATCGATCTACCCAGTTTATATACTTTCAAAAAAATCCTCTCACTTCAGCTCTAACTCTGACTGATCGCTTTGCTTAAATGTGTTTTGGAAAGGGTTTTCTGAATATATGTTATGTCTTTTATTCAATAATGATCTGATTTATTTTGTATTTTGTATTAAAATTATTGCATTTTTAATCTTGGCCCCAGGAAGACTAGCAACAACTAAAATGGAAGCTAATGAGGATCCTAATAAATTAACAAATAAACTTATAAATATTAAGCACAAAGAAAAAAATGACAGCTATATACTTGTTTTAAAATATTACCTTAAAAGCAGTCAGTGTTTTTGTAATGTTTTTATAAAAATATATGGAGAAAAACATGAATAAAAGAGGGAAATTCAGGGATTTTCAGAAATTTAAGAGGGCCACAACAGTCTCGACTTTGGGACTGTCTGTTTCTTTATATCCTCTATGTTTTATCACGTTAATAAAACCTTCCTTGTTGTGTTTCTGGTTCTATCTCGTGTTAATATCTGTTGTTTTTGCTGTAAACCTGGAGGATGTTTGTTGGAGATGACCTGCTGCTGTGAGTTTTCTTCCTTATCATTCAGATCATGTCCCTGTTTTTGTCCAACGCGACCTTGTCTCTGTCCAAACACATTACAGGAAAATACTGATGCTCCTAAAAGAAAACCTCTGCACCTGTCTGCAAATAAACCCCTAAATATATAAACATACTTTATAAAGGAAACGTATGAAGTCAAATGAGTCAAATGGTAGTAGCAGTAATTGTTGTTGTTGTAGAAGAAGTAGATTTGGTTGTGCTTTGGCTCTGTAAGCTTTAGATTTACTCCGTCTATAATCTATAACCACACGACTTATTTCAGTTTAATAATTAGTGTTCTCCAGTGTTTCTGTAGGCTTGTCTACTTTTCTAATAAGCTTTTGTTGAGAATATTTTTCATTTATTGTGTGACTTATGTTTTAAATGCCAAAGTGTGATATTGTTTGTAGTGTTGCTGTCCTGTAAGGAAGTGAGCCAGCCAGTGTGTACAGACGTGGGTGCAAAAAACAAGAAGTAAAACCGAGCTAGGTCATGAACTTTGGGGACATATGTCTGGTGATTAGTCAAGACACATTGATTTAAACAGGAACCCCTCCTTTACAGCACGCACTTCTGTATCACTGCTGGGCCACGTCCTGGACTGTGCCCATATATGGGAATAAACTGAATATGTGGGTTGGTGTACAACTCTTGTATAAATATTGTCTGCTAGGGGAAGTCAGCAGTTGAACTGCCCAACATTAAGACCTGATTAGACGTAGGCCGTAGGGACAGATTCAACCCAAGAGCTCTTGTATAGTTTTCTGCAAAATAAATGCTCAAAGACAATTGATTGGAGTCAGATTTTTGTTTTTCATAAATCCGCATAAACGAACACGACGACAATTTGGTGACCCCGACGTGCGACGCGGTAATTTACGTGTTTTTGTGTTTGTGTGTTTTGCGGCCAGAAGTCCGCTGTGACCGGGGTTCGAGTCCCTTGAGGCCTGGAGTCCTCTTAGCGGTCTGTAAATAGTCAGGTAGCCAGAAGCCTACCGAGCGGCCAGAAGTCCGCTGTGACCGGGGTTCGAGTCCCTTGAGGCCTGGGGTCCTCTTAGCGGTCTGACATAGAAACGTAGCCAGAAGCCTACGGAACAGCCTGAAGTCTGTTCATTTCGACGCCAAACGGTAGCCTGAAGTCTACCCCGCGGCCAGAAGCCCGCAAATTGGATTACTAATATTGTGGCCAGAAGTCCACAACAGTTTAGACGATAAAAGTAGCCTGAAGCCTACACCGCGGCCAGAAGCCCGCAAATTGGAATTACTAAAGTCGTGGCCAGAAGTCCACGGGAGCGCAAGAAAAGGTACCTGTCGATTCATCTCCATTGAACGGACGCCACTGACCAATTGACCCAGCCGGCCGGCTAACAACTAAAGGTAAGCAGAAAACCTGTTTGGTCAAATTTCTGCTATTGATCGAAGCTAAATTGTGGTCAGTGTGTTGTGGACGGCTTGACAATGGAGGGCGAATTTGACGCAGACTTGGGGACTGTGCACTGGACCTTGGCACCTCAACACGGGTCCACATTAGATGATCAGTTTGAGGAATGTCTTAGACAGACCAGACAGACGGCGCAACCTAAGGACCGGGAAAAATTCACAAGGGACTTAAAGCAGTACTGGGAAGACTTGAAAAAGAAAACAGGACATAAAGGGGATGAAAGGGTTTCAATGGACTGGGTAATGACACAAATAGAATGTAAATGGGTTGACATACTACACAAACACAAAGACAAAGTATAAAAGCCAAGAAGAAGTGTGAGAAGGAACTAGACAAGTTTAAAAGTAGGCATTGTTTCAGTGGAATGTTAAGACTGGCTGCAGCCGCTTTGTCCTCGACTCAGACAAAGACTGACAACCACCCTAGCGAGCCAGGCTACAGCGCCTGCTTGTTCAGAAAAGCGATCATAGACGCCTTGCCCACCGGTCCCTCAGAACGTATGCTTGCCAATCCAGAGTGGGCCACAATGACACACATACAGTTCAGAACGCACACTCTACATCATCTTAGAACTCACACACAGAAGGAAAAGTCACATGACAATAAAATGTGTCAGCTCGAAGAACAGCTCACTAAAGTCCAGTTAAGATTGGCACAAGCACAAAATAACAAATCTGATAAGAAACAGCCCAAAGCCACACAAATGGCAGTTTCTGCTCCTCCCCCACAGCAGCAACAACCGCTCCTCAACCACAGCCAGCTGGCCCCATAGTACTTTATGCACCATATCCCGTACAAAGACCTCTAGCTCCGTATTGGACTCCACCACCTCAGATGTGGGGAGGCGGAGGTAATAACTTTAGACAGGGAAGAGGCAGATGTGGTGGTTATGGTGACAGAGGTAGAGGCATGGGACAGCCAATGCCTGGCCCAATGATGTCTGCTATTTCTGCAACTTGAGACCCCTGACAGAGTGCTCGCAGAACCCATGTTGACTCTGTCAGTGAATGGCAAGGAACTGGATTTTCTGGTGGACACTGGTGCCACCCACTCTACCTGCTCCCCACAGAAAATACGGCTGGAAGCCTCACAACATTCAATGCAATTAGTGGGTTTCTCTGGGACCCCCACGGTTCTGCCTATCTCAAAACCTGCCTCCGTCAGGCGCAGAGACGACCAACTGACACATTGTTTTATAATCGCTCATGACTGTCCTATTGTGCTTTGTGGAAGTGATCTGTTGTGTAAAAGCTACTATTGAATGTAGCCCAAATGGAGTGACTGTCAAATTTCCTGATGGAACTGAAGTGCATTGTTCCCATCATGCTCAGGTGGGAGAAAAGACTATGTGGCTGCTCACTGCTCCAGTTCAAGCACAGGACTCTGTGGAAATATACTGGGCTCACCTCACTGAACCAAAGCCGCCAATTGAGACTCTATATCAGGCCTGGCTCCCTTTTCTCTCCTCTCTGTTCCCCTATAAGCCACCTGCCGATCCCCTACCTTGTACTCTCTATTATGACACTCAATTTGATGAGGTTTATGACACTAACTTTGAAAAACATGCTAGAGCCCAATGGAAACTAACCACTTCCTATATGTATGCTGGCTCTGTGGGTGTAGTGGCTGATTGTAAGCTTACACAGGAACAAAAACTGCTATTTAAAATGACACAGCATCACGTTTCTCTTGCTCTCACATACGAACACGAAGCTAGGGCACTTGGCCCTTTTGCGCAAGCCTGTGCTGCCGTTTTGTCCCCTAAGGATTGGCAACTAACTGATATCCCAGGCCTTGAATATGCTCCCATAATGGAAGCATACCGAATCTCAGCACAAACTGAAAATCTCTCCATTTTAGAATGTTTGCCCCTGCCACGTGAACATGGTCGTGAACATATGGACCATCCACTTAGTGCAGCTATGCTGGAACGTGTCCCAGAAGAGGTGTGGTCTACTGACTCCTCCTTCTGTGGTTACGTCAACACAGCCCCAGTACATTTTGATATGAAACAGGTCATGCCTATCTATGTACCCCAATATCGTGTTAATCCTGACTCTCTTGCACCTATTCAAAGACTTATTGACTCTCTGGAGAAGCAAGGCATTCTCTATAGAACCCGCTCTCTCTGGAACACCCCAATTTTGCCAGTACAGAAACCCCACAAACCACAGGACTATAGGATGGCTCATGATCTTTGACGAATCAATGACATTATTCTCTCACCTTGTCCTGAAGTGCCAGACCCCGCCACAATATTGCAACAATTAACACCCACTCATGTTTGGTATTCTGTCTTTGATCTGTCAAATGCCTTTCTCTATGCCACTTTATCTTGATGTTTCTGTAACAGAACGTGCAGCCAATGGCATTCTGTTCCAGAAAAAAGTGAGGAGATGACGGCACAATTGACACTGGTGAGACCTGACCTAAAAGCAGAACCACTGGACAGACCCGACCTGGAGCTCTGGACTGACGGCTGCGGCTGGAGAAGATGAGCACACGCAGGTCAGAGCAGGTTGGGCACAAGACAGAAGACGGGTACAGGATTTCAGACCATAGCAACAGGGCCAGTTTTAGAACAGCCATCAGCGCAGAAAGCAGAAGTGAAAGCAGTAGTGGAAGCATTGAAGCATGCAGGCACACACAGCGTTACAATATACATGGACTCAACATACGTACACTCAGCAGCACACAGAGACTTGGGGTTTTGGAAAACTAATGGATGGAAAACAGCACAGGGAAACCAGATAAAACACCTAGAGCTCTTCCAGGAAATGGACAAATACATGCAGGGACCTGAGGAATTGGCCATAGTCAAAGTAAAGGGACACTCAAAAGTGAACAACACCATAACCAAAGGCAATGAAGCAGCTGACAAAGCAGCTAAAATAGCGGCTGGATATTGGCTCCCGGCCCTCACCATTGAAGGAGCTCCTTGGACAGGTGGGGAGTGGTGTTTGACCACCTCCTTTCAAATGCCAGTGGTGACAAGAGCAAAAGCTCAAATCATTCCAAAAGAGAAACAATTGGTCGACACATTACCTGAATTGACACTAGAGGTAATAATAAAAGCACAACAGGACTCTGCCTGGCAAGAAAGAGACCTGTGGACCAAAAGAGGGGCCCAGACTGACACTACAGGACTATACAGATGGATGGATCGTCGCGCAGTGCTTCCTGGTGGAGAGCTGCGGGACACCATCCTCGCGCAAGCGCATGGACCAGCACACGATGGTGTAGACCAAACCCTCCGACGACTACAGAACTGCTGACACCCAGGTATGAAAAACCTTGTCAAATCCTACACCTACACATCATCCTGAACTAGGTAAGACTGCACCTGCCTCACACCCAGGACAAGAAATAACCATGGACTACACTGTGGGGACTAGACACAAATGGGAAGCGTTATCTACTAGTTATAGTGGACCGTTTCTCTGGCTGGACTGAGGCATATCCATCGGCGAGAGAGACGGCAGCACATGTCACAAGATGTTTGGCAAACCATTGGATCCCACACCATGGGCTTCCACAAAATTATCAGGAGTGACAATGGTACGCACTTTAACAGTAAGGATTTGGCTGCTGTAGAAAAACTGTTGGGTCTAAAGCACAAATTTGGCTGTGTATATCACCCACAGTCCCAGGGACTGGTGGAGAGACAAAATCAAAATCTTAAAGTGAAATTGGCTAAGATATGTGCTGACACCTCTCTCACATGGCTGGACGCTCTACCAATCGCCCTAATGGCCATCAGAACCCAGGTAAGTAGAATCAGACAGTATTCTCCATTCGAGTTAGCCACAGGTAGACGCTTTCCAGGCCCAGACACCTCTTTACAGAATCCAGGTAAGACACACCCAGCCACACTTCTCAAATACAAACCCTATTTTGACAAGTTATATGCACTTGTCAGTTCTTTTTCTGCCCAGGCCACAGCAGCACCAGAGCCAGCAGCTCAGACCTCCCGATCCGCACTAGAGCCACCCTGCTCCACCCACGTGTACCTGAGAGTCATCAAAAGGGGGTGGTCTGAACCTCGCTGGGAGGGACCATATCGGGTGACAGGAAGGACCAGCACAGCCATGCAGCTCGAAGGGAAAGGCACTAAGTGGTGGCATCGCTCTCAAACTCGACCAACCAGCAACCATGCCGCAAGCCCACAGGACGACGGAGTGGAGCGGACCGACAGCTGAGCTCTCAGCGTATAGGGAGCAGCGGCATCCATGCAGACACGGAGGATTAAGACTGACGCGCCTTTCCATACTTTTCAGCTTTCCTAGATTGATGCGGGATATCCCACTATGTACCGATTTCTGTGATTGAATTGTTGATCTCTTTTATAAGAGATCAAAAGGGGGAATTGTTGAGAATATTTTTCATTTATTGTGTGACTTATGTTTTAAATGCCAAAGTGTGATATTGTTTGTAGTGTTGCTGTCCTGTAAGGAAGTGAGCCAGCCAGTGTGTGCAGAAGTGGGTGCAAAAAACAAGAAGTAAAACCGAGCTAGGTCATGAACTTTGGGGACATATGTCTGGTGATTAGTCAAGACACATTGATTTAAACAGGAACCCCTCCTTTACAGCACGCACTTCTGTATCACTGCTGGGCCACGTCCTGGACTGTGCCCATATATGGGAATAAACTGAATATGTGGGTTGGTGTACAACTCTTGTATAAATATTGTCTGCTAGGGGAAGTCAGCAGTTGAACTGCCCAACATTAAGACCTGATTAGACGTAGGCCGTAGGGACAGATTCAACCCAAGAGCTCTTGTATAGTTTTCTGCAAAATAAATGCTCAAAGACAATTGATTGGAGTCAGATTTTTGTTTTTCATAAATCCGCATAAACGAACACGACGACACTTTTTAAAAAGTTGGTTGAGAAATAATTTGGATTGTTTATGTTCAAAGATGTCATTTTGTTTGGACCTGTTTTAGATTTTGCTGTATAATTTGTAATTATTGGGCTTTTGAAAACAAAATACTTCAAAAATAATTCATATTGTGCGTGGGTTCAGTTCCTAGAAAGTAACTTTGGGTGTAACATTGAGGGGGTTAAACTCTCCGCCTATTTTTTTTATTTATTTTTGATTTTTTTTTACACATTGAATCATGTACTTTTGTAAAAGGAGTGTGCTAATTTGGAGTATCTGTATTAGAAATGCATTATGATACTTTTACTGTGATTTACTTGTGTGCTAGGCTAATGTCAGTGTTAGCACAACAGCGAGGCTGATTAGTAAATGATGCCATCACTTACTTAAAGTTACACTGTGTAAGATTCCTGGTCTTGCGCCTCTAGAGGCCACAGGTGCCACTGCACCTGTCGCAAAACGTAAACACTAGGGCCCCTCCTCCTTCTGAAACTGTGCGAGCGTGCGTCTATTTCCATCATTGTTTCAACTTTAGTTGACCTGCTGCTACCTTTGGAAGTTTGGACTGGATCTTCTATAGAGTTAGCGCTAGCGTTAGCTTATCAACAAATATCGCGCAATGGTCGCAGTAAAAACAACTAATAACTGTATGAAAAAGCACGTTCTAAAGAAAAAATAAAGAGACT
This sequence comes from Bostrychus sinensis, assembly GCA_020698575.1. Taxonomy (NCBI): domain Eukaryota; kingdom Metazoa; phylum Chordata; class Actinopteri; order Gobiiformes; family Eleotridae; genus Bostrychus; species Bostrychus sinensis. Next base: position 3,926,000 of record CM036250.1, on the reverse strand, counting down.
AATTTACCTGCCCAACAATAAAGAAACAAAAACGTGATCCGATTTGCAGCCTTCTCTGTCTCTCATCTGACGCCAGCGAGCAAAAGTCTGTCCGATGTTGACTCTTGTCTGCGATCTGGTGCGGTCCCTTTCACATTTTCTTCTTCTTGCTTCGTCCGACATTGTCTTCATCTTCTTGTGTCCTTCGGCCCTGACGAACTGGCGAAAATAACAACGCTAAAAGTAGCTTCCTGGTTATACTGCACCTCAGGTCGTTCCCTGTCACGTGACTCTTCCTCAACAGCGGAGCGCTCCCGGCCAAGTTGCGAGGGCGGTTTCTCAGTACAGAAGCCCCGCTCGGAGCAACAGATCGCGCCTCAGGACTTATAATCGCTCAAAAAATCACAAAAACAAGTCAGTATGCCCCACATATTTAGGAGAAAAGTTACACAGTGTAACTTTAAATTAGCATTCAGTGGTAAATTGACATTAGTCCTGCACACAGCACATGTTCTGTGGCAGCCTCCTTAGCTTTACCTCACACTGGCAATTTAGTCAAATCATCAGCTAACTGGACAATACGACTGTTTACCTCCTCTTGGGCACTACTTTTTTTTTCTTTTTCATTGGGGTTGGCGTTGACCAACTCTGTAAAACTGTTGACTGGCTTTGGTGCTCTTTTCATAACAGCACAGGTTAGAAACAGCCAACTATCACCGCTACAACACCAGAGACTGAGGACACACAGCAGAGCCAACGCTCAGGAGACAGTGGGCCGTACCAAGTATTCTACACAGGGAGGGGAGGGGGTGGAATAAACTAATTACTATTTTGCTGGCAACAAAATGAATACAGAAAATCAACGAGTTATTCATGCAGGATAATTCATATTTGTATTCATCACAATGTTGTGATTATTGGGGGGGTTATATTGGCTCGACCTGATTTTTGCGGGGGTCATAACCCTCCTAACCCCCCTGGAAATTACAGACCTGCTCTTGAACACTTGCACATCTTCAAATCTGGGCCTTTTGGGGAAAAGTTTGGACAGCCCTGCTCTAAAGTGAGAGAAGATGAGAAGAGCAGCACAGAGTCCTGACTGAAACCCGCTCCCTGGTCCAGGACGTCTTGGTTTGTTCTGAGTTCTCGTGGTCCCAGCAGCTGACGACTCACAGGACACAGGGCCAGTGGTTCCCAACCTGGGGGCCGGGACCCCCACTAGGGGTCGCCAAGACTTCACAGTGGGTCCTGAGGGCCTCTTGGTTAGGGCTGAATGATAATGCGAGGAAGACTGGGCATTGCTATGGTCACAGAAAATGTGTTTAGAAAATGTTGAAAATAGATTAATAATACTTCTGTAATGTTTTTGTAATGCAGTGAAAGTTACCCAATAAATTACTTATTTTTTTCTAATTATTATGGTCAGGGAGGCGAAGGGTGTGTGTCTGCTCTGGTATTGTGTCCCTAGAACGATTGTGTAAGTCGTTATTATTTTTAGTGTAAGATCTACAGATCATCTTTCACTGCTCACAGCCAGTGGTGCAGTGTTATTTTACTTAAAGTTACACTGTGTAACTTTTCTCCTAAATATGTGGGGCATACTGACTTGTTTTTGTGATTTTTTGAGCGAGGCCTGAGGCGCGATCTGTTGCTCCGAGCGGGGCTTCTGTACTGAGAAACCACCCTCGCAACTTGGCCGGGAGCGCTCCGCTGTTGAGGAAGAGTCACGTGACAGGGAACGACCTGAGGTGCAGTATAACCATGAAGCTACTTTTAGCGTTGTTATTTTCGCCAGTTCGTCAGGGCCGAAGGACACAAGAAGATGAAGACAATGTCGGACGAGGCAAGAAAAAGAAAATGTGAAAGGGACCGCACCAGATCACAGACAAGAGTCAACATCGGACAGACTTTTGCTCGCTGGCGTCAGATGAGAGACAGAGAAGGCTGCAAATCAGATCACGTTTTTGCTTCTTTATTGTTGGGCAGGTAAATTAGCCTCTTTATTTTTTCTTTAGAATGTGCTTTTTCATACAGTTATTAGTTGTTTTAATGCGACCATTGCGCGATAAGCTAACGCTAGCGCTAACTCTATAGAAGATCCAATCTGTGGCCACACAAGTGGTTACAGAAGTTTATACAGTAAATATGAATGCACTCTCTAGTCCCATTGTTAGTTTGATGTAACGCACGCTCGCACAGTTTCAGAAGGAGGAGGGGCCCTAGTGTTTACGTTTTGCGACAGTGCAGTGGCACCTGTGGCCTCTAGAGGCGCAAGACCGGGAATCTTACACAGTGTAACTTTAAGTAAAATGGTAAATGGTCACATTTATATAGCGCTTTTCTACCTCCATGGGTACTCAACTCACCATTCACACATTCATACATCAGTTTGCGCAGACATTGGAGGCAAGGTGTGTTAAGTGTCTTGCCCAAGGACACAATGACAGTATGCAACAGTGGGAGTGAGGTTTGAACCGCCAACCTTCTGGTTATTAGACAAGCGGCTCTACCTACTGCCGCCCTATAAGTAGTAATTTTACTTTACTATATTTTAGAGTAAGTATCTGTTTTACTCCACTACATTTGTGAATTGGTTTGAAGTCAAAAGTATTTTTAGTTTGGTTTAAAAGCATTTGTTTTTTTGCTGTGTTGTCATTGTAGACACAGTACAGAAGTATAAAAATGTAGTAAAGTAGTACTCTTCAGAATAATACAGACAGAAGACTTCACCGACAGGTTCAGGTTACTGCACAGGTTAACCATTACTGTAGTATTAGTATTAGTATTCAGCACAGTTTTTCCACAAAATTAACACATTACTTTTTTCAATACTTTTTTACTCACAAGTACATTTAAAAGTAAGTACTTTTATATTTTTATTTAAGTAGAATTTTTCAGGTGATACTTTTACTTGAGTAAATGTTTGCTCCTTTATCTGTACTTTTACTTAAGTAAAGAAATTGAGCACTTCTTCCACTGCTGGTTAGAAGTTAAAACTGTATCTGCACATAAAAACTGAAATGGAAACAATTGGTAAATGCTCAAAAAAGTCGCTCTGTCACACACAAACCAGGAGCTATCACAATAACACAGCACAGATCTGGAGTTTGCTTTTAATTCTTTACAATAAAAATAAAAATACTGTGAATAAGCTAAGACTTTTGAAATAAAACAACAGCTCCTTCACATTATTCCTGATAGATTCTAGTTCTGGAGAGATAAAGGATGTATCGACCAATAATAATTATCTTTGCTGAAATACAAGGAAAAAGAAATCAGGTAGTGCAGCTTTAATCAATTCCTAACAGCAGACAATGGCCTTGTAAAAAGTGGTTTTAAGAAAATGTAGGTCTAGAAATTGGTAGTTTTCAATTTGGTTTAGTCCTGGTTTGTAGTAATGCATTCCTTCAGTTCATGTCCCGGTGTCAGGAGTCAAACCTGGGAGGATATTTCTCAGAGATGACCCGCTGATGGCCCATGATTCCTTGCTTCCTCGCTCCCTTCAGAGGATGACGTCACTCGTGTGTCTCCTCCACCTGTGTCCCATCAGTCATCTCTCGCACCTCTCCCTCTCCAACATTTCCAACAAAAACAAGCTAATTATACCAAAAATATAATGCTTTTTACGCACTTTATTGTAGCTTAATCCAAATCTATTCACTTTAACGGGATTTTATTTTGAACAAATCTCCGTATAATGTGATTTCAAGCTGTTTTTTATTCACTTTTCTATCTCTAAAGCTGTCTGGTACAACGCTTGGGGTAATTTTTCTTGAAGATGACCTGCTGATGACGCTCCGATTGTGTGCGTGAGAGGCTTTCCCCCCTTGTTTGGACGTAGAGCAGCAGCAGCAGCACCAGCAGCAGCAGCATCCATTAACGCGAGGCGGAGGATGGTGCACGAGGGGGAGGGGCGTGCGCCGAAGAAGTGAATGTGCGCGGATTTATAGTAGCTGTACCCACCGCGCGTGGAGGAGGAGAGGCATTCAGTCAGGAGCCAGGAGAGGAGAGGCGGAGCGGCGCGTGTAGCTACAGCCAGCGAGCCATGTTGGATAGGACCACCACTGACCGTGCTCCTAGCGCCGCGGAGCCCAGCGGGTAGATGCGCACTCTCCAGGCCGACGCAGAGACGTGGGAGCCTGGGGGAAGGAGTCGGGCGGTGCCGCTGGGAGTGCTGGAAGTGCTGGAAGTGCCGCAAGTGGACACCTAGCATCGGTAAAAGAAGACGAGAGCTCAAAAAAGACGCACAGAGAAGCGGCGAGGACGTTGGGGGGCGGCTAAATGGCTACACCGCTGCCGACTTTCACCCCGGTGACATTTCTAGTGCTACACCTGCTCCTCGTCGCGCCATTGTTCGCGGGGAAGGATGTGATCGCGGGGCCGGCGTGCGGAGAAGAGGGAGGAGACGCCGGCGGACGGAGCCGGCAACAGCACGAGGGAGAACCGGGAGCGACAGCAGCGCCGGGGGAATGCGAGGAGCTACGCCCCGGCAGGTGCGCCTCAGAGCGGACGCGAGGAGAGGGATGCCCAGGGGCGCGGAGCCTGGGCTGCGGACTAAAGAGGGGCGTCGCTCCAGCTTTTTTACATTTAGAGCCACTTTTACTTTCCCCAGACACAGTACAAAGGACGTACCGCTGGCCACACCTCGCTACGGGCTCCGTGCGCGCCCCTGAACCGTGCACGACACCCGGAAGTGATGCGCACCAGAGGGCTTGTGAGGTGAACAGGCCTCCCCTGAAAGGAGCACTCTCCCCCGGATTCCCAGCTTCACCTTTTGGCCTCTCCCCAAATGCTTCCTCTTGTTGCTCCATGCGTGCTCCCCGGCCACTTTTACCCCAAAACCACGCTTCACAATCGGATTACAATTGTCTAAACGTGACCCCAGACTTCTGCTGTGTCTGTCCAGGTTTAGTGGCTCCAAAAGTGGGTCCAAGACATGTGGACAACGAGGGAAACGCTCTTAATTGTTGGCATTTTGGCACGCACAATGCTATCGATTTTAGCAGCATGGCAGGGGGTGCTGATGGCTTTTTGAAGGGGGGCATTAACAGCAAAGGAGGGGGACCACTGAGTCAAAGCGGTACCAGGAGAAAGGATGAGATTGGCTGTAGCAGACAAGCTTGTAATGCAAGAAATGTGGAAAGAAACAGGGCAAAAGGAGGAGGAGAACAAGTCTTTGGAGATCTGAATTTATCTAATTATCCGGATAATGGTTTGAAAGCTGAAAATGAGCAAAGCGCCAAGGATAGAGAGGTGGCTAGTTGTTGCTCGGAAAGGACAGCGTTGGGGGGTGGATGTTTAGCTGAGTTTATGGTCCCCGGGGGAGGCATTGCATTGAGGGATATCCCCATCCAATTTAGCAAAGAGAAGCGTGCTCTCAACACAGCAGAGGGCATGAATAGTCAAAGAGAAGGTGATGATTCGAGATCGAATTTATCTGCCAAGAAAGAGATTACTTCAGAGCTAAAAACAGGCAATGACTCAGAGCTTTTCCCAGCACAGGGAAGTGTTAAGTCAGCGTCAGCAATGAGGTTTTCTACTGAGTTGAGAATTATCAAGACAACAAAAGAAGATAGACAGAATAAAAGTCCATTTGGGAAGGTTCAAAGTGTGTTTTTGTGGAATACTAATAGTAATAATAATAATAATGAAAATAAGGAGTTGGAAGGGAAAAGAGAGAAGGAAGCAGTGCCATTGGAGCCTACAGAAGGTGTGAGACAACCAGAGAGGCAGCAGATGGGGGCTGAAGAGCGGAGGGAGGGACAGTGCACCGAGGGGTCCGCGGCGGCTGCTGGTGCTGAGGCTGCCGGGGTGGAGAAATTACAGGTGGGGGAGGGCTGCAAGCGAGAGGCGGAGAGGCGAATAACAAAGGCAGAGCAAGCGAAGGGAGCCAGGGGAGGCGCGGGTCAGGACTGGGGTGACATTACAGCGACGGGAAGGGAGGGGGAGGAAGAGGAGGAGGAGGAGAGGCATGGTTCAAGGGGAGAGCGCGGCGTGGAAAGGTTGACGGTAGATGATCGAGATGCAGATGTTAAGGTGTTAAGGATACGGCGTGCGGCCAATAAACACCCCCATTTCCCGCAGTATAACTACCAAGTGCAAGTTGCTGAAAACCAGCCGCCGGGAACGTCCGTGATGGTCATGACCGCCTCCGATCCTGACCCGGGAGAAGCGGGGAAAGTCTCCTACAGCATGGCGCCAGCTCATGAACAGCCGGTCGTCCGATTACTTCCACATCCATTCGGAGACGGGACTCATTACGACGACACAGATTTTAGACAGAGAACACATGGATTTGCATTATTTCCGGATCACGGCGACGGATTACGGGATTCCGAGGCTGTCCGGCACGACGATGGTAGCGATAACGGTGGCCGACAGGAACGACCATTCTCCGATCTTTGAGCAGAATGAATACAGGGAAACAATACGTGAGAATGTAGAGGAAGGGTATCCAATTTTGCAGCTGCGAGCGACAGATTTGGACTCGCCGGAAAATGCTAACATACGTTACCGTTTTGTGGGAGAGTCGGCAGCGATAGCGAGGGCTGCGTTTGAAATTGACCCACGTTCTGGACTTATTACCACACGCGGCGCTGTGGATAGAGAAACAAACGAACACTATACTCTCGAAGTTGAAGCTAGCGACCAAGGCAAGGAACCTAGCCCTCGGCTGGCTACCGTCAAAGTTTACATTTCCGTTTTGGATGAGAACGATAACGTGCCGCAATTTAGTGAAAAACGTTACGTGGTTGCGGTTAAAGAAGATGTCCGCCCGCATTCTGAGATACTTAAAGTTAGCGCTACGGATCGAGACAAAGACAGCAATGCCGCAGTTCACTATAACATCATTAGCGGGAATAGCCGTGGACAGTTCTCAATTGATAGCGTGACCGGAGAAATCCAAGTTGTAGCGCCTCTAGATTACGAATCTGAACGAGAGTACACTTTGCGAGTTCGTGCCCAAGACAACGGACGTCCTCCTCTTTCAAACAACACGGGAATAGTTAGCGTACAAGTCACAGATGTGAACGATAATCCTCCCATATTTGTGTCTACGCCTTTCCAAGCGTCTGCTCTGGAAAGCGCCCCAGTCGGAAGTTCAATTCTTCATATCCAGGCTATTGATACGGATTCGGGAGATAACGCTAGGCTAGAGTATAGGCTAACGGGAACTAGCACCGATACACCTTTTGTTATAAACTCCGCCACAGGTTGGGTAACCGTTAAAAAAAGTCTTGATCGCGAATCTGTCGAGCACTATTTTTTCGGAGTAGAAGCTAGAGATTATGGTATGCCACCTCTTTCAGCTACGGCTAGTGTTACAATTACAGTAATGGACGTTAACGATAATCGTCCTGAATTTTTGCAAAAAGAGTACTATGCACGTTTGAACGAAGACGCCGCAGGTGGGAACTAGCGTTGTTACCGTAACAGCCGTAGATCGAGACGTCAATAGCGCTGTTACTTATCAAATCACCGGAGGCAACACAAGAAACCGTTTTGCCATTAGCACAGCAGGTGGCGCTGGACTGCTATCTTTAGCCTTGCCATTGGATTACAAACAAGAAAGACGCTACGTTTTGACCGTAACTGCCTCGGATCGGACTTTACACGACACATGCCAAGTTCACATCAACATCACGGACGCTAACACACACAGACCTGTTTTTCAGAGCGCTCATTATTCGGTTAGCGTCAACGAGGATCGCCCACCTGGTAGCACCTGTAGTTGTGATTAGCGCCACGGATGATGATGTTGGAGAAAATGCAAGGATTACGTACTACCTTGATGACAACATACCTCAATTTCGCATCGACCCGGCTACTGGCGCAATCACTCTACAAGCCGAACTCGATTACGAAGACCAAATGACATACACGTTAGCCATTACTGCAAAAGATAATGGGATACCGCAAAAATCGGACACTACTTACGTTGAAGTCAATGTCAATGATGTTAACGACAATGCCCCACAGTTTCTTAAGCCCGAGATATCAAGGAACAGTCACTGAGGACTGCTCCTCCTTTTACAAGCGTGCTACAAATTTCCGCGACAGATCGGGACGCACACGCTAACGGCAGAGTCCAGTACACGTTCCAAAATGGCGAAGACGGAGACTGGCGACTTCACAATCGAGCCCACATCTGGTATTGTCCGAACTGTCAGACGTTTGGACAGAGAGAGCGTCCCATTTTACGAACTTACTGCGTACGCCGTAGATCGCGGGGTCCCTCCTCAGCGCACCCCAGTTCACATCCAAGTCACAGTTCTCGACGTTAACGACAACGCTCCTGTCTTCCCCGCTGATGATTTCGAAGTTCTTGTCAAGGAAAATAGCGCTGTCGGCTCAGTAGTTGCGCAAATCACAGCTGCCGACCCAGACGAAGGCGCTAATGCTCAAATTATGTACCAAATTGTGGAAGGGAACATCCCAGAAATTTTTCAAATGGATATTTTTTCCGGCGAGCTCACCTCTCTTATCGATTTGGATTACGAGACAAGAAATGAATACGTAATTGTCGTCCAAGCTACCTCCGCCCCCTTAGTGAGCAGAGCGACTGTACGCATCAAACTGGTCGACCAAAACGACAACCACCCGACTTTGCAAAACTTCCAGATCATTTTCAACAACTTTGTCTCCAACCGCTCCAATAGTTTTCCGAGCGGAGTGATCGGGAGAGTGCCGGCCCACGACCCGGACGTCTCGGATCGGCTTTACTACACCATAGACAGCGGGAACGAGCTGCACCTCCTGCTGCTGAACCACACGAGCGGTGAGATCCGATTGAGCAGGAAACTGGACAACAACAGAGCGCTGGTGGCTCCCATGATGATCACGGTCACAGGTAAGAGCAGATGTAGGAGAACTGTGTGTGTGAGATTCGCCTGAAGGATTTTGTCTTAACCGCGAGCAGTGGTGGAAAGTGTAAGGCTTTGTGTGTGAGAGAGGGGATGTAGTTTTGTTATGATTTTTGTGCATTAGAGAAGAAGTTTGACATTTTATGAGAAGAAATGTTTGCTGTGTTGTGAATGATTGGTTTGGGGTATTCCTTTGTTCAGCTATAGATTATTCTATTCATGTTTTTGGCTCAGTAATTACTTAAAACCATTTGGTTTGTTTACATTAGGACCTGCGTGGTTGAGGTTCTTTTACTTATTCTTTTGATTAAAAAAAGACTATTGCTGATGAAATTTGTTTGCTGTAGATCTTGTGTACGTAGGTTTTGTCTCTGTGCTTCATGTAACCCTGGTTTATTTTCCTACATTATTTTTACTTCCTATGTTATGTTTTATTTTTCATGGTTAAAGAGTTCCTTCAGCGCAGCTGGTTAGGTTCAAGTTTTTGTTTTGTCCATTGTTTTGCTTTATACCTGGTTTAGTTCTTCTTTAGTCCTGGCTTAAATCTGGTTTAGCCCTAGCCTAGTCCAGGTTTATGTGCTGTTGTACTCATAAAAACATTATTTTAGTCTCAGGTGTTGTTTAGTGTTCCGGATTTGCCGGCTGCCCACCTGATTTAGTCCTAGTTCAGATCTGGCTTAGTCCTTCTTTAGTCCTAGTTTAGACCTTGTTTAGATATGGTTTCCAGTTTAGTTCTGGTTTTGTCCAGGGTTAGTCCTGGTTGAGCCCAGGTGTAGTCCTGGTTTAGTCCTAGATCAGTCCTGGTTTAGTCTGTCTTTAGTCCAGGTTTAGACCTTGTTTAGTGCTTGTTTAGTCCTGCTTTAAACCTAGGATAGGTTTAGTTTAGCCCGTAATCTTAGTTTAGTCCTTGTTTTGACCTGGTTTAGATCTTTTGAGACCTGGCTTAGTCCTAGTTCTGTCCTGGTCCTGATTTAGTCCTTGTTCAGTCCCAGTTTATGTCCCTTTTTAGTTCTGCTTTAGATCTGGTTTAGATTTTGTTGAGACATGTTTTAAACCTGGTTTAGTCCTGGTTTATGAATAAAACTTTTGCCATGTCAGAAAGCACATTCAGACACCGCGGGTCATATCATATCACAGCTGTCCCATTGTATTTTTGATCTATTTCTTGCTATCAGTAAGTGATGTTTAACTCCTGGTTCAAACCTGATTATTTTTTGGCTTTATTTTAACATTTTTTGTCCAATTTTGCTTAAAGTCATTCCTTGACTTTGTCCTGGATTTACTGTCGATGTCTTTCCATTTTTGTTCTTGGCTTAATTCCGGTCCTCATTTGAGCCACAGATGTTCCTTAGATGTGGTTTGTTAATTACACAGAAGTATTTTCATGCAGTGTTTGTGAAATCCTTTTAATTCTGACACAAATAACACGTGGCAGCAGGATCCATTACCTGTGTGAATGCCTGGTGCTAATTGTTCCACATGGAACCGTAATTATTCACTCTACATTCACAGTGTCGGTCTGAAAAAAGGTGTAAGGCACGAAGGTGTTGCATAGATTTACAGAATAGGAATACGTCATCTGTGAATTACGTAGCTTTGTCTGAGGCTTGCAATTCATCCAGGTCAAAGCAGTAGATCATTGTTTATATTAAGGGCTGCACGATATGGAAAAAACATGCGGTATTCGATAACTATGTTGATAACTATATTATTGCGATATTTGAAAATAGAGCCTACTTTTGGAACATAGTAAGTTAAATTCACAACATTTCATAAAAATGTAAGTTCCTGTATTTACAAGTCAAAACATCGACAAAATCAAAACTTAACACAGACTAAACCAGGAATAAAACAAGGCTAAGCTGTGACTAAATTAATTAAATTACCACTAAAACTGGACTTTTTAAACATTTTTATTTAGTCACAAACCATAGTGTTATTGCGATATATTTAGATTATTGCGATACGGATATTGCGTTTGCTGATATTGCGATAACGATAATTTTGCGATATATTGTGCAGCCCTATTTTAAATAGGCCCATCCCCCACCTAATCCAATTATTCTCTTCAAATTGAAAGTAACCACTCCCCCAAAGTTGTCCACATGTACCGTATTTTCCAGACTATAAGTCGCTCTGGAGAATAAGTCGCATTAGCCAAAAAATGCATAATGAAGAAGAAAAAAAAAACAACGTATATAAGTCACTCTGGACTATAAGTCGCATTTTTTGGGGGAAATTTATTTTACAAAATCCGACACCAAGAACAGACATTTCATGTTGAAAGGCAAGTTACAGTAATAATAGAATAGAGAACAACAGCTGAATAGGTGTGCGCTATGCTAACGTAGCACATTGATGGTTATTCAGCTACATGAAGCATAAACAACGAACTGAATAGGTGTCTCGTATGTTAACGTAATATATTAACAGTTATTCACATAACTATAGCATAAAGAACATAATATAACAAGTTCACCAAACTCACCATCTCACTCCTAATCGCTAAATCCTTTAAATTCTTCATCCTCGGTGTCGCTTCTGAACAACTGAACAACAATTATTCCGCTCTTTCTCAGTTGTCTTTATAGCCTAAGTTGTTAGTGGTAATGTTTACATTTTAAATTGTCAGTGGTACAGGTGCAGCAGATGCTGGTACACAAGCCTAGAGCGCCCTCTAACCAACACCTGAAATATTTTAATATATAAGTCACACCTGAGTATACGTCGCACCCCTAGCCAGACGATGGAAAAAGTGTGACTTATAGTGCAGGAAATACGGTACATCATTTTAAGTTACACTAACCAGAAGGTTGGCAGTTCTATCCCTGCTACTGACAATTAGGGATGCACATCAGTTAATTTTCTTTAATCGATTAATTGGTTGTGTTAACAAACGATTATCGATTAACCGTTAACCACCGGCTTGACATCACCTATCGTTACGTTATATAAAAAAACAGCTTTTATTAAATTCAAAGTCATGAATCATAATAAAAATGTGTTTTTTTTAAACTAAAGACAAGTTTTTATATTTTATTTTATTTTTATTCTTTTTCATGTAAAGACAAGTTATAAGCTTGTATATTTTAGGAAACCATTTAATTTTATGTTTTATTTGTCCTCCTATTATACCGTTTTTTACTTTACAGCATATTGATTAATTGTTAGTATTTTAAAATTAATTATGGCCACAATGCTGATTAATCGAGTAACCGATTAACCACGAACACCCCAAACAACAATGCATTTTGCCGTCGTGTGATTGTGTGTTTTATACCAAAATGTGAAGATTGATAAAGTTTTGTTATAGTTTATTTGCATATCAAGGCTAAAACATAGACCTAGCTGACAGTGTAGCGGTGTATACAGGCCACACAATGCACCATGAGATAAAATCCATGCAAAACAGTCTTCTTTTTGTTCATTAACAAACATTTAATGCTTAATAAAATGGCTTTCGGTGTAGAGCTCCTTTTAAAAGTGTGAAACAGATGAGTTTTTTATTTAATCGGCAGTATGAAAGTAGCTGCTGTAACATGACTAATGCTGGTAATTGTGTTGATTGTGAGACTCAGCAGTTTGGCCCTGGAAGAACGGTTTAATAAGTCGATAGCTTTAAACCAGGGATGAAAAATACTTGGATTAGAGTTTGGGCAAAGGCCAAATGGAAGCATTAAGGGCTGCATGAATTGACTTCCATGCAGCATTAATTCTACTTGCGTAAAGACTTGCAATGGTCAGTTTCATTAAATGCCTGTCGTATTGAGCAGGACACAGTTTGTATCTCAATATAGTTGCAGTAAGGCTTGGTTCCTCTGTGGTTTTGTATTTTATTTGTTTTAATCCTGGTTTAGTCATTGGTCGGCACTTGTTTGCTGCATGTTTTAGTCACTGGTCTTCCTGTCATCTTTACTTTTCCTTCATTCTACAGTATATGTGGCTGGATTTGTCTTCTGTCTCATACTCTTATGGTTAATTCCAGTCTTCTTCATGATTTTGTATTAGTTCTAGTTCTAGTTCTAGTTAGTGTGATGTCTGCCTTAGTTTTATAATCTTGAGGGATCCTGTTGCCTTGAGTTTCTGAGTTTTCACTGCATTTGTTTTACAGTGTAGTCACAACACATTTTCATTTAAGGCTCTGTATATCTCTGTCAGATGGGCACCATAGCGTTATTGCGATATACTGTATATAGATTTTTGCGATATGGATATTGTGTTTGCTGATATTGCGATAATGATAATTTTGTGATATATTGTGTAGCCCTACAACCAACCCACAATTGGGAAACACTGGTTATTAGACCCAGTTATTTAGCATTTTTTCTCTACAAAACCAAAAAAAATTTTTCTTTTTTCTCCTGTATCCATGCACTTTCTAATTAGTTCCACTTTGTTTACATTGCGTTTCCATTTGGGAGATTTCTGAGCCGCTCTGATCAAAGCCAGCTGCGACAGAATCGGGATTTTGAACGTCATTTTTGTTTCTTTGAAGGCCTCTGAGTGCCGCTTGTGTTTGCCGTCTGAGGTTTAATGGAAGCGACTGGGGAGAGGCTGACCCGCTGGCCCATTTATCTGCTTTGTGCTCACCACACAGGAGGAGGATATACGTGCACTCCAGAGTCACTTAAAGGCTGCTGAAGGCTTTTGTCTGATACAAGGGGCCGTGTGTTGCTGCTTCAAGTCATCTTATATGCAAACAGAAAAAAATCCACGCCATATTCCAAGGCTGTCCCTCTCCTCCGCATCCTCTTCTCTCACACCGACTAACTTCATGTCCATAAATCTTCCTCTAGGCCTCCAGCTCTAACCTCAGCATCATTCTACCCATCTCTCATGAGCTGTCCCTCTGATGTACTCATCCCTATCCCCATCCATCCTATCCTCGTTTTAAAAAAAAGAGAACAGAAACATCTCCATCTCTACCTCGTGTCTGTTCCTTTGTGCGCACTCTCACTGGGCTAAACGCACTGTGCCCAAATCCAAAACTCCCTAAAGCACCGTATGTCTGGCTAATGTGAGTGGTCTCAGTCCGTGCCCAGGCGTGTTACGCTTCAGGATTTTGGCACAGAGGAGGTGGGACACGGCACGGCACAGTTGTTCATGCATGTGCACAACTACATGACAGTGCACGTCTTCTCTCAGTAAAACAATTAACAAACACTATACACCAACAACACCACTTGGTAATGCGCCTTTTATAAGACGAATGTTGCTGTAAATCATGTTGACGGAGATGAGGTTAGGTCTGTGTGTGAATGAGTTTTTGGGGAGAGAGTGAGTCTATGAACTACTGCTTTTACTGTGATTGTTTGAGTGTAATTGCATTGTATTTTTATTCATGTAAATCAGGGACTGCAGATGGAAACTAGCTGTTTAGCTATAATCTGGTGCGGAACATCTCTGTTTTTATGAGATTAATGTCTCTGTACATTGTCCCTTCAAATAAAGGCTAAACTAAACTAAACTAGGGGTGTAACGATATGTTTTTGCAACAATACGATATGTATCGCTTAGAAGTGTTTCAATACAATTCAAGAACAATATTGGCTAATTTGGAACGATACGATTCAACACCTTTGTATCGATAATCGATACAGCAACTTTTTGCCAAAAATCATAAAAGTTTTCTCTCAAATGTAGCACCGCAGCCGGGGTTGATTATGTCCAGAAGACAGAGTGAAAAAAAGTTGAATATAACATTTTATTTAATTAAAAACACAAAATGTATCTCCAAAAAGCCATAACTGGTTTTATTTTAACATACAAATTTCTAATTTCGATATTTCCGATATTATCAATCAATACTTCATGTGTTTCGATATTCACTTCCTAGAAAACGATACGATTCGATACAAGGTCATGTGTATCGATGTAGTTGTATCATAGGAAAAAAATCGATACAGTTACTGTATCGTTACGCTCCTAAACACCACTCATCTTTGCTCTCACTAACAGAGGACCGTGTCTCACAAACGGGACTCAAAGCAAACTCAAAATAGGACAGGCACTTTAATACGTTTTCCACTGCACCGGTGTTAAAAGTATTAGTGATTTTGTGCGTCTTGTAAACAAACAGGGCATTATAATGTAGCAGCCTGTTGCCCTCAGAGCTGGTGACACGGGGGACACAGACCCCTCCCAAATCAAACCTGGGTATGGCACGGTTCGAACGGCCCTCGTGTGCCTTTAGTGCCGCTCTCTCTTGTTTTAGTTTGAAAACTGTAGTGTTGTAGTGGGGACCTGTTGTTGCTGGACGTTGACATTGTGTTAAATCCGCTCTTTGTGTCTCAGACCTGAATTCATTTCCTGTGTCGTCTGCTGCTGAGCTCTGGTTTGTGGCAGAAGAATCCGACAGTGATGAGATTATCATAAACACATGAATCCTGGAGCTGTCGCTGAGTCTTATCTCTGACACTACAGCCCCTCTGTACCACAGCTCTCTGGCTCGTTTTTAATAAGAGAGACTTATTTATTTAAATATTATATGATGTTGTGATGGTTATTTATCACATATTCAACTTTCTATCAAACTGTTTGTTTTTCTCAATCTACACAGCAAAATAAATAATGTTAAAATAGATCTATGTGAAGCAGAAGAGTCTGATGACCTACCAATAGTGTTGTAGTCAAGACCGTACTAATCAAGACCGAGACAAGGCCAACTTTTAAGAACCGAGACTGAGGTGAGACCAAACCCTGCAAACTAAAATACATAAATGATTATTTTAATGATCTAATGCAACAGACTCCGCAAATAAACAGAAACAGATTATTTTCCTGGTTCTTCTGATGCACGAAACTAATTTCTCCAAAATTATCAAGAATAGCTTTTTCTTAGAATGTTTGGTAAATAAAATCACCACCACATCTTAGATAAAACCGAGTAAAATTAGATTCGAGAACGAGAACAAGACCAAGACCGAGTAAAACTGCAGCCGAGAATTAAATGAGACCAAAACTGTAAAAAAAAAAATGGTTTCAAGACCAAGACCCATCACAAACATGCAATATTCAATAACTATGTTGAAAATTGCGATAACAATATTATTGCGACGTTTTAAAATAGGGAGTACTGGTACTGTTTTTTTTATTTATTTTTTTTAACTGAACAAGCTCTTGCCACTAAAACTAGATTTTTACATTTTTCTTTACACTGTAAAAAACAAAACAAAAAAAAAAACAAGAAAGTAGTTAAAACTCAAAAACTCAAGGCAACAAGATTTTTGAGTTTTGGAGCCAACTCAAAATCTCAACAAATATTTTTTGTTTACCTAATTTGATGTTCATATGTCTAAAAACTTTAATTTTTAAGTTTTACTCTCTATCATTATTTTTATAACTCATCCTACAGCACGCTTATTATCCATTGTTCAGAAAAAGTATTATTATTGATAATAAAAAACAAATATACTAAATTTGACTAATTTAAGGTGCTACACTACCTGCCAACATTAAGTAACACTGAATACTGTTTTCCACAAAGTTGGATCAATAGAGTTATCAAATATGTTTTTGTGGTTTATCAACTTTATTATTAGTTCATATATTATTTCAACAGGAAAATAATAGTTTCATTGAACATAGTCGAGTTAAGTTAAAGTAGACTTTCCTTCAGTGCTGCTGGGGCGTCCCATCAGGAGCAGTGCAGCGCCTCCTGCTCCAGGTCTGAGGTCAGGGTACACCTGGAGGTTTATCCTGTTGTGCTTGTTTTAAGGCTGCAACAACTAATTGGATTCATCAATTATTGAAATAATCGTCAACTAATTTAACAATCGATTAATCACTGACTGGGATATTTGTAGATTCTGAAATGGCCATTGTGCTGAGAGTTGGTTTTATTACCAAGCCACAGAAATGGTAAAAACAATGTACATTTTGTGTTTTTGATTAAAAATATGTGTGTGTGTAAATGCTCAATCCAAATGTCCCTAAGTGGCACTTGTAGCTTTGTCTGGTTCAAATTTAGAAAAAAAATGATTGTGATTTTTGGTTGGATTATTCATTTTTCTAACAGGAACTATAAAAGTTTTTAACCACTTTATTTGCACTTCACTATACAATTATTAATCGAATAATCAAAATAATAATAATAATAATCAAAATAATTGTTAGTTAGTTGCACACTACTATGTTTTAAGCTGGGGACACACTACACGATTTTTTTGCCCGATTTTATAACGATTCACAGTTGCAGCGAGTCTTTACCAGTCAACAACCGTTGAAGGGAATCGTAATCACCAGTCGGCCCTGAAATCCGTTAGTGTGTGATGTTCAAAGACTCGAATCGTTAAGTGTGTGCGCCGCAAAAACCTGGCCTGACGTCAGTCGCAAGCAATCAAACACCTGACTCTGGACCACACTCCTGTAGTGTGGGCTGTTTACATCCAACTGGGAATTCATGGAGTCCAGCGGCCGATGAAAAACAGTTGATGGGACACAGGAAATAGCGTCAGGACGCAGACGAAGAAACAGGAAGCGGCGGGAAAATATAAGCGGAAATTTGAAGAAGAAGAAAACATAAACAACCATGGCAAACACCAAAGAAAGTTGAGCGCTACCCAAACAAAACTGGATACATAGCCGTTTTTTCTTTCCCTTTTTCCAAACAGATAGCTGCGCACACAACGGCAACAGCGACCCAGGTAGCTCCATGTTTGTTTACCATTTAGTTCTCGCGAGTTCCCCGCCAGAGTTTGCTGCGTTTGTTTGGCGTCAGTTGCAGTTACAGATCTTGTAGTGTGTGAGGCGCAGTCTTTCAGTCGTCAGAACTAAATCTGCTGAAACCAGTCGTTAGTGTGTGCTCGTCTTTTCAGAATCTGTAACCACTGAGAAAATCGTGTAGTGTGTCCCCAGCTTTAGGCTGATGGGGGAATCCGGAGCTCCCAAAGTTAACCTCCCCAGCCTCGGGGAGAACATAAACACTCCATACAGTCCCTGCTTGCTCTGAGGCCACAGTGCTAACGACTTTGCCACAGCGCCGCCAAAAGTTGCTGTAAGAAACATTAACTAGAAAAAGTATTTTATGCTCTGTCCATTGCCCACTGCTCTTTCTCCAAACTCCTGAGTTCTTTATGTCCAAGAAAGAGAAGACCAAGCTCAAACACCATTTCTAAAACAAGCTTCAGTGCGACGTAGAAAGTCCTGTAATACTTGTGTTTTCCTTGAGTTATTTTTGTCCTCTCCTCTCATCCTTCCACCTTTCCTCTCCGCATTTCCATATCCAACACAACAGCAGCTCAGCGCAGCATTAGCACCACAGATATTTCTCCTCCTCTGACAGGAACAGCAGCGGCGGCGGCGTGTGTTAAAACTCTCGCGTGGCTCTGAACCTCGCCATGAGACCTCAGACTCTGAATTATATCGGAGAAACCAGAGCACTGCCGGCTCTTCCTCACGTCCTCTTTTGTCTTCCGGCTCTCATTTACATTGATTTTAAAGGCGTTTGAAAAGATTAAACGCTGCTTGTGTTGTGCCAGATTTACAGCACAACATGAGGCAGAAGTGGCTTTGAACTCCGCTGAAATTTATTCACTGGATTAATAGTTCTTTCTTCCTTCCTTCTTTTCCCCTTCTGTCTAGGCTTCCTTTTCTCTTCCACTTTCTTTCCGTGTCCTAAGCCTGACTGTTGAGGGAGTAATTTCTGCGATCAATAGCTTTTAACTACGACAGCTCTAAATGAATTGTTCTGTCTCTATTGGCATTCTTTGGCCAATCACATGTCTGCTCCCATTGGCAACGCTGAATTAACAGTAGCTGATAGTAAAGGCACGGGTGCACGATGCAGAGTGGTTATCACTTAAGCCTCTCTCCCATAATGAATGAATGTGAGAGTGAATGTTTGTCTGTCACCTGTGTGTTTCTCAGTCGTTACAGATTCTGAAAAGACTCGGAGCTCACACTAACGACTGGTTTCAGCAGATTTAGTTCTGACGACTGAAAGACTGTGCCTCACACACTACAAGATCTGTTGACGCCGCAACTGTTGCCAACCAAACACAGCAAACTCTGGCGGGGAACTCGTGTGAACTAAATGGTAAACAAACATGGAGCTACCTGGGTCGCTGTTGCCGTTGTGTGCGCAGCTCTCTGTTTGGAAAAAAGGAAAAAGAAAAAACTTCGATGTATCCAGTTTCACTTGGGTAGCGCTCAACTTTCTTCAGTGTTTGCCATGGTTGTTTATATTTTCTTCTTCTTCAAATTTCCGCTTATATTTTCTCGCCGCTTCCTGTTGCTTTGTCTTCGTTCTCTGACGTTATTTCCTGTGTCCCATCAACTGTTTTTCATCGGCCGCTGGACTCCATGAATTCCCAGTTGGATGTAAACAGCCCACACTACAGGAGTGTTGCTTGCGACTGACGTCAGGCCGGGTTTTTGCGACGATTCGAGTCTTTGAACATCACACACTAACAGATTTCAGAGCCGACTGGTGATCACGATTCTCTGCAGCAGTGTTGACTGGTACAGACTCGGCACAACTGTGAATCGTTATAAAATCGGGCAAAAAATCGTGTAGCGTGTCCCCAGCTTAAATGTCAGCCCTGCGACTAACGAGGACTAACGTCTAGGATTGGCTCCAGCTTCCCTTTGCGGGTGTAAGTGGAAGAAGATGAAGCAATTGCGTAACTGCAGTAGTTTAGTGACAGCCTCCAAGAGAAGTGATCCCAGATCTCTATTGGCATGGGTTTGTTAAAGGTCCCCTATTCTGTTAAATTTACTTTTATTGAGCTTTCAACCATGTTATAATGTTAGCATCTTAAATACAGACCTGGAGTAGTATAGGGCTGCAGGATATGGAGAAAACATGCGATATTCGATAACTACGTTGAAAATTGCGATAACGATATTATTGTGATATTTGAAAATAGAGCCTATTTTTCGAACATAGCAAGATAAATTCACTACATTTCACAAAAATGTAAGTTCCTGTATTTACAAGTCAAAACAGCCACAAAATCAAAACTTAACACAGACTAAACCAGGAATAAAACAAGGCTAAGCTGTGACTAAATTAATTAAATTACCACTAAAACTGGACTTTTTAAACATTTTTATTTAGTCACAACACATGTTCTTTTAAGGCTCTGCTGGAAAATGATTCTTCAGTGTAAATCTCTGTCAGATGGAAGACCACAGCGTTATTGTGATATATTTAGATTCTTGCGATATTGCGTTTGCTGATATTGCGATAACGATAATTTTGCGATATATTGTGCAGCCCTAGAGTAGTATTCCGTTTTATTCACACGTCTGAGTAATCCAGATGCTGTCTCTTTTGCAAGATCTGAAAACGCTCGGTCTCACGGCTCTACGTAGAAACGGTGAAACCAGGAAGTGCTCCTGCGCGTTTCTGAAGCCCAGACACCGTCTCCGGACTCGTTCTGATCATTTCAGCCTTAAACCTCCGTCACTATGAAGCAGACAGCTCAGTTATCTATCTGTTAGCCTCATGTTGCTAAAAGCTATGTTAAATAACCATTTTATGCTCTGTCCATGCCCCACAGACACAGTAACTAGTAGCAGTAGCTGTTTTTTCTACACATATACATTATTTTAAGCTATAGGACATGAAATAATAACTACTTTTTAAGATTTAACAGTACTGCTATGGATACTGCTTATGGATCCTGTCTTTTAACACTATCACTGTTTTTTTATGATGTTCTTAGGCGAGGTGTTTTCCATATTACTCGTGTCGCCGCACTTACCACTTAAGTTGACGCTGCCTAACGCTGCTTCTTGTTTTAACCAAGCTTTTATCCATGCTGTGAATTTTCTCAGTTACCAAAGCAAAGCCGAGGTTTGTGTTGAACATTAATATGGCTCTGTCTGATCCATCTGTGCTTGTGAATGAGGCCAATGGGACCAGAATAAACCCTGTGGCTCTGTCTGAAGGTGCCTTTGAGCTGCACTGGTTTCTAATGTTCCACTGGTCTGGTCCCAGTCCACACACACAGATACACACCAGTACACACCAGTACACACCAGTACACACCAGTACACACCAGTACACACCAGTACAGACCAGTACACACCAGTACACACCAGTACAGAGCAGTACACACCAGTACACACCAGTACACACCAGTACACACCAGTACAGAGCAGTACACACCAGTACAGAGCAGTACACACCAGTACACACCAGTACACACCAGTACACACCAGTACACACCAGTACAGAGCAGTACACACCAGTACAGAGCAGTACACACCAGTACAGAGCGAGTACACACCAGTACAGAGCGAGTACACACCAGTACAGAGTGAGTACACACCAGTACAGAACAGTACACAGCAGTACACACCAGTACAGAGCAGTACACAGCAGTACAGAGCAGTACACACCAGTACAGAGCGAGTACACACCAGTACAGAGCGAGTACACACCAGTACAGAGCGAGTACACACCAGTACACACCAGTACAGAGTGAGTACACACCAGTACAGAGCAGTACACAGCAGTACACACCAGTACAGAGCAGTACACACCAGTACAGAGCAGTACACACCAGTACAGAGCAGTACACAACAGTACACAGCAGTACAGAGCAGTACACAGCAGTACAGAGCAGTACACAGCAGTACAGAGCAGTACACACCAGTACAGAGCAGTACACACCAGTACAGAGCAGTACACACCAGTACAGAGCAGTACACACCAGTACAGAGCAGTACACACCAGTACAGAGCAGTACACACCAGTACAGAGCAGTACACACCAGTACAGAGCAGTACACACCAGTACACACCAGTACAGAGCAGTACACACCAGTACAGAGCAGTACACACCAGTACAGAGCAGTACACACCAGTACAGAGCAGTACACACCAGTACACACCAGTACAGAGCAGTACACACCAGTACACACCAGTACAGAGCAGTACACACCAGTACAGAGCAGTACACACCAGTACAGAGCAGTACACAACAGTACAGAGCAGTACACACCAGTACAGAGCAGTACACACCAGTACACACCAGTACAGAGCAGTACACACCAGTACAGAGCAGTACACACCAGTACACACCAGTACAGAGCAGTACACACCAGTACAGAGCAGTACACAGCAGTACACACCAGTACAGAGCAGTACACACCAGTACAGAGTGAATGCAGTGTGGATAAAGGGATAAAGGACAGGCCAAAGACAGGAGTGAGGATTCAGAGGCTTCAGTTCAGTGTGGATGGAGTTAGTCCTGACTCCAGAGATGGACCTTGGGATATTTCTGTGCATCTTTTATCCAGAGGACAGGGGTGACACTGCCTGATATCAGTCACAGCTCGTCTTTGGTCGTAAGACAGCTCCATCTGTGATCTGTGTCCCTGTCTCACTGTAAGACGTACGACCACTCTTTTTATCTACGTTGAGGAAGTCTTTGATCTGAGACAGCTAAAATCAGACAGTGTACACCTGGATTTAGTCACATCTTTAAGGATTTTGGGTCAACATTGTTCAGTTAAATCCAGTTTGCCTTATTTTACTACCAACTTCTAAGTCTAAGAACTGTATTTTCACGACTTACAGTCAGGTGCGACTTATATATCAAATTTAACATGAATCAAGGAGTAAACATTACCGTTTATAGCCATGAGAGGGCGATCTAGGCTTGTGACAACTACTGTCAGTAGAATTCAGTGATGTAGAATGAGATCAGGAGCTTGGTGAACTTGCTTACAGGTAACTTTCTTGTTGGACTCGCTGGCTTGTTTTGTTCATTTAACCCAGGGGTCTCCAACCTTTTTTCCCCTGAGAGCTACTTTTACAAATCGAAAATGGCGGAGAGCTACTCATACTTTCTAACATTTATTTAGTTACTGGAGCCTGTCCCAGTTACTATGGGTCTAAGGCGAGATGCACACTGCTGGACAGTGGACATTTAGTTGCAGAGCTGACACTTTCAACCCAAAAAAACGTGTATTTTATTTTCCTTTAACATTTACCTAAACATTTACAAAATGTTTGTGTACACAAGTCACGTTTCAATTAAAAACAAGAACTATTTAGTTCACTGCATGTGCATTTTGTGTGTCTGTGTGCAGAGACTGACACAATTATCATGACATTTGTGAAATGTGAAAGTACTGTAGTTGAGCTAATATCATTACTGCCATCAAGCAGCTGTTTGACTGAGAACTAATTGGCGAATAATAGCCTAATACTTTTGTACACGAAGGGGCCGTGATTGAATACATTCACAAGTTGGTTTGCCAAGATGAATCAAATTTGACTAATCCAGCTTACGTAGGAATCATAAAGCCTTTGGGGAGCTACTTGGAAAGTGGCTGAGAGCTACTGGAAGCTCCCGAGCTGCAGGTTGGAGACCCCTGATTTAACCTTTTCAGCCTCCCAGGTTTGTTCTTTATGCTGTTGCGTAGCTGAATAACTGTTATTATGTTACGCTAACATACCGACACCTGTTCAGCCTGTTGTTCTGTGTGCTGTTGTGTAGTTGAATAACTTGCATTTCCAGATTAAATGTGTGTTCTTGGTCTTGGATTTCTGTGAAATAAATGTTTAATTAAATGCGACTTATAGTCCAGTGTGACTTATATATGTTTTGTTCCTCTTCATGACACATTTTTTGACCGATGCGACTTATAGTCCGGAGCGACTTATAGTTGGGAAAATACGGTAATTAGTGAAACACCAACTGCATTGGTCCATGTTTATGATGCACGTTAATTAAAAAGTTTTTTGTACATACATTTTCAAGGCATTTATTGTCATTTTCTCCTGACTTTTTGTAGTCCACATTAGGGTACTAAAGCAAGAGTTTGCTTTTTTAAGATATTATTTGGCCATTAAAAGGCTTTATTGATAGCACAAAGTATAGTAGGAAATCAAGTAAAGAGCAGGAAGAGACATTTGGCAAACTGTACAAGTCCAGACTCAAACCCTACAACGCCGAGGCAGGCTGTAGTTGCCCTGTATATAGGCCACAGCTCTGCCGCTGAGCAATACGGCAGCGCCAAGCAGGAGATATTTCATGTAAGGTACACTCAAAATTATAACTATTTAAGTGAATTTTATAGTTTTAGAAGCTGACAGTGAGACTTTTTGAGGTCTTTACTGCCATTTGGGATCCTGTGGTTGCCCGATTTCCCTGCCCTATTACAAAATCAAAAGTAAAGATGACAAAAGTGGGACAACATACGCTTATTTTGCCAGTACCAATCTGAATTACAATCAAAACAAGGCTAAAGTGGTTTGGTATTTAGCCAGTACAATGATCACCAGTATCCACTTCTATCAAACTACACAAATCTATCTTTATCTCTGTTAAAATGCCAATTCACTGTAAACCAGCTGTACGTTACTAATGCTGAACGCAGGTCAGTGCATTTACTTTACATATAGGTCAGCGGTGGGCCGCCCCAGTGCATTATGGGAGCTCAGAGTATAATACACGTGCTGCAGGTCACCACCCCTGAGCGTTAACGGCACAATCAGCTGCATTTCAAGCTGTCATTGCAAAGTCAAGAGCACACTGCTGGAGGAATATAAACTCAAAGCTTGGCTCCATTTAGATTTAGTCATTTTAAATAGCGCTGCACAATATGGAGAAAACATGCGATATTCGATAACTATGTTGAAAATTGCGATAACGATATTATTGCAATATTTGAAAATAGAGCCTACTTTTCGAACATAGTAAGTTAAATTCACTACATTTCACAAAAATGAAGTGGAAAATGATTCTTCAGTGTAAATCTCTGTCAGATGGAAGACCACAGCGTTATTGCGATATATTTAGATTCTTGCGATACAAATATTGCATTTGCTGACATTGCAATAACGATAATTTTGCGATATATTGTGCAGCCCTAATTTTAAATAAGACATTGTACGGTTGTATTTTTCTTCTATGGCAGTGGTTATAGAGAAGTGGGAATAAAGTGGTTAAAAATTGGAGGTGCTTTGTTGTTTCCATTAAAAACTGGTGATTATTCTACCAAAAATAACTTAATTTTTACAAAATTTAAACCAGACAAAGCTACAACTATGCCACTTGAGGATGTTTGGATAGAGCATACACACAAAGGGATATGTTTATTTCAAAAACACAAAATGCACATTGTTTTTAACTGTTTCTTTGGCTTTACTGCTCTGTCTTGGTAATAAACCCTCTGTGAATACCTCAGTTAGAGATTTATCGATTAATAAATAAGCTGACGATTATTTCAGTAAGCAATTAATCTGATTTAGTTGCTGCAGCCCTAGATTTTAAAGAGTTCTCAGGCAAAGCTTAGGAACATTATCTTAAAATCCATGTAGTTAAACCAATATGAAGTCTGTATTAGAGGATACACAAGACACTGACAGATACATTATTCATTTATACAGTTTATACTGAGAGCGGAGCACAGAGGCAGTCGTGTGGGAAGGTTTAACATAAGAATGTGAACGCATGATTAAAAATAGTTTTCCTAGTTCTTTGAGCCTGAGGTGGGGTACATTCTAGACCAGGGCTTCTCAAACTGTGGTACGAGTCCCACTGGTGGTACTCAGGAGTTCAAGTTCTTCTGATTATGCTTAATTTAAAGTCAGATCTGGTTTAGTTCTAGTTTGGATCTACATTAGGATCTATTTTTCGATAGGGAGCAATAATCTTTGCTGTGTGACTATAATTAATTTTTGCAGAATAAATTGAAAAGCATTCAAATCTGAATAAATGCGTTCAGAAAAGCTGGGGACAAGATTAGTGTTTTTTCCCATGTTTATGTGGGAGCAAATTTAAAAAAATAATTTAGCAATTTTTAGAGGAAAGTAATAAATAAGTAAGGTAACACTTTATTTTAAGGTCCACCTACTAACCATTAGCTAAGTGCTGATTAGCATGCTAGTTAGTGGTTAATCAGCCCATAGTTGGTAATTATAAAGCATTTATTAATCCCTTATTCTGTGTGACCATACTCTACAGCTAATTAGCAACTAACCAACATTTTCCTCTTTATAAACTCATAATTACTGCTCATTAGTAGGAAGTAAGGAAGTTGTTGGAAATTAATTATGATCTTAGTAAGATTTTTGTGGTACTATTTCCTAATAATGCTCCCATACTCCAAAAATCTTATTAAAATCATAATTTATGTCCAACATTTTCCCTGCTTCCTACTAATGAGCAGTAATTATGAGTTTATTAAGGGGAAAATGTTAGTTAGTTGGTCATTAGCTGTAGAGTATTGTAAGGATTTGTTCATTTTGGGTGTACTCCTCCTCGATAGTCCTCTAGAAGAAACTTTCCACCCACACGTCGGGTCACCATTTGTAAGGATTTGTTCATTTTGGGTGAAAGCATCAAAGAGGACGATGATTCAGAAGTGTAATCAAGTCAGAAGTTTATTCAGTAAAAACACAGGTAAGGTTACAGTCAGCAGAATGAGCGCGCTCCTAGAGGGAGGAGTGTTCTAAGTTTTTATACTATGTATGACGATGTATGACGATCTCTGCATAGCATTATCTTCTTGGCTTCGAGTAACTTTTTGTGCATAGGGCAGGGCCACAAAAAGTTCTCAGTTTCTGCAGAGTCTTCCCACCATCGACAGGAGCCCCCCCTGCAACCTTGGGTCTGATAACTTTGTAGCAGCTCATTATTTGTGCCATATTTGGAATGCACCTAAGAGTAGAGCGACCTTAGAGTGAAAGAAGAAAAACATCACATAAAATCAAAGTATTATTATTACTGTTTGTGAAGACTCTCACTCGTCCAGGGTAAATGCATCGCAACAAAAGTTAAAAAAATATTTCAAACCTGTTAATACACTCAGACAAAAACTGGTTCACCCCAAGGACAAAATTCCCAGTTACAAACAGAGCAATGTTGTGTTCTCCATTCACTGCAGTGAGAACTGTAATGAACAGTACATTGGAGAAACCAAACAACCTCTGCACAAGCGGTTATACCAACACCGCAGGGCCAACTCCAGTGGACCAGAATCTGCAGTACACCTCCACCTGAAGGCCACAAACCACTCCTTTGAAGACAGTGAGGTCCGAATCTTAGCCAGAGAGAAAGGATGGTTTGAGCGAGGAGTGAAAGAAGCAATCTTTGTCAAAAAAGATAAACCTTCTTTAAACAGAAACAGTGGTCTCAGATACAACCTTCCTTCTGTCTACAACAGTCTCCTGAAACCCAAACAAAACAAACCAGTTTCACTCAGGTCATTAACATCTGAAGGAGCTGCCCAGGCTGAGGAGGGTTAACCACTCTGCCACTCACTCCAGCTGAGGACAAAGGACTCCTAACGACCCGAAACCACTCAGGCTATCCATGGTCACATTGACCAATAGAATTTAGTTTCAGGTCTAAACTCCTCCTTCCTAGAAGAATATAAACCAGCTCTTACCAGTTCATTTCAGAATTGAGAAAGCCTCTTGGATAAGAGGTGAAACGTCTTCAACTTGAAAAATCTAATCCAGATGATTTCTTTTTTAACTTTTGTTGCGATATTATTATTACTAATGTTGAAGCGTTATTAACCTTAGCAGTAGTACATCAAAATATAAGTTTAATGGTAATACGCAAAGCTATCTGTAGAAATATTCAATAGTATGGTCACAGAGAATAAGGGACTAATAGGTGCTTTATAATTACCAACTAACAGCTAATTAACCACTAACTAGCATGCTAATTAGCACTTCATTAATGGTTAATAGTTGGACCTTAAAATAAAGTGTTACCATAAGTAATTATTATTTTGTTTCATTTAGACATAAAATATTTGTTAATGTTTTCTAACCAGGCTCCAACCAAGGCTCTGATATCACTCACATGTGGTCGCCCAAACCATCTTGATTATTCAGAATTTGCTTAATCTGCTTAGAAAAAGTATTATGGTCTGTTCAGTTCAGGCACCATTCTCTGGAACAAACACCAAAAGCTCATTAATGCTCTACGTTAAATATGCATTCGGATAAAGATGGAGAGCTCTGTTATACGTTCATTCTGTCGTACGTGGATGATGGGAGTAGTGCATGTGTTGACCGCTGGGGGGCGCTAGTGAACACAGCTCAACAAATCAAAGCAAACAACAACAGCTGGACTTTTTAAGGAGCGAGAGCTAAAGTTTGTCACGGTTTATTCAAAGACTGACCAGACTATCGCTACTTTTACCTCATTTTTTTCAATAAATGTGGTGTAAAAACCTCTGCTGTTGCTCTTTTTCTTCCATCTTGGTAAAATCTCGGCGATCTGGACTCTGCGGTGGCCAGTCCATGTGTGAAAATGATGTCTCATGCTCCCTGAATCATTCTTTCACATTTTGAATAAATTCTGGCATTGTCATCTTGGAATAAGCCCAGTGCCATCAGGGAAGAAAAAATGGAGTTAACCTGCTCATTCAGTACATGCAGGAAGTCACCTAACGTTACTGAACCCAGACCTGACCAACTGCAGGGAAGCTTTTTTCTTAGTTAAATCCAGATGGCAACTTTTTTTTTGGCCAGGCAGTGTATAAATGCTTTGACGATAACAACACTTGGAGCGTACAAATCTATTTATGTACGAAATTAGAGTATAAATGAGCCTTTAAAGGGTCACACTGAAAAAGATACAAGAAATGAGACAATATGCCGTCATCATTTTGAAAAACACAATAATATACATTCACATATCGCCCAGGCCTGACATAAGTGCGCTGCCGAGTTTACGTCTCATCTCTCTGACCCTAAATATGAAACCTCCACATGTACGCTCCAGTTCCTCCTCAGATCTGTCCTCCTCCTCCTCCTCGTCTCTGGACCTCTCTGCGCTGACTTCATTGTGTGCTGCAGACTCTAATGGTTCTTAATGGTCCCGGCTCCTCTGTAGTCCGGGACATGTAGGTCACAGCTCCGTCTCTGCCTTTTGTTCTGCTTCGCTGTGGCTTCTCCTTCGTCCTAAAGTGTTCCTGAGACTGAAGCGAGCTCTCGTACTTCAATCGGTCTCTGCGCTGTAAACATAAAGGTGTTTTAAATTGGCTTTTTGTGCTGTTTCAGTGCCTTTGTGATACTTGTAAAGCCTCTCGGAGACTATAGAGGGCGATGTATTCCTTAAAGTATGGGAATAATTTCAGGCTGTGTGCGGTGGCAGAGTTGTTAGCCTTCTTTTCTCTCAGTAAGAAGGTTATGGGTTCAATTACTATTTTTACTACTACTTCTGTTACTACTACTACTACTACACTACTGCTACACTGAGGCACTTGTACAGGGGTGTGCTAGGTTCTGGGGTTTTATTACTACTACGGTGACCAGTACTACTGTAGTACTTTTACTACTAGGAAAAGTTAAGACCTGGTTTTGACCTGGCCCTGACACTTAGGCTGTGTTCACACTCACTGGTCCTCAGGACTCAGTGCGCTTTGGGACAAAAGTGTGCATCTAAACCAGGACTAAACCAGGTCTAAACCAGGACTATACCAGGACTAAACCAGGACTAAACCAGGACTAAACCAAGGCTAAACCAGGACTAAACCAGGACTAAACCAAGGATTAAACCAGGACTAAATCAGGACTAAACCAGGAATAAACCAGGACTTAACCAGAACTGTATCAGAACTAAACCAGGACTAAACCAAGGATTAAACCAGGACTAAATCAGGACTAAACCAGGAATAAACCAGGACTTAACCAGAACTGTATCAGAACTAAACCAGGACTAAACCAGGACTAAACCAGGACTAAACCAGGACTAAATCAGGACTAAACCAGGACTTAACCAGAACTGTATCAGAACTAAACCAGGACTAAACCAAGGATTAAACCAGGACTAAATCAGGACTAAACCAGGAATAAACCAGGACTTAACCAGAACTGTATCAGAACTAAACCAGGACTAAACCAGGACTAAACCAGGACTAAACCAGGACTAAACCAGGACTAAATCAGGACTAAACCAGGACTAAATCAGGACTAAATCAGGACTAAACCAAGTCTAAACCAGGACTAAACCAGAACTATATCAGGACTAAACCAGGACTATATCAGAACTAAACCTGGACTAAACCAGGACTAAACCAGGACTAAACCAGAACTATATCAGAACTAAACCTGGACTAAACTAGGGCTAAATCAGGACTAAACCAGGACTAAACAAAGGCTAAACCAGGACTAAACTAGTACTTAACCAGGACTTAACCAAGGATTAAACCAGGACTAAATCAGGACTAAACCAGGACTAAACCAGGACTAAAGAAACGCTAAACCAGGAATAAACCAGGACTTAACCAGAACTGTATCAGAACTAAACCAGGACTAAACCAGGACTAAACCAAGGCTAAACCAGGACTAAACCAGGACTAAACCAGGACTAAACCAGGACTAAATCAGGACTAAACCAGGACTAAATCAGGACTAAATCAGGACTAAACCAAGTCTAAACCAGGACTAAACCAGAACTAAATCAGGACTAAACTAGGGCTAAATCAGGACTAAACCAGGACTAAACAAAGGCTAAACCAGAACTAAACCAGGATTAAGGCTGTGTTCACACTCGCTGGTCCTCAGGACTCGGTGCGCTTTGGGACAAAAGTGTGCACCTGTGTGGATGAGGTCATTGGTCTGGTTCGAGTTCTCACTGAGCTCTGTCAAACTGAACTGAACTGACTGAGGGAGCAGTAACAAACCTCACCTGTAGAGGGCAGTGCATCAGTATTTACTGAGAGAAACTTGGGAAGAAGAAATCCTGCTCTTCTATTGGTCAAAAGTCCACCTCTTCAGCTGAATATATCCCAGTAATATCATACAACGCACTTTAATTAATATTTAAAGAATATTAAGTTTAGATCTCAGCTGAACACAGCTGTGGACTCTCTGTGATTAATATGAAATCTGTGTTGTTTCAGCAGTGTTTTCACATTTGTTTGCTAATGTTAGCAACCTTTTAAATACATTTTATTTACAGTATATTTGTAATTGTTTTTCTTATAGTCATGTTAGATGTGTGTATGTTTTTCTGCCCTTGGCGCCTCTCATTGGTGTTAGTCCGTAGTTTGGTCCACGTTGCGTTCGCACTTCACCAGGACCAGACCAGGACCAGACCAGGACCAGACCAGGACCAGACCAGGACCAGACCAGGACCAGACCAGGACCAGACCAGGACCAGACCAGGACCAGACCAGACCAGGACCAGACCAGGACCAGACCAGGACCAGACCAGGACCAGACCAGGAGCGCCGCACCCAGACCTCTGATTTCATGTGGACCAGAGTTCACCTGAGTGTGATTGTGTGTTCACAGCTGCTCAAACAAACCAGACTTTGCCAGGAAGCGCACCAGAGTTTGACTGAAGCGAACCAAACACGGCAAGTGTGAACCCAGCCTTACAGAGCATGAAATCACTGCTCCTGTCTGCTTCTCCAAACTGTGTGATGACAATTGCTCAAAGGTGGAAAAAGTACTAAAAATCAAATAAATATAACAAATAAAAGTACTGAAAAACTGGAGGACTGTATTTTTGAGAGTAGTTTTTGCAGCACATAGCAAAAACTGCTGGCACTACTGTGATACTACTACTACTACATCTTCTACTTCTAACTGCTATTACTACAACTACTACAACCAGAGATGGATGACTCGGGACTCGACTCGTACTCGTGAGTTTCTGAGGGGCAGGAGACGCCACCTGGGGTTCACACTGGTTTTAGTTCTTTGTTAGAGCCTAAATACTTTAGTTTAAAGTCATTGAAGTCACAGCAGGTGCACAGTGTGAACACTCAATTAAAAATTAGTCTTGACTGCCTTTGAATCATTTATTTTGTTGGAGTTTTAAGAGCTTCATTCTGGTACAATTAAGAAAACTCTTCATAGGCCCTGCTTCTTCTTGAACTTGAGACTTGGACTTGGACTTTCAGGTGATAATGACTCGACTTGGCCCTGACTTGGATGTTTTGTTTGGTGACTCGGACTTGACTCAAATGTTATTTTAATGACTCAGACTTGGACTTGCACTGAAGGAGCTGATGACTCGACTCAGACTCGACTTGGATGAGTCCTGTGCGACTTGGACTCGAACGCTGAGGACTCGAGAGTGACTAGGACTCACTGATGAAATGGTGACTACAACACTGACTACTACTACTAATGCTATTACTGCTGCTATTTCTACTACTACAACTATTTCTGTTGTAACTTCTACTATTACTGGAGTCAAAATACTTTTACTCTTTCTTCAAAATGTTTTATAAAACTATACTATCATATTTTCTGGACTATAAGTTGCACTTTTTTCCATCGTCTGGCTCGGGGTGTGGCGTATACTCAGGTGCAACTTATATATTAAAATATTTCAGGTGTTGGTTAGAGGGCGCTCTAGGCTTGTGTACCAGCATCTGCTGCACCTGTACCACTGACAATTTAAAATGTAAACATTACCACTAACAACTTAGGCTATAAAGACAACTGAGAAAGAGCGGAATAATTGTAAATGGAAATGATGCTGAGTCTGACGACAGCCACGCAGAGGAGGAAGCGGCGCTTCGTCTACCTCCGGAGTTGGCGGAGTTGTTCAGAAGCGACACCGAGGATGAAGAATTTAAAGGATTTAGCGATTAGGAGTGAGATGGTGAGTTTGGTGAACTTGTTATATTATGTTCTTTATGCTATAGTTATGTGAATAACTGTTAATATATTACGTTAACATACGAGACACCTATTCAGTTCGTTGTTTATGCTTCATGTAGCTGAATAACCATCAATGTGTTACGTTAGCATAGCGCACACCTATTCAGCTGTTGTTCTCTATTCTATTATTACTATAACTTGCCTTTCAACATGAAATGTCTGTTCTTGGTGTTGGATTTTGTAAAAAAAATTTCCCCCAAAAAATGCGACTTATACTCCAGTGCGACTTATATACGTTTTTTTCTTCTTCATTATGCATTTTTAGGCTAGTGCCACTTATACTCCGGAGCGACTTATAGTCCAGAAAATATGGTATTGATATTTTCTCAGATACAGTTGTGAGTAAAGTATGTATTGTGTGTAACTGTGAACCATCTCTCAGTGTGATGCTGTTTTGTTGACAGTAATGTTATGAATGTCTCGGAGCTAATGCTGTCATTATTTATTGATGAAGCTAAACATAGACCGGTGTCTCTCGTCTCTGTCTCCGTCTTCGTCCCTCGGGGTGGAGACTCAACACTTTCTCGTTTTCTGAGCCGTCGACACAAAGGCAAACAAACCATTAGGAGGCTATTTCTGTGTCTCCCAGTACTTACATTTACATTTACATACACCATTACCAGCGCTGGGTAGTGTACGCAGTACTTACTGTGTTCTAATGTCAAATCTGACCTTTGGAAGTATTGGGATTAGCAACACACTTCTCTATCGGCCAGGTTAAAAATAAAGTGACTTTTGCAAATGTATATTTCATAAAGGTTTGGATGAATGTTTTCTCGCAGTGGGCAACAAAATATTATTATTAAATTATCTGTTTTGAGAGCAGAAGAAGCTGCTGCTGGAGGCAAAGTGTGTCTCTAAATATCCACAGACAGACTCACAGAGGTCAGTCCATGTCAAATCAACAACTGCCTCCCAGTGTAAAAATCATTTATTATTTGTATTTCCATATCTTCAAAATAAACCACATCAGTTCTGTCAAACTGTGATATGATGAACTCATGTGAGAGCACTTATTTCTGATCTATATTAAACATGGAAAAGATTTTTTCAGGATTGTTTTTCAAACTCAAATTGCCAAGGTATGACATCATCTACCACAAAAACAATGATGTCATTGGAAAAGAGTTCTTTATTAAATGCAGAAAATCCTGTGTTGTGTATCTTGAAGCTCATTTATCACTGGGAGGGCAGGCTCTTTCAAATGATATTATTGTTTTTATGGTAAGTGGTGTCATACCTTGGCAAATTGAGTTTGAAAAACAATCCTGAAATAATCTTTTTCATAAATCAGAAATAGTTATTTTAAACAAAGGCCTAGTTGCTGATGTTTATTATATCACAGTTCGACAGAACGGATGTGGTTTATTGTGAAGATATGGAAACAAAGTATGAAATAATAATTACATTTACAGTTTTGGCAGCCCATAATTTGGAAACTATACAACAGAGGGCTACATGTTTTACAGGTTAAATGGTTCACAGAGTGAAGAACAAGACCTGAAAATATCATTCTCCTGACACAAACTGTTCAGACGTTATGGTTTGTACAACTTTGAAATATTACAGAAGCCCTGATTTTGGCCTGACACTCTCTTTTTAAAACCTTGTTATCTCACAAACACTCTGCACACATAATGCTGGTGATGTAAACATTAATCCCACAGAGTTTGAAGAAATTCCAAGATGGTCAAGTGGGATTTTTTCAGAAACTTGATTTGACCTGGAACGACCCATAGATCTCAGTATTGTCTTTAGTTTGTGTTCAGTGATATCTCCAAAACGCACCATAAAACTGAACTGAGGAGGCTTTGAAGAGTTCGTCAGAGCAGAGCCAAGAGTTCAGTTCAAGTGTTTTGGGGACTCGCGTTTTTATGTCACAAGTTATGTTAGCTCTTCTTTTTGCACAAAGAGACAGAAAACAGTGTGGGCTCCTCTGAATGGAACAAGACGAAATGAGAAGACTTTAATTTGCTTCTTAGACCATCCTAGTGTCACAGCGTTTTGATTTTTGGCAATATCCTCTTCTCCATCACTCTGTATATTACCATGAAATTAAAACATGTTGAAAAGATGTTGAAGATATCATTAATAATTCCTAATATGAATCAGAAATGACCACAGAATGAGAGGAGGAAATGGGATGAGGAGGTTGGGGGCTGGTGGTGTTCGGTGGCAGCTGGTTTTAGACGGGATTACGAGCCGCTCTGACCTCCCACGGGCCAAACGACAACTCTCCAATACACACCAGTACTGTCAGATACACAAGTACTACACAGACACACACAGAGGGAGACAGGACAGCCTCAGGGAACAGAGATTTATGAAGGAGACAAGGAAAGGAAGCAAGGGAGGAGAGGAAGGCGCATTCATTTCTGACAAAGAATCAAACTAAACCAGGAAATGTGGTGTTTTTAGACTGAGCACAGTGATGCCAACAAAGCAGTCAGCTCATTTATTTAGTTATCTGCTAATTAGCCATTTTAGGCTCTGTCCGTTCCTATCTGTAGCCAGCAGGGGGCGACAGACACCTAATCCAAGCGCTCTCTGCAAAGACAAAGTAACAGCTTCCTACAAAAAGAACATTTTCCATACAACACTATTTCAAAAAGCCTGAAAAAAAGCATAATATGGGAACTTTAAAATCAAAATTTATCATGGTTTAGCCCTGGTTTAGCCCTGGTTTAGCCCTGGCTTAGTCCTGGCTTAGCCCTGGTTTCAGTCCTGGTTTAGCCCTGGTTTAGCCCTGGTTTAGACCTGGTTTAGCCCTGGTTTAGCCCTGGCTTAGTCCTGGCTTAGCCCTGGTTTCAGTCCTGGTTTAGCCCTGGTTTAGCCCTGGTTTAGCCCTGGTTTAGACCTGGTTTAGACCTGGTTTAGACCTGGTTTAGTCCTAGGTTCAGTCCTGGTTTAGACGTGGTTTAGACGTGATTTAGACACGATTTAGCCTTGTTTTGGTCCTGGTTTTGCCCTGGTTTTGCCCTGGTTTAGACATGATTTAGCCTTGTTTTAATCCTGGTTTAGTGCTGATTTAGACCTGGTTTAGACACGATTTAGCATTGTTTTGGTCCTGGTTGAGTCCTGGTTTAGACCTGGTTTAGTCCTAGTTTAGTCCTACCTTCAGTCCTGGTTTAGACCTGGTTTAGACCTGGTTTAGACCTGGTTTAGACCTGGTTTAGACCTGGCTTAGCCCTGGTTTAGCCCTGGCTTAGTCCTAGTTTTAGTCCTGGCTTAGTGCTGGTTTTGCCCTGGTTTAGCCCTGGTTTAGACACGATTTAGCATTGTTTTGGTCCTGGTTTAGTCCTGGTTTAGACCTGGTTTAGACCTGGTTTAGACCTGGCTTAGCCCTGGTTTAGCCCTGGCTTAGTCCTAGTTTTAGTCCTGGCTTAGTGCTGGTTTTGCCCTGGTTTAGCCCTGGTTTAGACATGATTTAGCCTTGTTTTAATCCTGGTTTAGTGCTGATTTAGACCTGGTTTAGACACGATTTAGCATTGTTTTGGTCCTGGTTTAGTCCTGGTTTAGACCTGGTTTAGACCTGGTTTAGACCTGGTTTAGACCTGGTTTAGACCTGGTTTAGACCTGGCTTAGCCCTGGTTTAGCCCTGGCTTAGTCCTAGTTTTAGTCCTGGCTTAGTGCTGGTTTTGCCCTGGTTTAGCCCTGGTTTAGACATGATTTAGCCTTGTTTTAATCCTGGTTTAGTGCTGATTTAGACCTGGTTTAGACCTGGCTTAGTCCTGACTTAGCCCTGGTTTAGACCTGGTTTAGACCTGGTTTAGTCCTGGCTTAGCCCTGGTTTAGCCCTGGTTTAGTCCTAGTTTTAGTCCTGGCTTAGTGCTGGTTTAGCCCTAGTTTACACCTGGTTTAGACCTGGCTTAGTCCTAGGTTCAGTCCTGGTTTAGACCTGGTTTAGACATGATTTAGACACGATTTAGCCTTGTTTTGGTCCTGGTTTAGTGCTGGTTTAGCCCTGGTTTATCCCTGGCTTAGCCCTGGCTTAGCCCTAGGTTCAGTCCTGGTTTAGACCTGGTTTAGATGTGATTTAGAAATGATTTAGCCTTGTTTTGGTCCTGGTTGAGTCCTGGTTTGGACCTGGTTTAGTCCTGGTTTAGTCCTAGTTTCAGTCCTGGTTTAGACCTGGTTTAGTCCTAGTTTCAGTCCTGGTTTAGCCCTGGTTTAGCTTTGGTTTAGCCTTGGTTTAGAACATTCTAACTACATCTTCCTTTCCCAGTAAAATAAGGCAGGCATAATAATAACTAACAAAACCCACCTCTTCCTCACCATTTAAACCATATAATGTTCCCATTTGAAGTGTATAATTCCAGTTTAAACAGTATAATGTTGTGTTATTGGCCTCTGACCTGAGCCTGCTGCAGACCTGACCTTTAACCCTGGGCTAATGATGTGGAAACTCTACATTTACAATTAGAGAGAGAAGATAATACAAGGCCAGAGGGGAACCAAGACTTAAACATGGATTTAACACAAGAGCAAATGATAATGCTGTGGTTGTGTGATATCATAGCACCTTTTTCTGTGTCTGAGGCATGAAACCAGGTCTAAACCAGGACCAAACCAGGACTAACGCAGGTCTAAACCATGACTAAGCAGTGGTCTATCAATACTTCAAAGTTTAGGACTTCAACAGAACTAAAACCGCCTCTAAATACAGTAAAACTAAATCAGGACCACCAGAAGAAGCCCATGCACCCCCTGTGGTCCCCGTATCATAGCTTGAGAACCACTACATTAAGTTGTTTTTGGTGTGAACGTGGTTTGCAGCTTGTTTTTGGGAGCCAGAACCTGTACAGCACCTGGTCTTGGTGTAGAACTGCCCTCTGGTTGCACACTGAAGGTATTCGTAGAGACATTTTTTAAGGCCCAATAGCTCTCAAAGAATATTTTTATGCAAATGATTATTTAACCGAGCACGGAGCACGTTTATGTCTGCACTGGGACGTTTAAACTGCCACTGTTGGATTGTTGCAACAGTTTTTTGGCTCTGTCTCCCCTCGTGTTGGACTGAAGTCTGTGGGATGTGTGAGTACACCTCCTCTGCACTGCGCTGGGCCGTGCCATGTCTCAGTTTGAGTCACACTCTTGTCCCCCGGGGGCCACCGTAGGGGTTTGTCTGGAGGCTGACGGTCTGACGGACGGCCCGGCTGCCACCAGAAGGGAACGCACGGTGTTTGCTCAGTTTGTTTCTGGAATGCACAGACCAAATACTGAAGAGTTTTTATTCAGACGCAGGACATGTGACAGCTCTGGGAGGAGAGGCTCTGCTGGGACTCTGCTTTCTTTGCAGACAGGACAGCTAAATATCTACCTACACCAAGGCTAAAACCAGGTCTAAACCAGGACCAAACCAGGATTAAAACAAGACTAAAACTGGGCTAAAGCAGAACGAATGCAGCACATTACCAGGTCTACTTAGATCAGGACTAAAACCAGGAGTAAAACTGGACTAAACCAGGACCAAAACTGGACCAAACCAGGATGAGAGCAGCACATTACCAGGTCAACACCAGGACTAATCCCAGACTAAACCAGGTCTGAACCAAGTCTAAAGCAAGGCTAAAGGAGAACTAAACCAGAACAAAACCAGTCCTAAACTATGTCTAAACCAGGACTAAACCAGGATGAGAGCACCACATTACCAGGTCGACACCAGGACTAATCCCAGACTAAACCAGGTCTGAACCAAGTCTAAACCATGGCTAAATGAAAACTAAACCAGAACTAAACCAGATCCAAATCAGGATTAAACCAGGACTAAAACTGGACTAAACCAGGGCAAATGCAGCACATTATCAGGTCTACACCAGGACTAATCCAGGACTAAACCAGGACCAAACCGGGATTAAAACAAGCAAACAAACTAAAACTGGGCTAAAGCAGAACGAATGCAGCACATTACCAGGTCTACACCAGGACTAATCCCAGACTAAACCAGGTCTGAACCAAGTCTAAAGCAAGGCTAAAGGAGAACTAAACCAGAACAAACCAGAATGTCTAAACCAGGGCTAAACCAGGACTAAACCAGATCTGAACCAAGTCTAAACCATGGCTAAATGAAAACTAAACCAGAACTAAACCAGATCCAAATCAGGATTAAACCAGGACTAAAACTGGACTAAACCAGGACAAATGCAGCACATTATCAGGTCTACACCAGGACTAATCCAGGACTAAACCAGGACCAAACCAGGATTAAAACAAGCAAACAAACTAAAACTGGGCTAAAGCAGAATGAATGCAGCACATTACCAGGTCTACTTAGATCAGGACTAAAACCAGGTCTGAACCAGGAATAAAACTGGACTAAACCAGGACCAAAACTGGACCAAACCAGGATGAGAGCAGCACATTACCAGGTCAACACCAGGACTAATCCCAGACTAAACCAGGTCTGAACCAAGTCTAAAGCAAGGCTAAAGGAGAACTAAACCAGAACAAAACCAGAACAAAACCAGTCCTAAACTATGTCTAAACCAGGGCTAAACCAGGACTAAACCAGATCTGAACCAAGTCTAAACCATGGCTAAATGAAAACTAAACCAGAACTAAACCAGATCCAAATCAGGATTAAACCAGGACTAAAACTGGACTAAACCAGGGCAAATGCAGCACATTATCAGGTCTACACCAGGACTAATCCAGGACTAAACCAGGACCAAACCAGGATTAAAACAAGCAAACAAACTAAAACTGGGCTAAAGCAGAATGAATGCAGCACATTACCAGGTCTACTTAGATCAGGACTAAAACCAGGTCTGAACCAGGAGTAAAACTGGACTAAACCAGGACCAAAACTGGACCAAACCAGGATGAGAGCAGGACATTACCAGGTCAACACCAGGATTAAACCAGGTCTGAACCAAGTCTAAAGCAAGGCTAAAGGAGAACTAAACCAGAACAAAACCAGTCCTAAACTATGTCTAAACCAGGGCTAAACCAGGACTAAACCAGGACTAAAACTGGACCAAACCAGGATGAGAGTAGCACATTACCAAGTCTACACCAGGACTAAACCAGGACTAAACCAGATCTGAACCAAGTCAAAACCATGGCTAAATGAAAATTAAACCAGAACAAAACCAGTCCTAAATCAGTCCTAAATCAGGGCTAAACCAGGGCTAAAATAAATCAGATCCAAATCAGGATTAAACCAGGACTAAAACTGGACTAAAGCAGGACGAATGCAGCACATTATCAGGTCTGCACCAGGGCTAATCCAGGACTAAACCAGGACTAAAACTGGACCAAACCAGGATGAGAGTAGCACATTACCAGGTCTACACCAGGACTAAACCAGGACTAAACCAGATCTGAACCAACATGGCTAAAACCAGGTCTAAACCAGGACCAAACCAGGACTAAACCAGGGCTAAAACTGCACTAAAGCAGCACATAACCAGGACCAAACTAAGATTAAACCAGGATGAAAGCAGTTCATTACCAGGTCTACTTACACCAGGACTAAACCAGGACTAAAACTAAACCAAAGCAGGACAAAGCAGCACATAACACTAGGACCAAACCAGGTCTAAACCAGGACCAAACCAGGATTAAAACAAGACTAAAACTGGACTAAAGCAGAACGAATGCAGCACATTACCAGGTCTACTTACACCAAGACTAAACAAGGCCCGAACCAGGAGTAAAACTGGACTAAACCAGGACTACACCAAGACTAAACCAGGGCTAAACTAGGACTGAAACAAGGCTAAATGAGAACGGAACCAGAACAAAACCAGAGCTAAACCAGGTCTGAAACTACTGTAGCTACATTTGTCATTAAAGACACTAATAGCAAAGTATTCTTCAGTGTAAATCTCTCTCTGATGGAGGAGTGTAACATTATTGTGATAGATTAAGTTATTTCCGATTAAAAAAAGCACTTTTGGTGGCTGCATTGAGAACGATTTGGTGCAGTGCTTTCTTTTGAAAACACTGCATAAAGGAGCACGAGCCAGAGGAGGCTGTCTTTCTAATGTCTGTAAAAAGCCGTTTTTCTGAACACCAGCTTTTATTTGCTTCATTTGACCAGAGCCACGTCTTTCAGTTCACCTCTACACGCTCTCCGACACATTTTGGCATCTCTAATTCTCCGGTGCTTTTCCCGTGATCCTTTTATGCACAACATTTTGCCAAATCTTCCTCATGTCCTTGTTTAATAAATCCTTCCTTTTGCTTTCAGCGCTGGGGCCAGACAGAAGCCGGTGTGAAACAGGATTTGAACTCATGTTGTTTCCACGCCGCTAATGTTAGGCTAATGTAGTGGCAGAGCGTGACCGCAGCCTGTCTCTCCTCAGGACTGTACTCTCCAAACGCCTTTTGTTCAGAGGAAATCCTGTTTTGCTGCCGCTGCTGTTGGAGTTTGGCGGTGGCTGTGTGGAGCAGATCTCCCTTTGGGCTCCCGTATTAATCCACGACTGTGTGATGATTACTCGAGTGCAAATTGAGTGCTTAACCGTGAACTGTGGTTGTGCCATTTTACATCTGGGCCAGCGGAATAAGCCCGCAGCTCCACTGGGCTACTTTTCATAATACAGTATGTGACTCTACAGTGCACAATAGTACGGTTCATTTGAGCAACAACCGCGTCTACAACCACTTACTGTAGCACTTTTACACAAAATGGTGATGTTTAGACCAAAGAAGAGTCAGCCCTTCCGACTTTCTTCTCTAAAGCAGGACAGTCTGGTTCCTCAGCCACAGTGAAGTGTTTCTCCTCTGTGGAAATGGCCTATCACAGCCGTTTATCTGCAGCGCATCTTACAAATATGGAAGATAATCTCCTATAGATGAAAGCGGCCACACATCACCTCCTTGTTGTCAGAACGTTGACGCCCCCTTTTGGTGAAAACAGACCAGCCGTGAGTGGGAGAGAAGCTGGAGGAGTCAGGGTAGCACTGCTACGATCGGTTCTGTACTTCCAATAATAAAAGAAAAATCCCATTAAAGATTTTAATTGCTTGCTCACAGACTAAAAGAAAGCAGAGGAAGAGATTTGTGACCTCAGGCGAGACTCAGAGAGAAAAGGAAGGATAAACTGACCGATAACAATGCGTGTGTCAGATGTACAAATTTAAAAGTGGCAAGTCACTCTAGAGCTCGATCAATATATTGGCCGACCAATATTATCGGTCAATACAGTTCATTAGGAAATTATCAGTTATCGGCCAAAATCTGGCCGATATAAACAGTATTATTTTTACTGTGTGCTGGAATAAGACCTGTTTACTTGCAAATGATGGCCTCTGCTATTTGTCCAGCAGAGGGCGTGCTGGCGCCAACTCAAAATGTTTCCCTGCAGTTTGGCTCTTACTCTGCAGTTCATAGGAAACTCCCCAAATCACCTTCTCATGGCCTGAAAAGCTCAAAAAGGAAATAAAAATATTTTACTCATTTCTTTGCCATTAAACCTCATAGAACAAAAATTCAAAATGCATTTTGTAGTTCTCCCCATGCTCTACTTGCAGAGCAAGTTTAAATGAAATTTAAGTTAAGCAAATTTAGCTAAAGCTCAATGAAATAAATCCATAAATATAATACATAAAATATACAATAATACTCCCCACACTAATGCCCACTAAAACCTAAATAACAATCAGCATAAAGAACAATAAGCAGCTTTCGACAACATTTTAAAAAGTTTAGTCTAATAAAGTGGCCTGGAGTGTAAACGCCATATTCATGTAAACAAGAGCGGAAAGAAAAATGCTTTAAAATACTTTTCCTAATTTATAATGTATTGGCCCATGTATCGGATATCGGCATTTTTTGGTTACTTATTATCGGTATCGGCCTCAAAAAATCCATATCAGTCCAAGTCACTCTGTTGTTTGTTTATATCTTTATCTTTTATCTTTATCTTTATATATGTTTATATCTGAATCAATATTCCTACCACATAAAACATTTATCTACTTAACATTAGTTAGCTTCAAGATTTAAGATGGCTATTTGATACAATAGTTTATAAGCTTTTATAAAGGGCGCTTTTTAATATAAATGTTGATGTCATTTCAGTTCAGACCTAAATAAACACTAAACTCATTTAAGTAGGCCAGCATTTTACTGATATTGTATTTGTCATGAATTGCGTTAATATTGTACTAAAATCCGTCCGCTGTGTGTCGTTTTCCTGTGACCGAGGCAGCTAAGTTAGCTTTCACTGAGTTTCTTCAAATAACGGCACTGATCTTTCTTTGTCAGTGAGGGAATAGAACCGTCAGCTTCACTGATCATGTTTGCTGTGCTTCTGGGAGCTTGTGTTTAGTTTTTTAAGTTCCAAACGAGAAAAGATTTGACAATTTGTATTTGCCGCCATTGAGTGAACAGAGATGTTCACCCAGATGGTTGCTCAGTGGGTCAGAGGTGCACCGCTTACATACCGCCCTCTGTTTTTCTTTGGTTACTCCTGTGGATTGTTACGCCTGTGGAAACTAAATTTAAGTAAAGCGACCACAGTAACTTCTTTGTATAGAACAGAAAAAGAGTTTGTCTGGCCGTCAGATTCAGAAAGAGGCAGAGAGAGGAAATTGTTGTGATCTCATTTTTTTCAAGAGCTGTATCTGCAGAAGGCAACTGATAATTATCAGAAAGGTTGTCATTTGTTTTTATAATGGCTCAAAATATATAGCGTGCATTTTGTGTGTCGTTGTGGATTGAAAATGCATTAAAAACTAGAGCTGCACAATATATCGCAAAATTATCGTTATCGCAATATCAGCAAACACAATATTCGTATCGCAAGAATCTAAATATATCACAATAACGCTGTGGTCTCCATCTGACAGAGATTTACACTGAAGAATCATTTTCCACCAGAGCCTTAAAAGAACATGTGTTGTGACTAAATAAAAATGTTTAAAAAGTCCAGTTTTAGTGGTAATTTAATTAATTTAGTCACAGCTTAGCCTTGTTTTATTCCTGGTTTAGTCTGTGTTAAGTTTTGATTTTGTCGCTGTTCTGACTTGTAAATACAGGAACTTACATTTTTGTGAAATGTAGTGAATTTAACTCACTATGTAATATGTATTTTCAAATATCGCAATAATATCGTTATCGCAATTTTCAACATAGTTATTGAATATCGCATGTTTTCTCCATTTCGTGCAGCCCTAGTAAAAACTCCTTCCACCTTGCTCCCAAACAACACGAATGAGTTAAAATAACCTCTTCTTTTGGGGAGCTGTTACTGTGACTTGACAGAGAATGCTTGGATTAGGCGTCTGTTGCCCCCTGCTGGCTAAATTGGGGAAATTGCAGTTGTATTATTATTATTATTATTATTTTTAAGTGACAAATTTTTGCACTTGCACGCCCTGAATGTCCAAAGCACTTCATGTTTGCCGTATGCTTTTCTGACTTTCTGCCACATCTGAATATTCTCCATAGCAGTTTTATTTTTATTCTGGTGCGAGCCTGGAGCTGAGTGCTATCAGGCCTCTGCAGGTGGGGCCTGACTAATGGTTTACTCAGAGCAGCTCCTGTCGCCACTCTGCTCGCTTTTCTCTAATTCATACTGAAATTACAGAAATAGACCAAATACAGGACACAATAACAGTCTGGAGAGAGGGGATGGTAAAAGCTTTAGGACTGGAGACATGAGGAGCGAGAAGACACGGAGGACGCTGCGGTGACTGTTATTAAAGAGGAAGTTGTATTAGATACGATTGGAGCTAATTTATTCTCTACAGTAGTTTAATGTGAATGCAGGAGCAGTCTGGAGAAGCAGACAGGAGCAGCCAGTGGCGTCTTTAACACAGGGGAAGCTCAGAATATTTAATCCATGGCCAACTAGCAGCAAGTCTCCCTACGACGTTGACAGTGAATGAAAAAACTAAAAAGATGCAAACTCAACAGCGCTGTAAGTGTTGTGTGTTTAGTGTGTAGTCTGGATAAACGGTGAAAATGAAGTAAATCACTTCACTTTAAGCTCCAGACGACTCCTTCAGCTCACGTCTGTCTCCTCTGTTGCTCCAGTTCATCACCTGCTGTGAAGCCGGTGAACGCCGCTGTGCAAAATCTTCTTCTTCTTCTTCTTCCTTCAGTCATCATCGATCAGCAGCGTCACAGCCCACTGCTCCATTCACTCCCGAGACACCGAGTGTCCAGGGGCGGGATGATTTTGGTGCATTTATCCAATCACTTTCTTGCATTTTTGCTATGAAAAAACGCTCCCCTCTCTCCCATAGAGATCCATTGAAGCCC
Source organism: Bostrychus sinensis (assembly GCA_020698575.1). Classification (NCBI taxonomy): domain Eukaryota; kingdom Metazoa; phylum Chordata; class Actinopteri; order Gobiiformes; family Eleotridae; genus Bostrychus; species Bostrychus sinensis. The sequence goes on along the minus strand of CM036250.1, from coordinate 3,881,337 downwards.
AGCGTCTCTCTCTCTATATATCTATATCTATATCTAAGGATAGATAGATAGATAGATAGATAGATAGATAGATAGATAGTAGTAAGTAAACGTGTAACGACGTTTTTGCAACAATACGATATGTATCAATTAGAAGTGTTTTGATACAATTCAAAAACAATATTGGCTAATTTGAAACAATACGATTCAATACGATTCAACACCTTCGTATCGATAATCAATACAGCAACTTTTTGCCAAATATCATAAAAGTTTACTCTGAAATGTAGCACCGCAGCCGGGGTTGATTATGTCCAGCAGACAGAGAATGAAGAAAAGTTGAATATAACATTTTATTTAATTAAAAACACAAAATTTATATCTGGTTTTATTTTAACATACACAATTCTAATTTCGATATTTCCGATATTATCGATCGATACTTCATGTGTATCGATATTCACTTCCTAGAAAATGATACGATTCGATACAAGGTCATGTGTATCGATGCAGTTGTATCATAGGAAAACAAATCGATACAGTTACTGTATCGTTACACCCTTAATAGATAGATAGATATTTGACCATCTATTTTATGAAATTTTAGGGGAAGTTCAGCTTCAGCAGAAATTGCCACTGGGAGCAGCGTAACAGAGACTAAAACATGTTGCATTTAATAGAGGATATTTCCACAATATCTGCTGCTGAGGAGCCACACTGAGGAGCTTATACTACTACTACTACTACTACTACTACTACTACTAATGACACATTGAGGAGTTTGTACTGGGGAGTGTAAGGGCCGTTTACTCAACAACACTGGCCAGGAAAACACAACAGTCATGCTGCCCACTATTCGCATTTACACAAAAACACTGAAGTATGAAGAAATTTAAAGTAAACTGTAGTAGTACCTGTGTTTGTCCAGCAAATGGCGCTGTTGGCCCCACAAATGCCCTACACCACACAGTGAGTAAACAGCAGAGGAAATTTAGTTCTACAACCTCACAACTACTTTAGGATCTTGTGGTTTTCTGGACTCATTCTCATAAAGTCTTCAGTAAAAGTCAGTCCAGATACAGATATTACTGACAGTTACTGACTAAATATGAACATATGAGACATAAAAGCGTCGTAGTCTGTGATCGTGGGTCAGCCAATCACTGTTCAGATCCAGGCTGTGACGTCATCGTTTTCAGTGAGCCGTTGTTCTCGCAGTTTACAGAGACCGGAGCAAACACTTCCTCCAGAGTTTTATAAAGATTGCGGATTCAGAAAACGGAAACCCTGTCTTTTTGTGAACAAAAGGCCAAACTGCAATCAAACCTTTGTGGATTTGGCAAAACACGTTGTCATCTAAACAGCTCCTTAGTTCTGGGGCTGTATCAATGAAATGACAGAATAAAAAGTCAAAATAAACAGTAGCACTGGGAAGAGTTTTGGAGGTCTGGTTTGTGTCTTTTGTCCTGGAGTAAAGTGCACAAAACTCACTGAGGCGAGAAAAAGCTTTGTTTTCTGTTGATGTGACAGGAGCTAAAATAACTTCCATTTGTGGACTCTGAGTTTATCAATGTTTTATTTTTGTGAGTGAAGCTGAAGTGGACAGAGCTGAGAGAGACATGCATTAGTGATGAGGGTTGTGTGGTTGAAGACTTATAAACAATCTGTATGTGTTTACATCAGAATAGTACACCGAGCTACAGGTTCACCGTCACCGACTCGGCTCCAATGGCAACGCTAACAGAGCAAAGCTATGAATGTGGTATAAAACATGGAAAATATCTTTAAAAAGAGATGCTGGATCAGTCTTTTATAGTATGGGCTTTAGAAACGCGCAGGAGCACTTCCTGGTTTTGTGTGTCTATGTAGAGCCGTGAGACCGAGCGTTTTCAGCTCTGGAGAAGGGCAGTGCCTCAGCATACAGGATTACGCAAACAACATACTACTCCAGGTCTGTTTTTGAGGAGGAGACAACATTATAACATGGTTAAAAGCTCAAAAAAGTTGTTTTAGGACCTTTCATTAAAAGATAATGTCTTATAGTTGCATAAAAATTGTGTTTTTAAAGCACTTTTGAGGTCCTGTCGATGTAGTAAAGCTGGGGACACACTACACGATTTTTTTGCCCGATTCACAGTTGTGCCGAGTCTGTACCAGTCAACACTGCTGCAGGGAATCGTAATCACCAGTCGGCCCTGAAATCCGTTAGTGTGTGATGTTCAAAGACTCGAATCGGCGCAAAAACCCGGCCTGACATCAGTCGCAAGCAACACTCCTGTAGTGTGGGCTGTTTACATCCAACTGGGAATTAATGGAGTCCAGCGGCCGATGAAAAACAGTTGATGGGACACAGAAAATGGCGTCAGAGAACGAAGACGAACAACAGGAAGTGGCAAGAAAATATAAGTGGAAATGGAAAAGAAGAAAAAAGAAGAAGAAGAAGAAGAAAACATAAACAACCATGGCAAACACTGAAGAAAGTTGAGCGCTACCCAAGTGAAACTGGATACATAGCCGTTTTTTCTTTTTCCTTTTTTTCAAACAGAGAGCTGCGCACACAACGGCAACAGCGACCCAGGTAGCTCCATGTTTGTTTACCATTTAGTTCTTGCAAGTTCCGCGCCAGAGTTTGCTGCGTTTGGTTGGCGTCAGTTGCGGCTTCAACAGATCTTGTAGTGTGAGCTCAGAGTCTTTTCAGAATCTGTAACGACCAGCTTTAAGTGTGCTTGGATAAAGTTTTTAAAAGCATGACTACATTTTCACTTCTTGGTGTCAACATCTGCGACTCTTACTTAGTTTATATAAAGGATATAGACACCTGCCCACAGGGGAGGATGAGATTATGACTAGAAATGTATTTTTATAAAGAAGATTGTGCAAAAACATTTTAATAAATACAGCCGTATGTGGAATCTTTCCTATGTAATTCGTATTATCCTCTGTTTTCCTCTCATCTCTTACACATTCAGGACACAAAGCCTCTCTGTTTGCAACAAAATTAATCTTAGCGGGTCGCAACCTCCTCAAACGCTGAAAAATAATAACAACGACATCAGAAATACGACCGGCTCAGGCACAAACAGGGCCACTGCAGAGGAGAGCGATGTTTTCTGAGAGGCAATTTAAAGCGACACGTTTCCTAATAATCTTCAAACTCGCGACGAGAGCGATCAGAGCGGAGCCGCTGAGGAGAAAACCCAGGAGCGCGTGGACTCTGAGGGTTAGAGCAGAGTCCAGAGGTTTATTAAAGACGGAAGGGAAGGCTGCAGGAGAGCGAGAGGAAAGAGATTGGAGTAAAAGGCAGTGCAGAAGTGGAATGTTGGGAAATACAAGGCTTGTTCAGTGGAGTGTGACTGCTGTGGGTTTTATGTTCAGGTCGTACTGCGCTGGGAGGTCAGGGGTTGGTAAAAATGTGGTTGCAATCCATTGGTAATTACTACGTATAATTTCTGAATTTTAATTTAGATACAGTTTAGCACAGAGGCAGTTAAAGGTACAGTTTAATAAAAGCCTAGTAATAGGGCTTCACAACAAAAGGTTAAAAAGAAATCATCTGGATTTGGTTTTTCTGTTCAGATGACTTCTTTTTAACCTTTTGTTTTCCAGACTATAAGTGTCTCCGGAGTATAAGTGGCACTCGCCAAAAAATGCATAATGAAGAAGAAAAAAACGTATATAAGTCGCACTGGACTATAAGTCGCATTTTTGGGGGAATTTTATTTTACAAAATCTGACACCAAGAACAGACATTTCATGTTGAAAGGCAAGTTATAGTAATAATAGAATAGAGAACAACAGCTGAATAGGTGTGCGCTATGCTAACGTAACACATTGATGGTTATTCAGCTACATGAAGCATAAACAACGAACTGAATAGGTATCTCGTATGTTAACGTAATATATTAACAGTTATTCACATAACTATAGCATAAAGAACATAATATAACAAGTTCACCAAACTCACCATCTCACTCCTAATCACTAAATCCTTTAAATTCTTCATCCTCGGTGTCGCTTCTGAACAACTCCGCCAACTCCGGAGGTAGACGAAGCGCCGCTTCCTCCTCTGCGTGGCTGTCGTCAGACTCAGCATCAGTTCCATTTCCAATTATTCCGCTCTTTCTCAGTTGTCTTTATAGCCTAAGTTGTTAGTGGTAATGTTTACATTTTAAATTGTCAGTGGTACAGGTGCAGCAGATGCTGGTACACAAGCCTAGAGCGCCCTCTAACCAACACCTGAAATATTTTAATATATAAGTCACACCTGAGTATACGTCACAGCCCTAGACAGACTTGGAAAAAGTGTGGTTTAGGATTCTTTTGTAAGTCTGGATGAGTGAGAGTCAGAGGTGTGAAGATTCTTGCAAAGGTAAAAAAATAGTCTCATGAGCTCTGGATCAGGTTCTGTTTGTGTGAGTTGAGTTTGTGGCAAAACATCTGGCAGTGTACAGTGAAGCCCGAAATTATTCATACCCCTGGCAAATTCTGACTTAGTTACTTTCATTCAACCAACATGACACTTTTTGTTCAAATGTAAAAAAACAAAAAAAGCTGAGAAATATTTTTTTCCACAGTCATTCCTTTTGTACATCGTCTTATTATCTTTTGGGAAAAGCCTGTGTCATTTCCGGTCAAAAAAAAACTTTCTGGTTGAATGAAAGTAAGTCAGGTTTTGCCAGGGGTATGAATGATTTCAGGCTTCACTGTACGTTCTGCTACTGCATATAACTCAAATATTAGAAGTAAATACCATTCATTACAAGTTGATTTAAAAAATGCACCTTAATAGTTTAGTATTTTATGATTTTCAGGTGAATAAATTACATTTTTCATTTGTGTAAAATACATATTGCATTAGTGTCAAAATCTCTCGTGTCTCGTGAGGTTTGTGTCTTATCGCATGTCTACCCAGTAATAATAATAAGAATATATCAGTTATATACAGCATTTTTCTTGACGCTCTAGACCAGCCATTCTCAAAGTCAAGACTGTCGTGGCCCCTTAAATTTCCGAAAATCCCACAAGGACCCCCAACGATAAAACTCCCCTCTATTCATGTTTTTCTCTGTATACTTTTATAAAAACATTACAAAAACGTTGTAAAATGTTCAAAAGGAGCAGAATGGAGCTAAGCTTATTTATTTCTACCCCTTTTATACAATTTTTATGTTATCCATGATCATAATCAGCAATATGTACAAACAAAATCTACTCAAACTTCCTACACAGAGTCAGACTGTTTTCAAACAAACCACACTGTAACAATATCAATAAAACACCTTTCTTCACTCAGGTATTTCTCTAATAATGATTTTTTGTACATCATTCTAAATTGACATATGTTTTTGGATTGTTTAAACATCTCTTCCACAAATGTACTCCACATATGTCTTACTGTTGTGCGTACTTTTACTTTTTTAAAGTTTAACTCCCCCCTCAGAAAGTAGCCTCCTTCTCTTTGTTTAAACGTGTGTTGTATGTTTCCTGGAAGCTTGTCCTAATGATGGCATTGTCTTTTTTTGGGGATTATTATTTTCCTTCTAACTGTCAGGGGAAAACACTCGGTTGTCAAAGACGATCTTAAAACAAAATTATTACATTTTACATCTACAAAGCTATAATTCTCAATAAACAAAACAGGAGATACAGGTTTCACTGAAGAATATTGTACACTTGGCTTTACTGTGTTTAACAAAGCTGGATTTAATTACAATAGAGCAGCCATTCCCAAAGTCAAGACTGTTGTGGCTTAAAGTTCTGAAAATCCCTCACGGACCCCCAACGATAAAACTTCCCTCTATTCAAAAGACTCTGCTGTGTTTTTTTTTTTTTATTTATTTATTTTTATAAAAACATTACAAAAACACTGATTACTGACTAAAAGTTGTTTTAAAGTAATATTTTAAAACAAATGTACAACTGTAATTAATTTCCAATGTTTTAATATTTTCATTGACTTTTTATATTTTTGTATGTTTCATTTGTTTTTATGAACCAAAACCGTCTGTCTGAAATAATAATAATAATAATAATAATAATAATAATAATAATAATAATAATAATAATAATAATAATAAATAAAATAAAATTAAATTAAATTAAATTGAAATTAAAATATAGACAGCCCCGGACCCCACTTTGGGAACCACTGCAATAGAGCATCTTTTCTAAGTACATTTGAGATTAAATTTGTTTTTAAATTCATTAAACTCCTCCATTATACTGTTGCATCCTTTAAATGGAGTCTGTGTGTGTTCTGTCAGACTCTAACAGTATCACACTTAAATAAAACAACTAAGAACACCTCTCGTGTTGTGTTTGTCCGCAGGGAGACGCAGGATTCCTTTCTTCTCTGTTTTCTTTTATTGTGCTACATTTCCACTGACAGCTCCAACAAGAACTCCTGCGTAACGCTGTATAATGTTGTGTGGAAGTGACCCGCGGCTGCTTTTTTTCCTCCCTCTCTCGTCTGAAACATGATATAAGCACAGATAATGATTCCTTCTGTTTATAGATCTGTCATGTTCACGGCGCACAGTAACTCAGGGACGTATCTGACTCACGGTGACCTCTGCGTTTCTTTATCGTCTTTGTCACTTTGAGCATTCCTCTCCTGCAGCGCTGACCTGCCCAGAGACCTCCTGTGTCCTGTGTCTGTGGCTCAGAGCGGGACACAGCACTTCTCTCTGCTCAGTGCAGTGATGAGGAGAAACTGTGCAGAGGAGATAATGGATAATGAAGGAATATAATGTGTAGCATATATGATTTAGTATGCAATATTATAAGGGTCATTCGGAAGGCTAGTATCAGAAGTTCTTAGATTCAGCTCAGAGAGGAATTTGGTTTTGTTCAAAATCACACGTGGACACAAAAATGCTGTGCAGAAGGTGAGTTATATTGAAAGAGAATGTACACAATATCTATATATACAGTATTTACATTGAACGCTTAAGACACTAATAAACACTACTATAAACAAAACCAATAATACATTGATCCAGAAAAAAAAAGTCCCCTGGACTGAGTCCATTTGCTGTCCAACCCACAGTTCAACCCGCCCACACAGGGCTATAGTCTTCAGCTGTCTTTGGGGACAGTCCAAAAGCCTTTTAAAATCTTGTGTGACACCCGTGTGGGTGTGTGTGTGTGGGAGAGCAGGCTGCAGTGCCTCCTACTGCACTGGAAGGAGTTTACGCGTGGTTCAAGCTCGAGGCCTGGTAGCTCGCCATCCAATGAAGGAACCTGGCCAGTTCCCGTTTATCAATGCTCCCCATTTGACGTTTTTTCAGACAACAGAGGCATCTGCAGCAGCTCAAAGTTAGCCAACTCCACATGCACCACTCACTACAACGGGCCGCCATATTTATGCTACTCACGCCAGAAGTCTCGCGTCAAGTCTCGCGAGAATTCTAACTTAAAACAAGTCGTGAGAATTGGAGAAGAGGCAGAGAGGACGAACTCCAGCAGCACAAAAAATAGCTAAAAACCCTGGGTTACATCCTCCCCCCTTTAGTCCATGCACGTCCCGCTGCATGCATGCATGTGCATGGTTAACACAGAACCTACAATTTTGTAACGAAATCTGCTGCAGGAGCACGACTGAGAGCATCTGTGTAGGCGTTTGACAAACTATGGAACAAAGTCTGAACCACAGAAATTAACGGGTTACCCAACACAGAGTACCTAAGGCGACTGGGTGGTTGGTGCTGCCGAGCGGAACGCCTGAGAACTCTTTCGGCTTCCCCTGAAGTTCAAATCATTAACAATCATTTCTCATGTTACCAACTCAAATAACGTGTGTGTGTCCTGAGTCTACCAGACGCTCGCAAAGACGCTAACTGGCTAACGGTAGAGAAACAAAAACTCCACATATTGCTCTACCTCTGTGGTAATGTTTGTGTATTTATGCTAAGTTTATAAAATAATCATGATATGAAAATAATTTTGATCAGCAAATGCGCAGGGAACGCTCAGGTCACACTCGGGCGACGTTCTTTCAGTGATCTTAGTGTTTTTGTAGCTAACTTTGTCCGTCTTGTGATTTTCTGATTAACGTTAGCTTAGCCCACAATCTTATTTTGAAAGACGGAAACAAGATACCGGGTGTGAAAATTTGTTAACGTAAATATCCCAGCCTTAAATTAAAGCTGAAAAATCCAACAAATAAGGCTGAAAAAGCCAGAAAGGTGAGCGTGTCTGATATTGGAACTTCCGTGTGTCTCAGGGCCATAGCACTGCTGAGCTTAAACCTCGGACAAAAGCGCTCTTTCATACGGCCGCAATAAAATATTTGTAAAAGAAACTATCCAACCAATATATCGTTATAAACGTAAGAAAATGTTCTTTTATTTTATACAATTTGCATTAATGAAGAAAATAAATGAGCAACTTTATGACTTGTTGAAGATAAAAAATAATAGAATTTTAGCAGAAAGTGTCCGACTCAGGACACATACGTTAACTAGGGATCAAACCGATACGAGTGCTTATATAGGAGTTACTTTACAGTTTATACAGTTACACTGCTGTATCTCATTCACCTCATACTAAGTTTTTTTTTTTTTCTATCCCCGTTCTGTGATGCTAAGTTATTTTTACAACAGAGAGGTTTGAACACAGCGAACCACGGCTAAACTTTGCTCAGTCTGGACGTGTTACACCTCATTTAAAAGCTTAGATTCTCCTCTGTTCAGTCGTAAAATCATTTTAAAGCTAACACAATTAGCAACCTTATGTTTTATCAGACAACAACGGCTTCTGACTCGGTGCTGGTTTCATTTTCTGGACAAAAAAAAGAACAACTGCTTTAGTTTTAGGACTCGCGTATGATTTGGGATGAGTCTGGGCAGAACGTCGACTCAGCTTTGCTTTTATCTCTGCACAGTTCACTTTAAAATCCTTCTACACAAGCTCACGTGACAGCGCTGTAAAGTGGTGTCGTTGTTGGTATCGGGCCACTTTTATGAATACGAGTACGAGTATTTAGACATGGTATCAGTGCCTACAGTCAAGGAAAAAATCGCAGTTTATGTTTTGTGTGTAACGGTGTTGTAGCGGCCAAGACTGGTCTTGGTCTTGAGACGAGTGTGAAACCATTTTTTTTTTACAGTCTTGGTCTTGTCTCAGTTTCTCAGAGATTTTACTTCCCAAATATTATAAGAAAATGTTGTTTTTCATCATTTTTAAGTCATTAGTTTTCAGCATCAGAGGAACCAGGAACATGATCTGTCTCTGTTTGTTTGTGAAGTCTGTTGGATTAAATTTAAACCTTTTTTTTTTACATTTCCCTTTTATTTAGTGTTAGTTCACAGAGTTTGGTCTTGACCTGGTTTTGGTTTTCTTAAAAGTTTCGGTCTTGACTCGGTCTCAAACCCTGAAAGTCCTGCCCTTGTCTTGGTCTCGGTTCACTCTGGACTGGCACTGGGCCTGGTCTTGGTCTTGATAAGTCCGGTCTTGACTACCAGACTAGTTTATAAAAATATGTCTTTACTGGTCGGAGGTAGGGCTGCACGATATGGAGAAAACATGCGATATTCGATAACTATGTTGAAAATTGCGATAACGATATTCAAATCTAAACAGCGACAAAATCAAAACTTAACACAGACTAAACCAGGAATAAAACAAGGCTAAGCTGTGACTAAATTAATTAAATTACCACTAAAACTGGACTTTTTAAACATTTTTATTTAGTCACAACACATGTTCTTTTAAGGCTCTGGTGGAAAATGATTCTTCAGTGTAAATCTCTGTCAGATGGAAGACCACAGCGTTATTGTAATATATTTAGATTCTTGCAATACGGATATTGCGATAACGATAATTTAGCGATATATTGTGCAGCCCTAGTCAGAGAACAGTGGCTGTATGTTCAGCACAGGTTAAAAAGATATTGAAAAACAATATTACTCGAATAGAAGTGACGTATTACTTGAGTAAAAGTATTCAATGCAAAGTTTACATAAAAGTCCTCTATTCTGCCCATTTTTTTTAGCTTTTAACCATGTTATAATGTTGTCTCCTCCTCAAAAACAGCGAGTAGAGCCCAATTTAATTGATATGCGCCGATAAGTGCACTTCTCTTTTCACCAGAAAAGTGTTTTGGGTCGTGCTGGGAACTCAGAGCCCAACTCTGAGTGTTTCCAGGCAGCTTTGGCTCTAACTCTGCATTTCATAAACATAAACATCCCAAATCTCTTTATCTCAGCCTGAAAAGCTCAAAAACAGCAATAAAAAAAGATTTTGCTCATTTCTCTGGAACAGAACCTTGTAGAAGAAAAATTTAAAATGCATTTTGTAGCTCATCCCAAGCTCTAGAGAGAGGTTTTCTGAAACAACTTCTATAATTTCTTGCTGCTTCGAGTTTATAGGCTACAATACAATAACAGTCAGCAATATTTTACATTTTAAATATAATTACTTTAGTTTAACAAAGTGGCCTGGGGTGTATTCATGTAAACACAGCTACGATGTGAATACAACAACACCAACAAACCGACACATTAAACACTGCTCCCTGTGGAACTTTAAATGAGTTTGTTGTAGCCTGCCTTCAGTAATAAATGATGATAAACTCGCTCTTATTTTACATTTATACATGGTTTTACATTAGGGCTGCACAATATATCGCAAAATTATCGTTATTGCAATATCGCAAGAATCTAAATATATCGCAATAATGCTGTGGTCTTCCATCTGACAGAGATTTACACTGAAGAATCATTTTCCACCAGAGCCTTAAAAGAACATGTGTTGTGACTAAATAAAATGTTTAAAAAGTCCAGTTTTAGTGGTAATTTAATTAATTTAGTCACAGCTTAGCCTTGTTTTATTCCTGGTTTAGTCTGAGTTAAGTTTTGATTTTGTGGCTGTTTTGACTTGTAAATACAGGAACTTACATTTTTTTTTTAACTTACTATGTTCAAAAACTAGGCTCTGTTTTCAAATATCGCAATAATATCGTTATCGCAATTTTCAACATCGAATATCGCATGTTTTCTCCATATCCTGCAGCCCTATTTTACAAACTCATTTTATCTACAGTTTTTATCTCCTTGTTTGGGCTTTTTCTCCACACTTCAAAGCACAACTGTGTCTCAGTAACAAACATGAAACAGAAGAAAGCCTTGCTCATAGTAAATAAAAGCAAATGACAAATGAAAGCGCCAGGTCTCTAGAAATGCATAAAATAATATTATTTAGTTTTATTTTATGAGACAAAAATTCTGGCCCTTGGACAAATGTAGCTAAAGACTCCAGGTCTAAACCCTAGAAGAGGTGTTAAGGTCTTGTTTTTGACATTATCCTTATTATAATTTATTTATTGAGTTAAACATTTTGCCATAGACAATACTTTTTAATGCTTTTCTGTAGGAGTCAAGAGACAAGTAACGCACTTAAATCTTTAAGTGATTGTGCTGCAGACCGGCTTTTAACACTTAGTAATGCTGTGACACACTTTATAATTTGTTGTATGAATGTATTTATATCTTTTCTGATTTTAATTTGATTTAAATTAGATTTTATTGGAAAGCACTTTGGTTGTCTTGAGTGTTTAAAGAGCTCTATAAACAAATGTGGAGTGACTGATGACTGAGTGAATCTGTGTCGAACGCAAGGAAAAGGACAAATAATGAATCTGTTACTTCCTGTGATAACGGTTGCTGGCAGTAGTTTTATTCCCCTCTGTCCTCTGTCCTCTAACCCTCTGTCCTCTGTCCTCTGACCCTCTGTCCTCTGACCCGTCTGTCCTCTGACCCGTCTGTCATCTGTCCTCTGACCCCTCTGTCCTCTGTCCTCTGATTCATCTGTCCTCTGACCCCTCTGTCCTCTAACCCATCTGTCCTCTGTCCTCTGACCCCTCTGTCCTCTGACCCGTCTGTCCTCTGAACTGTCTGTCCTCTGTCCTCTGACCCCTCTGTCCTCTGACCCCTCTGTCCTCTGACCCGTCTGTCCTCTGACCCGTCTGTCATCTGTCCTCTGACCCCTCTGTCCTCTAACCCATCTGTCCTCTGTCCTCTGACCCCTCTGTCCTCTGACCCGTCTGTCCTCTGAACTGTCTGTCCTCTGTCCTCTGACCCCTCTGTCCTCTGACCCCTCTGTCCTCTGTCCTCTGACCCCTCTGTCCTCTGTCCTCTGACCCTCTGTCCTCTGACCCCTCTGTCCTCTGACCCGTCTGTCCTCTGACCCCTCTGTCATCTGTCCTCTGACCCCTCTGTCCTCTGACCCCTCTGTCCTCTGACCCCTCTGTCCTCTGTCCTCTGACCCCTCTGTCCTCTGACCCGTCTGTCCTCTGACCCGTCTGTCATCTGTCCTCTGACCCCTCTGTCCTCTGACCTCTCTGTCCTCTGACCCCTCTGTCCTCTGAACCCTCTGTCCTCTGTCCTCTGACCCCCCTGTCCTCTGACCCCTCTGTCCTCTGACCCCTCTGTCCTCTGAACTGTCTGTCCTCTGTCCTTTGAACTCTGTCCTCTGAACTGTCTGTCCTCTGTCCTCTGACCCCTCTGTCCTCTGAACTCTCTGTCCTCTGTCCTCTGACCCCTCTGTCCTCTGAACTCTCTGAACTCTGTCCTCTGAACTGTCTGTCCTCTGTCCTCTGACCCGTCTGTCCTCTGTCCTCTGACCCCTCTGTCCTCTGACCCCTCTGTCCTCTGACCCGTCTGTCCTCTGACCCGTCTGTCATCTGTCCTCTGACCCCTCTGTCCTCTGACCCCTCTGTCCTCTGAACTGTCTGTCCTCTGTCCTCTGAACTCTGTCCTCTGAACTGTCTGTCCTCTGTCCTCTGACCCCTCTGTCCTCTGAACTCTCTGTCCTCTGACCCGTCTGTCCTCTGTCCTCTGAACTCTGTCCTCTGAACTGTCTGTCCTCTGACCCATCTGTCCTCTGTCCTCTGACCCCTCTGTCCTCTGTCCTCTGACCTGTCTGTCCTCTGACCCGTCTGTCATCTGTCCTCTGACCCCTCTGTCCTCTGACCCCTCTGTCCTCTGTCCTCTGACCCCTCTGTCCTCTGACCCCTCTGTCCTCTGACCCGTCTGTCCTCTGAACTGTCTGTCATCTGTCCTCTGACCCCTCTGTCCTCTGACCCCTCTGTCCTCTGACCCCTCTGTCCTCTGACCCGTCTGTCCTCTGAACTGTCTGTCATCTGTCCTCTGACCCCTCTGTCCTCTGACCCCTCTGTCCTCTGACCCCTCTGTCCTCTGACCTCTCTGTCCTCTGACCCCTCTGTTCTCTGAACTGTCTGTCCTCTGTCCTCTGAACTCTGTCCTCTGAACTGTCTGTCCTCTGTCCTCTGACCCCTCTGTCCTCTGAACTCTCTGTCCTCTGACCCGTCTGTCCTCTGTCCTCTGAACTCTGTCCTCTGAACTGTCTGTCCTCTGTCCTCTGACCCCTCTGTCCTCTGTCCTCTGACCCCTCTGTCCTCTGACCCGTCTGTCCTCTGAACTGTCTGTCATCTGTCCTCTGACCCCTCTGTCCTCTGACCCCTCTGTCCTCTGACCCCTCTGTCCTCTGACCCGTCTGTCCTCTGAACTGTCTGTCATCTGTCCTCTGACCCCTCTGTCCTCTGACCTCTCTGTCCTCTGACCCCTCTGTCCTCTGACCCCTCTGTTCTCTGAACTGTCTGTCCTCTGTCCTCTGAACTCTGTCCTCTGAACTGTCTGTCCTCTGTCCTCTGACCCCTCTGTCCTCTGAACTCTCTGTCCTCTGACCCGTCTGTCCTCTGTCCTCTGAACTCTGTCCTCTGAACTGTCTGTCCTCTGTCCTCTGACCCCTCTGTCCTCTGACCCCTCTGTCTTCTGTCCTCTGACCCGTCTGTCCTCTGTCCTCTGACCCGTCTGTCCTCTGTCCTCTGTCCTGTCTGTCCTCTGTCCTCTGTCCTCTGACCCGTCTGTCCTCTGTCCTCTGACCCGTCTGTCCTCTGTCCTCTGAACTCTGTCCTCTGAACTGTCTGTCCTCTGTCCTCTGACCCCTCTGTCCTCTGACCCCTCTGTCTTCTGTCCTCTGACCCGTCTGTCCTCTGTCCTCTGACCCGTCTGTCCTCTGATCCAACTGTCCTCTGACCCGTCCTCTGTCCTCTGTCCTCCAGACGGCGCCCACAGCGTCTCGGCCCAGTGCATCCTTCGCGTCCTCATCATCACCGAGGACATGTTGGGCAGCAGCGTCACCGTCCGCCTCCGGAACATGTCCCAGGACCACTTCCTGTCCCCGCTGCTCAGCCACTTCCTGGAGGGCGTGTCGGCGGTGCTGTCCGTCCCCGTGGAGGACGTCTTCGTGTTCAACATCCAGCCCGACCACGACGCGTCTCCGCCGGGGAAGACCATCCTGAACGTCAGCTTCTCGGCGGCGCTCCCCGGTGGACGCTTCTTCCCCTCGGAGGCTCTGGAGGAGCAGCTGTACCTGAACCGGCCCCGGCTCACGGCGCTCACGCAGATGGAGGTGAGAGCCAGACGTAGACGGAAAATAAATGAACTACAGTAATACAAAAGAACAGGGGTAGTTCAGGGGTAAATGCTCATTCTGACTTGGCCAGCTGGGGTAAAAAGAATTTAATGCCTTTTACATTATATTACTAAACCAGGACTAAACCAGGATTAAACCAGGACTAAATCAGGACTAAACCAAAGATTAAACCAGGATTAAACCAGGACTAAACCAGGACTAAACCAGGACTTAACCAAGACTAAACCAGGACTAAATCAGGACTAAACCAAAGATTAAACCAGGATTAAACCAAGACTAAACCAGGACTAAACCAGGACTAAACCAGGACTTAACCAGAACTGAATCAGAACTAAACCAGGACTAAACCAAGGCTAAACCAGGACTAAACAAGGACTAAACCAGGACTAAACCAGGACTAAACCAAGGCTAAACCAGGACTAAACCAGGACTAAATCAGGACTAAACCAGGACTAAACCAGGACTAAACCAGGACTAAACAAGGGCTAAACCAGGACTAAACCAGGACTTAACCAGAACTGAATCAGAACTAAACCAGGACTAAACCAGGATTAAACCAGGACTAAACCAAGGCTAAATCAGAACTAAACCAGGACTAAACTAGGGCTAAATCAGGACTAAACCAGAACTGAATCAGGACTAAACCAGGACTAAACCAGAACTATATCAGAACTAAACCTGGACTAAACCAGGACTAAACCAGGACTAAACCAAGGATTAATCCAGGACTAAACCAGAACTAAATCAGGACTAAACCAGAACTAATCCAGGATTAAGGCTGTGTTCACACTCGCTTCGGCTGAAAGTCCACTCCAGTGTTGATGAGGTCATTGGTCTGGTTCGAGTTCTCACTGAGCTCTGTCAAACTGAACTGAACTGACTGAGGGAGCAGTAACAAACCTCACCTGTAGAGGGCAGTGCATCAGTATTTACTGAGAGAAACTTGGGAAGAAGAAATCCTGCTCTTCTATTGGTCAAACGTCATATCTCCCAATAATTTCATATGGCACACTTTAATGAATATTTAATAAAGTCTTAAGTTTCGAGCAGCGATATCTGAACACAGCTGAGGACTCTGTGATTAATATGAAATCTGTGTTGTTTCAGCAGTGTTTTCACATTTGTTTGCTAATGTTAGCAACCTTTTAAATACATTTTATTTACAGTATTTATGTATTTTTTTCTTATAGTCACGTTAGATGCACGTATGTTTCTATGGTTTTGGTAAACAGTGCTGCCCTGGCGTTAGTCCGTAGTTTGGTCCACACCTGGGTTTGATTGACATGAACCAAACACGGCAAATGTGAACGCACCCTTAATGAAAACTAAAACAATAACTAAACTAGGATGAATTATAACAATGCAGCAGTGGTAAACAAATTATGTTTTGGGCTAACTCGGGTGCATTTACGTAGTTTAATCTTGATTAATGCACGCTGTCCCTTTTTCAAATAAATGAGTAAAATAAAATAATTCATCTTTGAATATTCTGCGACATGTTGTGTGAGTTATTGTGAGCAGCTGCTGAGCTTCCACTGCTGTAGTTTATAAAGATTTAATGTGGATTTACTGCATCAACAAACTCACATCTGGAGAGCGACAGAGTTCAGACACAGACAGATGTGCTGTTCACTCCAGGACTGGAAAACCTGGAGAGACCTGGAAAACCTGGAAATAAAGGTGTTGGGTCTGGGGGAGTCCTGGGAAAATAAGGAGGGAGGTTAATGTCTAAGAAGGAACTAAACCCAGACTAAACGGGCTAAACTAAGGACTAAACCAGGTCTAAATCTGCACAAAACCATGGATGAAACCGTGACTAAACAAGGGCTGAACCACAGACTAAATTAGGACAAAATCAGGACTAAATAAGGACTAAAACCAGGACTAAACCAAGAGGTAAATCAGGACTAAACCAGAACTAAACCAAGAACTAAATCAGGACTAAGCCACGGACTAAACTAGGACTAAATGAGGAGAATCTAAACCAAGGATGAAACCAGAACTTAAACCAGGACTAAACCATGGATTAAACCAGGACTAAACCAGGGCTAAACTGCAGACTAAATTAGGACAAAATCAGGCCTAAATAAGAACTAAAATCAG
The DNA here is from genome assembly GCA_020698575.1 of Bostrychus sinensis. NCBI lineage: Eukaryota > Metazoa > Chordata > Actinopteri > Gobiiformes > Eleotridae > Bostrychus > Bostrychus sinensis. The sequence continues at coordinate 3,864,798 of CM036250.1, read as the reverse complement.
GACTAAACCAAGAGGTAAATCAGGATGAAACCATGGACTAAATCAGGACTAAACCACGGACTAAACTAGAACTAAATGAGGACTAAAACAATAACTAAACCAAGTATGAAACCAGAACTAAACCAGGACTAAACCAGGGCTGAACCACAGACTAAATTAGGACAAAATAAGGACTAAATTAGAACTAAAACCAGGACTAAACCAAGCAGTACATCAGCATGAAACCAAGGACTAAACCAGGCCTAAACCAGAACAAAACCATGGACTAAATCAAGAACTAAATCATGAATAAATTACAACTAAACCAGGACTAAACCAGGTCTAAACCAAGAACAAAATCAGGACTAAACCACAGACTAAACTAGGACTAAATAAGGACTAAAACAAAAACCAAACCAAGGTTGAAACCAGAAATAAACCAGGACTAAATCCGGATTAAACCAGAACTAAACCAGGACTAAACCATGGATTAAACCAGGACTAAACCAGGGCTAAACCACAGACTAAATTAGGACAAAATCAAGACTAAATAAGGACTATAACCAGGACTAAACCAGGACTAAATCAAGAACTAAATCACGAATAAATCACAACTAAACCAGGACTAAACCAGGTCTAAAACAAGAACAAAATCAGGACTAAACCACGGACTAAACTAAGACTAAATAAGGACTAAAACAAAAACCAAACCAAGGTTGAAACCAGAACTAAACCAGGACTAAATTCGGATTAAACCAGAACTAAACCAGGACTAAACCATGGATTAAACAAGGACTAAACCAGGGCTAAACCCCAGACTAAATTAGGACAAAATCAAAATAAGGACTATAACCAGGACTAAACCAGGACTAAATCAAGAACTAAATCACGAATAAATCACAACTAAACCAGGACTAAACCAGGACTAAATCAGGATTAAACCAAGGACTAGATGAAACCTAAAACAATAAGACTGGACTAAAACAAGGATGAAACCAGGACCTGGTCTAATCCCCAGACAAATGTGAGGATTAAAGCTGATTAAAGCAGCTCAGAGTGAAAACCCGGGATTAAAGCTGTGTGTTGTGTATTTGCAGGTGTTACCGTTCGATGATAACGTTTGTCTGCGCGAGCCCTGTCAGAACTACATGAAGTGCATCTCGGTGCTGAAGTTTAACTCCTCGGCCCCGTTCATCTCGTCCCAGTCCATCCTCTTCAGACCCATCCACCCCATCGCCGGCCTGCGCTGCCGCTGCCCCCTGGGCTTCACCGGGGACTACTGCGAGACCGAGATCAACCTGTGCTACTCCAACCCGTGTCTGAACGGAGGCGTGTGCGCTCGGAGGGAGGGCGGCTACACCTGCATCTGCCGAGAGGACTACACAGGTCAGGGTCACGCTCTACACCTTCACAAACTGCTCCTGTGTGCCGCCAGGACCTGGACTAGTCCTGGTTTGGACCTGGTGTAGTTCTGGTATAGGCTAAGCTGAAGTCTGGTTTTAGACATGGTTTAGTTCTGGTTTAGACATGGTTTAGTCCTGGTTTACCATGGTTTAGTCCTGGATTTAGACATGGTTTAGTTCTGGTTTAGACATGGTTTAGTTCTGGTTTACCATGGTTTAGTCCTGGATTTAGACATGGCTTAGTTCTGGTTTAGACATGGTTTCGTCCTGGTTTACCATGGTTTAGTCCTGGTTTACAATGGTTTAGTCCTGGTTTATCATGGTTAAGTCCTGGATTTAGACATGGCTTAGTTCTGGTTTAGACATGGCTTAGTTCTGGTTTAGACATGGTTTAGTCCTGGTTTACCATGGTTTAGTCCTGGTTTAACATGGTTTAGTCCTGATTTAGACATGGCTTAGTCCTGGTTTACCATGGTTTAGTTCTGGTTTTAGACATGGTTTAGTCCTGGTTTAGACATGGCTTAGTTCTGGTTTAGACATGGCTTAGTTCTGGTTTGGACCTGGTGTAGTTCTGGTATAGGCTAAGCTGAGGTCTGGTTTTAGACATGGTTTAGTTCTGGTTTAGACATGGTTTAGTCCTGGTTTACCATGGTTTAGTCCTGGATTTAGACATGGTTTAGTTCTGGTTTAGACATGGTTTAGTTCTGGTTTACCATGGTTTAGTCCTGGATTTAGACATGGCTTAGTTCTGGTTTAGACATGGTTTCGTCCTGGTTTACCATGGTTTAGTCCTGGTTTACAATGGTTTAGTCCTGGTTTATCATGGTTAAGACCTGGATTTAGACATGGCTTAGTTCTGGTTTAGACATGGCTTAGTTCTGGTTTAGACATGGTTTAGTCCTGGTTTACCATGGTTTAGTCCTGGTTTAACATGGTTTAGTCCTGATTTAGACATGGCTTAGTCCTGGTTTACCATGGTTTAGTTCTGGTTTTAGACATGGTTTAGTCCTGGTTTAGACATGGCTTAGTTCTGGTTTAGACATGGCTTAGTTCTGGTTTAGACATGGTTTAGTCCTGGTTTACCATGGTTTTGTCCTGGATTTAGACATGGTTTAGTCCTGATTTAGACATGGCTTAGTCCTGGTTTACCATGGTTTAGTCCTGGATTTAGACATGGTTTAGTCCTGGTTTAACATGGTTTAGTTCTGGATTTAGACATGGTTTAGTCCTGTTTTTTACTGGATTAGTCCTGGTTTAGTCCTAGTTTGTTCCTGGTTTAGTCCTGGTTTTAGCCCTGTTTTGTTGTGGTTTATTTCTGGTGTTAGCTCTGGTTTTAGTCCTGGTTTAGTTCTGGTTTAGTTCTGGTTTAGTCCCTGATGTGTCCTTCTTTAGTATTTCATTTTTCTTTTAATCTCTGTTTAATCCTTTGGTTTAATCCCGGGTTAGTCCAGACTTAGGTTCATTTAAGTCTTTGACAGCCAAATATGTTCTGAAAAGGTTCTATAAATAAAAGTACCCCCTGCAATGTGCTCACGTACCCCTAGGGGTCCCCGTACCCCTGGTTGGGAAACACTGCTTTATACTAACAATGCTCCTAAGTTTATGTATGAAGTCAATGGGGAAATACAGTTAAAGCTGTTTAGGCCTGTCCTGGATCTGGTTTTCCTTAGTGATTCTCCCTAAAGTGGCAGGTTGAATATTGTTTGAATGTTCATTTAACTAATTATAGTTTGCAGCCATATGACTTTTGAGGTCCAAAAACGTCAAAACAAACTACAAATATTAGGGACCTGTGACCTGTTTGAGGTACTGCTGCTGTGTTGGAGTCACAGCCAGAGCTGGACTTTATGTTGATATTTATTTTATTTAATATGGGACAGTGCACATTAATTAACATGTGTTCATCAGTCCAGCTGTAAATGTGCCAGAGTTAGCCACACACAGGCTAATTTTCATCTGTAGTCCCATTGGCAGGTTGATGGCAAAGAAAAAGGAAATATAACAGGCACATAAACAACACAGGACACAGAGAAAAAAGTCGATGAGTTATCAGAACAGATTAGGAACAATTAGAACATGCTAAAAACACAGGGTACATGAAGCACAGATTAGACTGAACAATAGACAACAGTTTCTCCAAAGACAGTAGGAAGGTTAGTTAACAAAAAGTTAATTTAAGTGATGTGGACGTGTCTGATCACACTGCTCTACAGCAAAATGCTTCCGGAACAAAAGTAGTGACATTTTTCTTGGATTAGGTCACTAATAAAGAAAAAGTAAGTGAGAAGTGCAGATTGCTGTAGTTTCCAAGAAACAGTATTGGGTCAAAATAGGAAATTTATGCAAAATAAGGCAAAAACAGTAGTTTATCAGAAGGTACAGTGTCTACAAGCAACCAGTTCTATCTGAAAGCTGCACATTCAATACATTCATTTTAATATGGCTAGAGTTTAGACATAAAATGTTTTGTTTTTGCAGAAATCTCTCTCTTGGAAGTGGACAAAATGCATGCATGTAGAGAAATTAAATATTTTCAAAATATAAATATTATTTTTAAGCAAAAATGCCTAAATCTATTGTATAAACAGATGTGATTTTGATGTGAAACAATATCATTAAATATCTTGAATACATTAGCTAACAGCACAGTTATCAACTGATTTTCAGTTCATCTTCATCAAAATAAATGAGATTTAGCCACTTTTATCTCAGAAGCAGATCCAGTCCAAACATTTGTAGTCCAGTGTAATCCAAACCAGTCATATAAAGTCATGCAGACTAAAAATCAAAGATCATTAGACCTCCCAAAGTCGTTCATGATCGTATAAAACCAGCTAAACATGTTTTCTACCCAAGCACTGACATTACTCACTCAGGTTGATTGCCAGCGGTTGTCACTTTCCCTAAATCCTCCATAAAAAATGCTTTATGCTTTGTTTATTTTATGACACCAAACACAGCCGTTCTGTTTACCAACACTAAAAGGATCTACCTTGTGTGACTGTGTGTTAATACCAGCTTATAAATATTAACTGTCATACTGTGCACCTTTTTCCCTGCCACATCCTGCATACTCTGGCTTTAACATTGCAGATATCGACCGCTCTGATCTGATGATAAACTGCTTTTCCAATTGAGAGAAACCACGACACGACAAAGCTACTGCGCTAACGTCCACATTGATTTCTATTTCTTCTGCCTGGTTATTGATAGAGACATGTTCAGTTACATCCTTTGTATTTCTGTTTTATAAATCTGATGTAACAGGTGGTGCTCTCAGTTGTTTTTGTGTGTGAGCCAGTGAAGTGTCAGTCTGAGTGTTGTGAGTCTAAAGCCTTTGTAGGAGTCGGTCTTTGTCGGTGTGTCCCACTTCCACGCTGTTCTTTGGTCTCGATAAGAAAACATAAAACATGAAAACACGCGCACAGACTGCTGCGGCCTCCTGGGAAGTGTCTCCACCTCCGTTTACTGCAAACAGGTTTTAACAGAGACATGAGTTCAGAGAGAGAGAGGAAACACCAGGAAACGTGGGTAATAATAATGTTTCTGTCAGACATGAGCACAGGAGAGACGTCTGAAGGAGTAACTGCAGCTTACCTTTTAGCTCTGGTGTGTCACGTCTTTGAAAGTGAATGTGGTAAAAGCTCACTGTCCACTAACCTGAGGTGGAATGTAATGAAGTGAAATTACTTTACGTATTTTCCGGACTATAACTCGCTCCGGAGTATAAGTGGCACTAGCCTAAAAATGCATAATGAAGAAGAAAAAAACGTATATAAGTCACACTGGACTATAAGTCGCATTTTTTTAGGAAAATTTATTTTACAAAATCCGACACCAAGAACAGACATTTCATGTTGAAAGGCAAGTTATAGTAATAATAGAATAGAGAACAACAGGCTGAATAGGTGTGCGCTATGCTAACGTAACACATTGATGGTTATTCAGCTACATGAAGCATAAACAACGAACTGAATAGGTGTCTCGTATGTTAACGTAATATATTAACAGTTATTCACATAACTAGGGATGCACCGATACCAGTATCGGGTATCGGTACCGATACCATGTCCAAGTACTCGTACTCATATTCATAAAAGTGGGCCGATACCAACAACCGATACCACTTTACAGCGCTGTCACGTGACCTTCCCCTCTCAGCTGAGCAGTGAGAACCGAGTGGAAGGATTTCAAAGTGAACTGTATTGAGATAAAAGCAAAGCTGGCTCTACATTCTGCTCAACCAGACTTATCCCAAATCATACGTGAGTCCTGAAACTTAAGCAGTTGTCCTTTTGTTGTCCTAGTTGTCACGAAAATGATATAAGCGCGGAGTCTGAAGCAGTTGTCTGATAAAACATAAGTACCGTTGCTAATTGTGTTAGCTGCTGTGTTAGCTGCTGTATGTCTTCGAATGTCTGCGAATCTCCGCAGGTGATGAGCAGATGCTCAATCTGTTTTTAAAATGATTTTAGCGACTGGATAGAGGAGAATCTAAGCTTTAAAATGAGGTATAACATGTCCATATTAAGCAAATTTTAGCCATGGTTAGCTGTGTTCAAACCACTCTGTTGTAAAAATAATTTAGCATAGACGGCAAAAAGACGACACAGTATGGGACTAATGAGATACAGTAGTGCGACTGTATAAACTATAAAGTAACCCCTATATAAGTACTCGTATCGGTACTCGGTATCGGTGAGTACTCAAATGAAAGTACTCGTACTCGTATTGGTTTGAAAAAAAGTGGTATCGGTGCATCCCTACACATAACTATAGCATAAAGAACATAATATAACAAGTTCACCAAACTCACCATCTCACTCCTAATCGCTAAATCCTTTAAATTCTTCATCCTCGGTGTCGCTTCTGAACAACTCCGCCAACTCCGGAGGTAGACGAAGCGCCGCTTCCTCCTCTGCGTGGCTGTCGTCAGACTCAGCATCAGTTCCATTTCCAATTATTCCGCTCTTTCTCAGTTGTCTTTATAGCCTAAGTTGTTAGTGGTAATGTTTACATTTTAAATTGTCAGTGGTACAGGTGCAGCAGATGCTGGTACACAAGCCTAGAGCGCCCTCTAACCAACACCTGAAATATTTTAATATATAAGTCACACCTGAGTATACGTCACACCCCTAGCCAGACTATGGAAAATAGTGCGACTTATAGTCCGGAAAATACGGTAATTACTTTACTTAACTACATTTTTCCTGTATCTGTACCAGGCTGGGCTGCGTGGCTGCGACAGTAGAGGACAGGAGTGGGCTCATGCTCACCCAATCAAAATAGTTGTATGTCTCTTTGTAAATCTTGTTTGGGTGGGCAGCACACAGAGCGCCCCCTAGAGAGCAGCATGTATCGTTACTTTACTTTTACAGGTGCTGTGTGAGCTCCAGCAGCAGCGCTCCCTCTGTGGCTCTGTGTGCCGCTGTCACATGACCCAGCGGCAGGCTGCACTGTCTGCTCTGTTTGAGCAAATGCACCTAAAGTTTATTAATTAAAGAGACTTTATTACTAATTAGGGCTGGGCACGCGTTAAAGCATTAATTAGTCTAATTAACTGCAACAATTTTATCACACAGCTCATCAGTGCAGATGTCGGGTCCCGCTCCTGTCAGAGAGACGTGTTTCTGTTTCTCTTTTTCTGTCTATGCAACGTGAAGTGAAATGTGTTTGTAAAAGTCTGCACAGAGCACAGAGGAGCAGTACAGAGACCAGAGATGGTCCTGACTGAGCACACGTTTAGCTTCCTCACAGAGTTTGTTTCCTGTGGATCGCCCAGGCATCACTGAGATACAAACTGATAAATCTGACAACCATTAATGATGTTAAATATACACACAGATAATAAGTGTTTTCAGATCATATCAATGGTGGTTTTCTTGAAAAACGGCCAAAAAAAAGAGATATTTACTTCCCATAACTTTTTTGAAAGTCATAAGAGAGCAGACAGACACAGGAGAGCCCCAGGAGCAGGAGAGACTTTTGAATAAAAAAATAAGTTCAGCTCTACAGGTTAAAACACATTTAAATACTAAATTTCTATTCTAAACAGAGGCATTTCCTGAAAATATATAGGTCTGTTTGCATTCTAGTGCTCTTTATCTGCAAAATGATAAACAGACACAAAAAATAGCCATTGTACCGCCTGTGACATTCCCAAGCCCAGATAAATAGATGGGAGGGTGCACTGTATCTATTTGTATTAACGTTTATATTTGCCCACCAGGCCTGGGTCTGGGGTCGCTGGACTGAGGTGGACTAACCCAGCTTCCCCAGCCATCCTGTAGCAGTCCAACCTTTAATTCTTCTCACTGTCCAGTTCTAACACTTTTGTTTAAGTTTTAGTAAGCATTATTAAAACAAATGGCTACATTATATTTGTTTATTTTATAAAATTATGAAACCTTACAAATATCAGCTGCTCCGAAGTTAAAAAAATTAGCACTGGCCATAGAAAAATGGTCGACTTCTACTACATAGCCTAAACCAGGACTAAACCAGGACTAAACCAGGACTAAACCAGGGCTAAACCAGGGCTAAACCAGAACTAAACCAGGACTAAACCAGGGCTAGACCAGGACTAAACCAGGGCTAGACCAGGGCTAAACCAGGGTTAAACCAGGGCTAAACCAGGATTAAACCAGGGCTAAACCAGGGCTAAACCAGGGCTAAACCAGGGCTAAACCAGGACTAAACCAGGACTAAACCAGGGCTAGACCAGGGCTAAACCAGGGTTAAACCAGGGCTAAACCAGGGTTAAACCAGGGCTAAACCAGGGTTAAACCAGGACTAAACCAGGGCTAAACCAGGGTTAAACCAGGGCTAAACCAGGGTTAAACCAGGACTAAACCAGGGCTAAACCAGGGCTAAACCAGGGCTAAACCAGGACTAAACCAGGACTAAACCAGGGCTAGACCAGGACTAAACCAGGGCTAGACCAGGGCTAAACCAGGGCTAAACCAGGGCTAAACCAGGGCTAAACCAGGCTAAACCAGGATTAAACCAGGGCTAAACCAGGACCACTGTTGTGCATGAACGAGTTCAAATGAACGCGTTCATTTTTCTGTGAACTTTGAACTGAACGCAACACATTTGTAAATCAAGAACTTTAACGTGAATTTGTTCAGATTATGTGAGATGAACGACGTACGTCACGTCAGTTAAACGTCGGGATTTGTTTTCCCCTGAGTCGAGTGACGAGGTCTGATCGCACTTTTTAAACAGCGCTGTCCCTCACTGCCCACGGGCTCCACTCCAAAACTGCACCGCTTCACCAGAGAGCGCTTGTGTGCGCAATGCATCTTGGGTAACGTAGTGTGAAGCCAAACATAGTCGAATCTAATATCTTTGGCTTCACACTACGTTACCCATGATGCACTGCACAAGCAAGCATAACAACAAGCGTAGCCTTCATAGCAACACTGGAGCGGGCAGCAGCAGTCTGACAATGGCAGAGTGAAGGCACAGAGAACACAGACGATGCTGCCTCTAACTGTGATCATTTACAGACATTTTACACTTTGTCACGCAAAGACTCTGACGGAAAAAAACCTTACCTTTCTGTGCGAGCTTATATCTGCACAAACATCCATTTTGTGTGATAGAATTTAAGATCTACAGTGAGGCTAGAAGGTAGTTAACATGTATCGTGATAGAAGTCATAGTTTGAAAAGCAAGTTCAGCCTTTCATTTACATATCTCACCTAAAAATAAAATGAACTGAACTTTGAACTAGTTCAGGAAAAGTGTGAACTTGCACAACACTGACCAGGACTAAACTAGGACTAAACCAGGGCTAAACCAAGACAACACAGACAGAAAGTTATTCCTCAGTCCAGCCTGGATTGATCGCAGCATATTTGTGTCGGTGAACTCATTCTTCTGCTGTCAGTCCCGGCCCAAATCCCCCACACTCATTTCTCTCATGGTTCTCTTGTTTTCTGCTCAGACCTCCCTCCGTCTGCTCTTAAACCACACCTAGAGTCATAAAAGTGGGAACTGCTGTGCCTCTGGGGGATTTCTGACTTTTATTTGGAGCCACACAGCAGCTGCAGGTAGAATGAACGTGTTTCTGATCCCACACCGAGCAGACGAGACACAGATCTTTGGAAGGGAATCAAAAAGACCTGGAGGAGGTTTGTTGATGGAGAAAAACAGGAATAAGCTAAAAAAAAAAATGTTTTGGCAGAGAGCAAGTTATGATTTTTCCCTGACCGAACATAGATTTGTCTAAAAAGGGGCAGACTTTATGCTCTACTCCAGACGTCGCCAACCTTTTTTCCTCTGAGAGCTACTTTTATATAATGAAAATTGCAGAGAGCGACTTGTGCGTTGTCATATTTATTCAGTCAAATTTTTCTGCTTATTCCCTTTTGGGGCTCACGTGTAGAGGTTAGACACTTTCAACCCAAAGAAAATTTGTTATTTTTCCCTGAAAATGTGCAAAATGTTGGTGGCCACAACTCATATTTTTCAGTAAAACAACAAATTTTTTAGTTCCCCTGCACTAGGGCTGCACGATATGGAGAAAATATACGATATTTGATAACTATGTTGAAAATTGTGATAACGATATTATTGCGATATTTAAAAATAGAGCCTACTTTTGGAACATAGTAAATTAAATTCACTACATTTCACAAAAATGTAAGTTCCTGTTGTACTGCCCTGCAAAGCAAGAATATTAAGTTTTGAGTTTTGTGTTTTATGTCCACTTAGACTTACCGTAGTTCACGCATTGCTTCTGCTCCATGCTCGCAGTTCAGCTACTTACCACAGTGTTTAAGCTCCTCTCAGTTGTTATTTGGCCCCTAATGAGCATCTGTCTGTAAGTAATATTATGTGACAAGTTGTTAGCTTACCTTGGATACTCACATGAGACGTTTTAAGTTGTTTAAACCCTAAATTTGCATAAGAATAAAAGACGCTAATAGCGCTAGCATGTCTATGGGATTTTCAATGCATTTTAGCATCATGCTAATCGCTAGCTTTTACATGTTTACTTGTATTTGTAGCTAACTTGTGGTTAATGTTATGCATATTTTACATATATTAAGGCTACAACTGCATTGTTTTGTGTAGCTGTACATATTCTGTACTGTTGAGAATCAGAAACATAATTGTAATATGCGTTTGTTTTTGTATGTTACAGTTTTACAAAAATATACTGACTTCAGTAAATGTCCAAAACAGCAAGAGGCTTCCTGGGTGTTTATTGGAGCAACTGTTAGCTATCTGTAAAGCTAGTTCCCAAACACTAGTGAAGGCAGAATACCTGTATTTACAAGTCAAAACAGCGACAAAATCAAAACTTAACACAGACTAAACCAGGAATAAAACAAGGCTAATCTGTGACTAAATTAATTAAATTACCACTAAAACTGGACTTTTTAAACATTTTTATTTAGTCACAACACATGTTCTTTTAAGGCTCTGGTGGAAAATGATTCTTCAGTGTAAATCTCTGTCAGATGGAAGACCACAGCGTTATTGTGATATATTTAGATTCTTGTGATGCGGATATTGCGTTTGCTGCGATAATTTTGCGATATATTGTGCGGCCCTAATATTGTGCGATTATTACATGACCAAATATTGTTTTTCTCCATGAACAGCTTTACAGTGCTCTGAGTCTGTCCCTCTCTCATGTCTTTACGGTGGTTTTCTGTTCACCTTGCTCACAAATGATCCACTGTGGGTCCAGTTTATCCATCCCATTTAAACTGAACAGACCCGGGACACTCTGCTCCCTGCTGTATGCCGCTGAGTCCCGGGACAGCGAGGCGGCCGTGGATCAGAGGAAGTGATTCCTGATCTGATGAGTCGAAATATGTCGCCCCAAACATGAGAAATCTTTCACTTTTGCATACAGTAGCTTGCGGTGACTTCTAATTCTCGTCTAATAAGTGGACTTTTTTTCAGAGTGACAAATGTGAGGTGTGGCGTGTGAGAGAGGTGAAATGCGTGTCTCACAGTGAATGTGTGAGACTTGAGAGCCCTGCATTTGGATAATCCTGTATGCTGAGCCCGTCCCTCTTCTAACAATCTGAAAACGCTCGGTCTCACAGCTCACACGAGAAACCAGGAAATGCTCCTGCGCGTTTCTAAAACCCATACACCGTCACTTAAACCTCTATCACTACGAAGCAGTCGGCTCATTTATCTATCTCTTAGCATCATGTTGCTAATAGCCATGCTAATTAGCCACTTTATGCTCTATCCATTGTCATCAGGGGCCGACAAACACCCCTCTGCAAAGTCAAAGTAACCACTGAAGGATGAATCAAAAACATGCCATTTATTTGAAATGAAAAATAATATAAGCTGTAAGCGAAAAGCTCCAGTGGCATTTAGAATAACTTTGTGCAAAGATGCAGCTCCCCTTGTGGTGGGAGTTCAGAATACACGTAGAAACCAGATTTGTTCTTCAGTGGTCCAGCAATCTATGTAGGTTCATTATTATCTCAAAGAACAATAATCCTGATCATAAAAAATAAAAAAATCTCTAGTGAATGATATAATTGTCTCACCCCAGACTCGGATTTGTGGTTGGTTTCCTTTGTGAAAGTGATCCAGACATTGCAAAAATACTCAGAGCAATAACACCAAATCTAATAAAAACAACAGAAAGAAGTCTGGCTCTGGCTCTGCGGAGACTGGGGTTGGACTGAGCAGAGAGATGAGCGAGGGTTTGGGGGCAGAAACGGAGCTGGATCCTCTGGGGCCGCGGCGTTGGTGAAGGTCAGAGCTGCAGATCACAGAGAGGAGAGGGGTACGCTGGGAGTTTAGAGCTGTTTCTGGGGTTTGTGTGGGCGGTCGGCTTCATCTGCACCGGAGGCAAAAATGGGGAAAATGGAGGAATTGATTGAACAACCGTCTGAAACATTGACATCCGTCTGCTCTCCTGTAAACTCCTGTGATACTAATGTTTTATTCTACTTAAAATAACAGTTTAGTGTTTTGTAAATGTGGATATATTAGGTATGTGCAGAACTAAGGCGAGGTAAGGTGGACTTTATTGTCATCGTAGGGAGATTTAACCCATCCTTCAGTGCCGCTGGAGTTAAACCTGCACCCAGGACTCTTCTCTGGAGAACCCAGCTGGACAGATTTACTTTATTTACTTCTTTATTTAAACAGGGACAGTACACATTAATAAACATTTCTCTAAATGTGCCAGTATTAGCTACAGAGCTAGTTTTGGACTGTAGTCGCTGGGCAGGATGTAAAATGCCAGCAATTAGTGTTGTCTCTGTGATTTTATTTACCAAACATTATATGAAAATGCTATTTGTCATAATTTTGGAGTAATTAGTTTTCAGCATCGGAACCAGGAACATGATTTGTCTCTGTTTGTTTGTGGAGTCTGTTGCATTAAAATAATAATGAAATAAAAAAACGACATCCAGGACAAATGAGCTTCAGTGCTGGAACCTAAAGACCACAGCTAAAAATTCACAATTAGGCTCCGCACAGCAAATGAAGATCCCAGATTTTTTATTTTTCATGCACACACATGACGTTTCAGGCACATGCCCATCTGATGCATCTCTGATTAAGGGCTGATGAATGTCACGTGTGCACGTCTGGGATCCTCATTTCTTGTGCAGAGCCTAATTTAGCTTTAAAATAATAATTTGTGTATTAGAACCACTTTTTTTTTTTTTTTTTTACATTTTCTCTTTATTCATTTTTAGCTCACAGGGTTTGGTCTCTGTCTTTAAAAGTCTTGGCCTTGTCTTGGTCTGGGTTCACTCTGGACTCAGACTGGTCTTGGTCCGGGTTCACTCTGGACTCAGACTGGTCTTGGTCCGGGTTCACTCTGGACTCAGACTGGTCTTGGTCCGGGTTCACTCTGGACTCAGACTGGTCTTGGTCCGGGTTCACTCTGGACTCAGACTGGTCTTGGTCCGGGTTCACTCTGGACTCAGACTGGTCTTGGTCCGGGTTCACTCTGGACTCAGACTGGTCTTGGTCCGGGTTCACTCTGGACTCAGACTGGTCTTGGTCCGGGTTCACTCTGGACTCAGACTGGTCTTGGTCCGGGTTCACTCTGGACTCAGACTGGTCTTGGTCCGGGTTCACTCTGGACTCAGACTGGTCTTGGTCCGGGTTCACTCTGGACTCAGACTGGTCTTGGTCCGGGTTCACTCTGGACTCAGACTGGTCTTGGTCCGGGTTCACTCTGGACTCAGACTGGTCTTGGTCCGGGTTCACTCTGGACTCAGACTGGTCTTGGTCTGGGTTCACTCTGGACTCAGACTGGTCTTGGTCTGGGTTCACTCTGGACTCAGACTGGTCTTGGTCTGGGTTCACTCTGGACTCAGACTGGTCTTGGTCTTGGTTCACTCTGGACTCAGACTGGTCTTGGTCTGGGTTCACTCTGGACTCAGACTGGTCTTGGTCTGGGTTCACTCTGGACTCAGACTGGTCTTGGTCCGGGTTCACTCTGGACTCAGACTGGTCTTGGTCCGGGTTCACTCTGGACTCAGACTGGTCTTGGTCCGGGTTCACTCTGGACTCAGACTGGACGGTGTTGTGCGTGTTTTTATTTGTGATAATGGTAAAGATTAGAGGAGTGACAAGAGCTCGCAAGATGAAAATGTTCTAGTGAAGGTAAAAATCAGTCTCATGAGCTCAGGATCAGGTTCTGTTTTCATTTTTACAGAGAAGTTAGTCGGCCGAGTTTGTGGCATTTGGCAGTTTATACTTTATTTCATATAATTCACATGATAGAAGTAAATACCATTCAGTGCAAGTCGTTTTTAAAAATCCACCTTTTATGATTTTCAGGTGAATAAATAAAATTTTTAATTTGAGTACAATACATATTTCAGTAAAAAAAATCAATAACTACATTAAATAAATTACTTGAATTCAGATTATCAATCTTGATTTAAGCAAAAATAACTATGTTAGATTTATTTAGTTATTATGTAGCTTATTACTAGATTATTCGCATCCACTAGATGGCACTGCGCTAAAGGGAATGTCAATAAAACAGTGAGATAAGTCAGTCAGTCAAACTTTATTAATAGAATACAAACCAGCGTTCTTACAACTCCCTCGTTGAAAACAATGTATTTCCAACTCCATTTGTCACAGTTCAAAGCTACATGAACAGCGTTCGAGCGCTCAGTTTTCTGTCCCCTCAATGTCGCAACTCTTCTACTGAGATGGAGCAAAGGCCGCGCCTCCTTGTTCTTTTGCGGCAGGATCCATAAACACGCCTATGGCACACATGAACAGCTGGGACTGGAATTCCCCTTTACCGTTTTTACCGCTGTCACTTCGGCGACGCCCCCTGAATACGGTAGCCATAATTAACCAACATTGATCCATATATAAGGCGCATCGGATTATAAGGCGCACTGTCGGTTTTTGAGAAAATTAAAGGCTTTTAGGTGCGCCTTATAGTGCGGAAAATATGGTAATAATCTGAATTCAAGTAATTTTATCTAATGTAGACATTGAAAATTTGCTGTGTAGTAATTAAATCTGGTCTCCTCTCGTTAAGCCAGTCTCATGTCTCGTCTCGGGGGATTTGTGTCTTGTCCCTTAGTAAACTACAGCATAGTGCTCAGAGTTGGACTTAAACCAGGGATTATCTAGTTCAGGGGTAAATGCTCTATCCATTGAAACACAATCTTTGCCATGATTCAGAATCCTTTTCCAAAATAACAGAGTCAGAAACAGACGGTGCAGACAGAGGTAAACATGTACTGAGGCTGAACTCGAGCCTCGTTCCAGAACCTGCACACCTTTCATCTGCTCTCTGTGGCTCTGGATCCAAAACGGCAATGTTTTGAGGCAAATTAACTGCTTTTCTTTTACAAACAGATGCTAAATTTGTCCCGAAGACTTTATATTCTGCTCTTAACAAGGCTATTAGTGAGTTAACTGCTCATTAGTGAGTTGCGTGTTAACGAGAAGTTCATTAAAGACTAAAGAGCCGCAGTTCATTTATCTTCACTGCGTCTGAACCAAACACCGACTCCAGAACAGGCCTGACATTTAATACACACTGATCTGCTAATGTTACAGAGGGAGGGTATTTTTAGAGGATGACAATGGGTTTTCTTGCATTTGTTACATGAGAAGGTTGTTTTTCAATCAATGACGTTTTGAAATCATGCAGGCACTGTAACAGACAACTAGAGTGACTTTGACCGCTGTTTGTGTCCTTTTGTTTTATCACACATTCATTAAAACTCCCCTGTTCTGCTAAATTGACTTTTTTGAGCTGTTAACCATGTTATAATGTTGTCTCCTCCTCAAAAACAGACCTGGAGTAGTATTCTTCAGTCTCAAAAAGCAGAATATGAGACCTTTAACACGAAATGAAATGAGCAGTGTCATCCAAAAACAACCATTCAATGTGGAGGCTCGGGCAAAGTTAATGGAACAAAAACTCACTGGGTCATTTTGAAGACGAACTACAGTTTACTGAAGAGCTTTAGTGTATGAACTAGTTTTCTGGATAAATCATCTGCTGTAACCATTTTGTCCAGTTAGAGCAATGTACTGTGTTTTCCAGAAGTCGCACTTTTTTCAGAGTCTGGCTTAGGGACTGTGTGGATTCACTCTGCATCCAACAGATGAATGTGTGGATGAGAAACAACTTTCTCCAGCTAAACACAGACAAGACTGAAACTCCTCAGCCCTTCCCAGGGACAGGACTACGCTATATGGGCTCTTATGGACTTCTTTGCAGCGTCGGGGCTGCATGTATGCATTTAACCATGTAACGTAAGCCCAAACAAAGAAAGGCAGCAATGTGCCGCGAGGCGCCTAGTCTGCCGGGAAGAAGAAGAAGAAGAAGAAGAAGAAGGAAGAAGAAGAAGAAGGAAGAAGAAGGAAGAAGAAGAAGAAGAAGGAAGAAGAAGGAAGAAGAAGAAGGAAGAAGAAGAAGAAGGAAGAAGAAGAAGGAAGAAGAAGGAAGAAGAAGGAAGAAGAAGAAGGAAGAAGGAGAAGGAGGAGGAGGAGGAGACTGAAATAATCATCTTTGGCCACAGAAACATAGAGGAAGTGTCTGTAGTCAGCTCGAGTCTCTTTCACTAAAACCAAGTCAGGTTAGAAATCTCAGGGTAATCATGGACTCTGACTTGAACTTCAGCAGTCACATTAAATCTATAACATCATCAGCATTTTACCATCTCAAAAACTGCCAGAATCAAAGGTTTACTGTCTAAACCAGACCTAGAGAGACTTATTCATGCGTTCATCTCCAGCAGGTTAGACTCCTGTAACGGTCTGCTCACTGGACTCACTAAACCAGCTGTGAGACAGCTGCAGGACGTCCAGAACGCTGCTGCTCGGGTCCTGACTAAAACCAGGAAGTACGACCATATTAGTCCTGTCCTCAGGTCTCTGCTTCCTGTTGCTCAGAGAACAGACTTTAAAACATCTCTGCTGTGTACAAGTCTCTCCATGGCTTAGCACCAAACTACATCTCTGACCTGTTGGTCCCATATGAACCATCTCAGACTCTGAGGACCTCAGGGACAGGTCTCTGCTGGGACTCTGAGAACCTCAGGGACAGGTCTCCGCTGGGACTCTGAGGACCTCAGGGACAGGTCTCTGCTGGGACTCTGAGGACCTCAGGGACAGGTCTCTGCTGGGACTCTGAGGACCTCAGGGACAGGTCTCTGCTGGTCCCAGAGTCAGGACTAAACTCAGTGAAGCAGTGTTTCAGTTTTCTGCAGCTAAACTCTGGAACAGTCTTCCTGACGATGTTAGACCTCTGCTCTGACAATGTTCAAGTCCAGACTTAAAACTGTTCTTTTTAGCTGTGCATATGACAACTGAAAGTGTTTTATCTGCACTCTTATCTTTTAATTTAATTTTAAATGGATTCTTAATTATAATTTTTAAAATTGATTTTATTGTTTTAGTTGAAATTCTTGTCTTTGTACTTTTAAACTTGCCTTTTTTTCTGTAAAGCACTTTGAATTACTCTGTGTATGAACTGTGCTATACAAACAAAACTTGCCTTATTCTGCCCAATAAAAGTTAGCAAAGCGGCTGTAGATGAGGGGAAGGCTGATGACTCCTGCTGAGGCTGTGCTGGGTGGATTTAGCTGTGCATGTGCTGTTATCTCACTGCTGTTTGACACTAGCTACCTAAAAAAAAATTAGCTGTATTAGCTGTAGAAATGGCCATATAAAAGCATGCCACAAACTGGTCCACAGTTGGTACAGGTTTATATGATCCCTGTAGCTTATAAATAAAATTAAAAAAAAGAAATAAAAACATCTACAGAATGGGTCAGACAGGTTTAGCAGCATTTAAAAACAAAGAGAACCTCAGCATCTCCAGCTCCGTCTCCTGTCTGCTCCTCTCGAAACCATCCAACCTCTCCTTAATGACCATTACGCAGCTCGGACTACTCCCACCCCGCACGTGATCAGAATAGATGTCTTCTATCACCTTCCAGATCCTCAGAGAAACCTTCTACCCCGTCTCTCTCTCATGTCTCCATCTGAAGTCGACAAGCGAGAGCCAGCCTACAGCGTTTTAGTCCAGGGCTGCACCGACACCGACAGCAGAGGAGAGAGCGGAGGTGCGGAGGACCCTGGGGACCTGGGCTTGTTTGAATGGGAGAGGGATAAAAAAAAAATGCTGGGGGGGCCACACGCACCCACAGATACAGCTTTGATGAATAAAATATCCACTGAATGCATTAAGTCAGAGAGGAGTGGGTTATATTTAGAGGCAGAGGCACAGGAAGGAACTGAAGAAGAAGTGGGACGAGCTCGGTTTGAACAATAGGAATTAAAACAGACTCACAAGTTTTTAGATGAGTCAGGAGTTCAGGAGTTACACTTTGAGACTCTGTGGGTTTTTGTGGAGCTGGATAAACAGAGGAATGTGATTCTTAACCTTGATTTGAGTATTTTTTTTACTAGATTAGATTTATTTACTTACTAGTCTAGATGATTTGACTTGTTTCAAACTATTTCTCTTAATTTTAAGCCATTTTTACTTATTTCAAGCACAATTATCTGCCAGTGGGGTAAGAAAATTCCACCTAGCTCATTAGCTCATAAGTAAAAATGGCTTAAAATTAAGACAGAAATAATTTGAAACAAGTCAAATCATCTAGACATATTAGTAAATAAATCTAATTTAATAAAATATTACTCAAATCAAGGTTCATAATCTGAATTCAAGTCATTTTAACCAATGCTAGATATTGATTTTTTGCAGTGTGGGGGTACATGAGCTTCTTCTGGAGGTACTCAGGAGTCTTTTTTCAGTTTTCAAATCCTGGTTTAGTTTCTTATAGAGACAGTTTTATTCCTAGTGTAGCCCTTGATTTGTCCTGGTTTAGTCTTGGTTTATTTCTGGTTTAGTCTTGGTTTAAACCTGGTTTAGTCCTGGATTAGACCTGGATTATTTAGACCTGGTTTAGTCTAGATTTAGACTAATTTTAGTCCATTAAAGATGGGACCTGAAAGACCAAATATTTTATGAGGTGGTGCTTAGTGTGACTATGGGTATGCTGCCGTAGTAGTAGTAGTAGTAGTTGTTGTAGTACTAGTAGTAGTAGTAGCAACATAAGGCTAACAGAAAGATAAATGAGTTGACTGCTTTATATTGTTGGCGGTTTAAAGCTGAAATGATCAAAATGAGTCCGGTGATGGTGTCTGGGCTTTAGAAACGCGCAGGAGCACTTCCTGGTTTCTTGTGTCTACACAGAGCTGTGAGACCGTACGTTTTCAGCTCTGGAGAAGGACAACGCCTCAGCATACAGGATTACTCACAGAAAATACTACTCCCGGTCTGTTTTTGAGGAGGAAACAACTTTATAACATGGTAAAAGCTAAAAAAAAAAGTTGATTTAGCAGGACAGGGGATGTTTATTGTTGACTCTGGTTAAAAATGCTTGTGTTGGCAGCAAGCGTCACACTGGGCTCAGCTCTGGTGGCACTGAGGGGATTGAGTCAGCTCATGCTTCTTGCTGAATTCACACTAAAAGCAACTTCTCACAGCCAGATTTCTGACTCGGTCTCTGATTGGTTGCTGTCCCTGAAGTGTTGCTCCCCATTTGCATAAAATTAACCTCTTAAAAATGCAGTAAGTAACGTTATTGGTATTAAATGAGTAAAATTTGCCTACTAAAATGTAACATAGGCTTTGCCTGATCACATGTTTGCATACACAGGGATTTGTCTGGCAATGGCACATAGAAACAAAAAGACAAATGAAAGCAAAAATTAACATCTAATATCAACAAAACAATCACTTTGAGTTTAAATGTCCCCTATTCTGCTATATTGACTTTTTTTGAGCTTTTAATCATGTTATAATGTTGTTTCCTCCTCAAAAACAGACCTGGAGAAGTATTTTGTTTGAGTAATCCTGTATGCTGAGGCCCTGTCCTTCTCCAGACCTGAAAACGCTCGGCCTCATGGCTCTACGTAGACACATGAAACCAGGAAGTGCTCCTGCACGTCACCGTCACCAGACTCGTTCTGATCATTTCAGCCTTAAACCTCCGTCACTACGAAGCATTCAACTCATTTGTCTGTCTGTTAGCCTCATGTCGCTAATAGCTGTGCTAATTAGCCGAGCTCAAGAGGCAGCAATGTCTTTAGAGGGATTTTGAAAGAGAAAGACCTCAACCCTGCGGTCATAGACTGAAGCAATGCTGCTGTAAAATACGGTGTTTGCAAAGGGATCGGAGCTGCCAGAGTAAAGTGGGCGGGGCCAAGCGACAGACACCTAATCCAAATGTTCTCTGCAAAGTAACAGCTCCCCAAAGTAAGATGTTTTCCATAGATATGTTATTGTAAGTTATAAAATGAGAAAAAGGTGTCCACAACTATTTAAAAATGGCCACTTTATCCAGGCCGAGAGAATCGTGGGATGCAAAATTGACGCAATAGTCGCTTTTGATATGAGTTACAATCATCAAGCTCACATCTCAGCACTGGAACACAATCCTGCTTTAGTGTCTGTGCTTTAAAATGGCTCTGAGTCACTGTCTCCAAACCACACACACTTTCCCCATTAACAGTGGTTCAGCTTACACTTCCACTAAAAACCTCTGAGTGCTTTCTCTGGAAAAGCCATTTAGTAATTATACGCCTTTTAAGAGTGAATTTAAACAAGAAAAGGATGCATTAGACTCTCTCAGAGTCTTACTGTGCAGTTTCCAGTCAGCGCCAATCAATACAGCTCCTGTTCATACAGAGGTTCTCAAAGTTTAACTCCAAGAACCAGGAAACTATAGGAACTATACTAGGTCTAAACCAGGACTAAACTAGGACTAAACCAGGACTAAACTAGGACTAAACCAGGACTAAACTAGGACTAAACCAGGACTAAACTAGGTCTAAACCAGGACTAAACTAGGACTAAACCAGGATTAAACTAGGACTAAACCAGGTCTAAACTAGGACTAAACCAGGACTAAACTAGGACTAAACCAGGACTAAACTAGGACTAAACCAGGATTAAACTAGGACTAAACCAGGACTAAACTAGGACTAAACCAGGACTAAACTAGGACTAAACCAGGACTAAACTAGGTCTAAACCAGGACTAAACCAGGACTAAACCAGGACTAAACTAGGTCTAAACCAGGACTAAACCAGGACTAAACTAGGACTAAACTAGGACTAAACCAGGACTAAACTAGGACTAAACCAGGATTAAACTAGGACTAAACCAGGACTAAACTAGGACTAAACCAGGACTAAACTAGGACTAAACCAGGACTAAACTAGGTCTAAACTAGGTCTAAACCAGGACTAAACTAGGACTAAACCAGGACTAAACTAGGTCTAAACCAGGACTAAACCAGGACTAAACTAGGACTAAACTAGGACTAAACCAGGTCTAAACCAGGACTAAACCAGGATTAAACTAGGACTAAACCAGGACTAAACTAGGACTAAACTAGGACTAAACCAGGTCTAAACCAGGTCTAAACCAGGATTAAACTAGGACTAAACCAGGACTAAAGCAGGTCTAAATCAGGAATAAACTAGGTCTAAACCAGGACTAAACTTGGACTAAACTAGGACTAAACCAGGACTAAACTAGGACTAAACCAGCACTAAACCAGGACTAAACCAAGATTAAACCAGGTCTAAACCAGGACTAAACTAGGACTAAACCAGGTCTAAACCAGGACTAAACTAGGACTAAACCAGGACTAAACTAGGACTAAACCAGGATTAAACCAGGTCTAAACCAGGACTAAACTAGGACTAAACTAGGACTATACCAGGATTAAACTAAGACTAAACCAGGACTAAACCAGGTCTAAACCAGGACTAAACAAGGTCTAAACCAGGATTAAACCAGGATTAAACCAGGTCTAAACCAGGGTTAAACCAGGTCTAAACCAGGACTAAACTAGGACTAAACCAGGTCTAAACCCGGACTAAACTAGGACTAAACCAGGACTAAACTAGGACTAAACCAGGACTAAACCAGGACTAAACCAGGACTGAACCAGGACTAAACCAGGACTAAACCAGGACTAAACCAGTATTAAACCAGGTCTAAACCAGGACTAAACTAGGACTAAACTAGGACTATACCAGGATTAAACTCGGACTAAACCAGGACTAAACCAGGTCTAAACCAGAACTAAACAAGGTCTAAACCAGGATTAAACCAGGATTAAACCAGGTCTAAACTAGGACTAAACTAGGACTAAACCAGGATTAAACCAGATCTAAACCAGGGTTAAACCAGGTCTAAACCAGGACTAAACTTGGACTAAACTAGGACTAAACTAGGACTAAACCAGGACTAAACTAGGACTAAACCAGCACTAAACCAGGACTAAACCAAGATTAAACCAGGTCTAAACCAGGACTAAATCAGTTCTAAACCAGGACTTAATCAGGACTAAAGTTGGACTGAAGCAGGACTAAACCAGGATGAATCTAGGACTATACCACAGTTAGAGAACCACAAAGCAGAAAATCATGACGTCTGCTTCACTTTCACTAAACCAGCTCAGATTTGACCAAACTGCATTCTTTGGGTCTTTTGTTGCGTTTAGGTGCCGTCTGTCGCGCTGTTCTCCACTTAATGAGATTCTGGCATTATTCATGAGGTTTAAACTATTGATTTTAATATGAATGAGCCAGATCTGTTGGTTCGAGAGGATCAGACAAAGACAAAGGAACTGTGTAATTGGTTCCTATTGAGGTTTGTTTAATGTGAGCGAGGGGGAAGATAAACAAGGACGGACAGAGAGTTGTTCATGTCCTCCGGCCCCTGGCTGTTAAAATATGCTGAATAATTTGTAGGGCTTATGATACTAATACTTGTTATTTTACAGTGAAAAATAGCAGCTTTAACCCAGAATGTGGCCCAACTTGAAACCTTTGGACAATGATTGTACCTGATTTTTGTAAAAGATACAGACTGGATCTCATATGACTCAGAGTCCAATATTTAAAGGGGCTTTATTCTGTAAAAATCAACTCTTTTGAGCTTTCTCCCATGTTATAATGTTGTCTCCACATCAAAAACAGACCTGGAGTTGTGTTTTGTTTCATTCACGCCTGTTTGAGATAATACGGTATTTTCTGGCGTTGAGTTTCTGAGGCCTCACAATGCTCGGCTCCTCTCCCACGAAGCCCCGCCCGCTCCAGGAAGCACTGACAAATCAACAACAAGCCCTCTACATCCAGTCTGCTCTCATTCATTTATCCAAAAAACAGACAGGGCTTGTTGATGGGTCACTGCTTCCTGGAGTGGGCGGGGCTTCGTGGGAGAGACAGAAATGTGTTTTGGAGCCTCAGAACCTCCGTGCCAGAGAATACAGGATTACTCAAACAGGCATGAATGAAACAAAACACAACTCCAGGTCTGTTTTTGATGAGAGAACATTATAACATCGTCATTTTTTTTTTTTTTTTTTTTTGCATGGGCTGCATTGTCACTGCAAGAAATAACAAATAAGGATACAAAGAAAGGACATATTGTTTTTCTGCACGAGTAAGTAGTCTCACAGTCCACAAACACGTCCAAACACCGGCTCATCTCTCTTCTCTCCGCTGTAGGGAGTCCGTGTTTGCAGCTCTTTGGTTCCCTGTGTGTTTATCGAGCGTTTGTCAGCTCCAGTTTCCATCTCCGGGACGGTGCGCTCTGTTTGAAAGCTTAGGGGGTGAACTTACAGAGCATTACGTCACGTCTGCATCTGTTCACTCTCAACTAAAAACACTGCCTTTGGGGCCTTGGCTCGCTCACGCCCATCGACAGAAACTGAGAAAAGATAAACTCCACGGCCTCGGGAACAGTGGCCACGGTCCAGCGAGGTTACACAGAGCGGGGGCAGAGGAGAGAGAGGAGTTTCAATGGCGTTTCTTATTAGGGTTTATTCATTGAGTGCTTTTTTGTAGTTTGTAAGAGGAGCAGATAATCCAGCCACAAGGGGTTCTTTGTGCCAGTCCCAAGCTCGGACAAACAGAGAGAGAAAACCTATGTCCACTCAAAATGCAATTCATCAGCTTTCATAATGGATTGGTGGGGATAATGTGACCAAAAACATGGCATTATGAAAATCTGAAAGAAAAAAAAAGACTTTAGAGACAGTGGCTTGGAGGAACAACCAGGAGCAGATCTCGAGATTTTTCTGTTCTCTTTGTTCATGATGAGGATAGTGGTGGGAATCTCAGGATTTGATTTCGATTCGGAGGCCCACGATTTGAATGAAAAGTGATGCATTGATTTATTGATGCATCAGACGCCTTTCTGGTTCATGTCAGCCTTAATCCAACAATAATTAATTTTAATTTAATATTTTATATCTGAAATGTAATTTTAAACACTTCCTACTCCAAAAACATTAGAGAACTATAACTTTATATGTTGAAGGAGCAAATTCTTTTAGCATTTGTCAGAGCTGACCCAGTAAAATAAGATTTGTATTGGACACAGCCTACTTTAATAATCTGTAGTCTTTAAAAAATTCCACTTATTAGCTTTTCTACATAAATGCAGAATATTTTTAAAGAAACAATCGAAGCATCAAAGAAATTATTATTTTTCCCCACCTCTAGACAAGGATGGATAGAATTAAGAATGAGTCTGGAGATAAAGCTTCCAGACTGAGATGGTTTGGACATGAACAGAGGAGCTGGAGGCCTAGAGGAAGACCAGAGAGGAGGTTTATGGATGTAGTGAAAGAAAATGACGTTGAGAGAAGAGGATGAAGAGGAGAGGGTCAGACTGGGGCAGAGGATTCACTGTGGAGACCTCTGAAGGAAACAGACCAGAGGAAAGAAAGATTTTAGAGGCAAAAGTTGGAGTCTGTGCCTTTCCAGTTCAGTGTTTTGTGATAACAGTAAGAGGAGCAGCTGGTTTGGGGGAAAAACGCAGATACATTTATTTAAAAGTGTTATTTTACAGAATATAGGGCGTGAGTTGACCTGGTTCAGTGGGTTATTTTTGTTCAATCATGATTTAGTGCTATAGGTTTAGCTCCAGGTTACGTCTTAATTTACTTGTTTAGTTTTTGTCGTGAGGTTAGACAAACTCATGGACAAAGATGTTGACTAAAGGGTCTATAATCTGCTTTTTTTCATATTTTTAAACCAGTCTTGGTCTCGTCTAGAAGAGCAGCACATTTTATAGCCTTTAAAAACATTATGTGACCAAAAGAGAACGTTTTTAATAAGTGCCATAAAGAAGCAGGAGGAGAGACCACCAGAGGGCAGCAGAGGGCAGCTCTATTATGGTTTTTTTAACATAATATAAAGAATAAAAGGAATTTCACTTCTTTAAACTTTTAGTACGATTCTATTTAACTCCAGAAGTAAAAATGTCTGTGAGGAATCAGTGGAAACAGAGCTGTACATCATTTTTTGGATAAATGAATGACAGCAGACCGGATGTAGAGGGCTTGTTGTTGAGTGGTCAGTGCTTCCTGGAGTGCAACTGAGCATTTTGAGGCCACAGAAACTCAGTGCCAGAGAATACAGGATCACTCAAACAAACATGAATGAAACAAAACACAACTCCAGCTCTGTTTTTGATGAGGGAACAACATTAGAACATGAAAAGTCGATTTTGCAGCCGCTTTAAGTCTATATTGTAATGTGTCCCTGTCTAGTTAAGGGTTTTGTGGTAATAGTTTGAAGAAGTCTGTCTTTGTGTGTCTCTGTGTTACTGTCCAGTGCTCAGAGGTGTACCCCGCCTAAGGCCCAAAGCAGCAGGGATAAACTCCATCCGGTTACAATCCCCCAAAAAGTCTGCGCGAAAGGAACTCACTGAATTTTGTACATATTTGACTTGAATCTCAAAACGTTCCCCCTCAGGAAGTGTGTGTTGTACTTCTGTCCTTCTGTGGATTGTGAGTAACAGTCGCACAAACACAAACACATATTTTGGTCCATATTTGAGTTGTGTCTGGTTGAATGAGCTTCCCAGTGGACTGTGTGGGTGTTCTCTTCTCTTCAGGCGTCTCCTCTCTGCTCTCCTCTCTCCAGGCTTCTCCTCTCTCTCCTCTCTGTCTGACAATCTGTGTTTACTCTGCCACATTTGTTTTGTTTCCATCTGAAGTCAGCGGTCGGTCGGCGCGAGACAAAAACACTTTATTTTTTGACGTCTAAAGCTCCGGATACAATTTATTTATGTGTCATCCTGTCTAAATGTTACTTTTATTTGACATTTTACAAAGGAACGGTCCAGTCTCCACAGCCAGTTCTCACGCGAGCTTCCATGGTTCGGTCTATCTAAATAAAACATTTTTTTTACTATATTGGTTTAATAAAGTACCTATATACAAATAGTGTGCATATAGGTAAGTTTTATTTATTTTATTCTATTTTATTTTTTTCAAGAAAGGTCAGGAATGGGCCAAGGGCAAAATGATTAATTCTGGCATGGCTTCACATTGCTGTTTAGAGCCAGGAATGTTTTGATTTCACTGAAAGAACAAATTATTTTTTACCATTCTGAGATATAAAGGTTTAAGAGCATTTGCCCTTGAACTATAAGATATTTTAATTTGTAATTTTTTCTTTTCTTTTCTTTTCTTAGTCTTCAAATTAATCCTGGCTCAGTCTTGCTTTAGCTCAATTTAAGTCCTGGGTTTAGTACTGGTGTAGTTTTAAATTGCTACCGTATTTTCCAGACTATAAGTGGCTCCAGACTATAAGTGGCACTAGCCAAAAAATGCATAATGAAGAAGAAAAAAACGTATATAAGTTGCACTGGACTATAAGTTGTATTTTTGGGGGGAAATTTATTTTACAAAATCCGACACCAAGAACAGACATTTCATGTTGAAAGGCAAGTTATAGTAATAATAGAATAGAGAACAACAGCTGAATAGGTGTGCGCTATGCTAACGTAACACATTGATGGTTATTCAGCTACATGAAGCATAAACAACGAACTGAATAGGTGTCTCGTATGTTAACGTAATATATTAACAGTTATTCACATAACTATAGCATAAAGAACATAATATAACAAGTTCACCAAACTCACCATGTCACTCCTAATCGCTAAATCCTTTAAATTCTTCATCCTCGGTGTCGCTTCTGAACAACTCCGCCAACTCCGGAGGTAGACGAAGCGCCGCTTCCTCCTCTGCGTGGCTGTCGTCAGACTCAGCATCAGTTCCATTTCCAATTATTCCGCTCTTTCTCAGTTGTCTTTATAGCCTAAGTTGTTAGTGGTAATGTTTACATTTTAAATTGTCAGTGGTACAGGTGCAGCAGATGCTGGTACACAAGCCTAGAGCGCCCTCTAACCAACACCTGAAATATTTTAATATATAAGTCACACCTGAGTATACGCCACCCCCTAGCCAGACGATGGAAAAAAGTGCGACTTATAGTCCGGAAAATACGGTAGTCCTAGTTAAGTTCTGTGTCAAATCCAGGTTTACTTGTCTTCTGTTCCTAGTTTTGTCCTGGTAAATGTCTCTTAGTCCTGGTTTAGTACTTGGTTAAGTCTTGGTTAAGTCTTGGTTAAGTCATAGTTTAATCCTGGTTAGATGCAATTTTATAGACGTTAGCCCTAAATTTAATCCCAAACCTTTTTCCTGCTCTATACAAAGAAGTCTGGTCCCTTTGGTTAAATTTCATTTCTCTGGGCGGAACAATGACAGGTGGAGTAACCAATCAGAGAAGCGAAGGGCGGGACGTAAGAAGGACACCACTAACCCAAACAAACATAACGATTTGCCGGTTTTGTCATAAAACACCAGAATTTGGTGTCTTTACAGCAGCAGAAGCCAGTTGTACCAAAAAGTGTGTTTGTTTGAATGTGGTGGTCATTAGGGCTGCACAATATATCGCAAAATTATCGTTATCGCAATATCAGCAAACGCAATATCGGTATCACAATAATCTAAATATATCACAATAACGCTGTGGTCTTCCATCTGACAGAGATTTACACTGAAGAATCATTTTCCACCAGAGCCTTAAAAGAACATGTGTTGTGACTAAATAAAAATGTTTAAAAAGTCCAGTTTTAGTGGTAATTTAATTAATTTAGTCACAGCTTAGCCTTGTTTTATTCCTGGTTTAGTCTGTGTTAAGTTTTGATTTTGTTGCTGTTTTGACTTGTAAATACAGGAACTTACATTTTTGTGAAATGTAGTGAATTTAAAGACATTAGGGAGGATTTTTTTCGACTGCTGAGAAACCAGCGACTGTTTGTCCCTTTTTGAATAATGCGCATGCGTCAGGCCCCGCCCTTCACTGTTCCTTTCCAAGGAACTCCTCCACAGCGACGTGCACGAGCGTTGGAACACGAGTGTTTGTTTACAGCCGGCATCAGCGGAGATTCGTCTAAACCTAGACCTGCATTGTTTGCCTGCGCGACCTTTGACCTTGTTCCCCACACAGACCCAGTCACATGCACAGTCCCTAAATGTGAGCAAAAATATCTGTCCTCCTGCTGTTGGTAGCATTAGCAAACTGACGGTTGCTGTACAGTTGAAATGGTTCAACAGATAAAGAAAAAGGGCATTTTTTTCAAACGATAAGATAAACGTTACCTGTCCAGCAGAAACTTGGCGACCAATGCATCGTCTGAAGCCCTTTCTGTTCCTACAGCGCACGCCGTCCTTATTCTGCTCTTCTACAGTTTTTCTCCTCCTCCTCTGGTTCACTTCAAAAACAGTTTTCCTTTTGTGACCTCCCGGTTCACAGTTTTCCTCAGCCATTGTGCTCTTTGAAGTCAGGCTGTCCGCGCTACGATGTTAACACCGCTAACGTGGCGCTAATGCCGGACTACATAAACATAGTGTATACGCATGCGCAGGCACAAGAACGTGCACTATCGCCGAAACCAGGAAGATGAACGAATGAATGGCGAGTCCGTGGACCAATGGTTACCGTACTCATGACGAAAACGATTGGATGAGGTTTTTTAAGTCCCACAGAGTCCACAGTTTATTAATATTATTACTATATTTTCTAATACACCAATTTATAAGCCTTATACAGGGCAATGAAGGTAGTTTTAATAAATATTGCAAAAAATTAATTTATAAAGATCCTCCCTAATACCTTTAACTTACTATGTTCAAAAAGTAGGCTCTATTTTCAAATATCACAATAATATCGCAATTTTCAACATAGTTATCGAATATCGCATGTTTTCTCCGTATCGTGCAGCCCTAGTGGTTAAGTGGGACGTCAGAGGGACTTTACTGTTGTTAAAATGGAAACAGAACGAAGACAAAAATTCCACAGAGGACTGGACAACTTGGTTAGCTTCTGTGTTCGTAAGACGCGCTGCAGATGAACGTCTGTGCTAGACCAGGACAACGCTGTAGGAGATGAATGAATGAACCGCCTCATGTTTAGTCCAGGCTTTCTGCTTTGATAGTCCTTTGATTAGACTTAGTAATATCTGCTTTTAACCCAAGCAGCCTTAATGTAGTCCTGTGTTAATTCTTCATCTTGTTCAAACCTGATTTAGTCCAAGGTTTGGCTTCAGAATCAGAATCAACTTCTGGCTTCTGGCTTGTATAGATCCTAATTTAAACCCAAATTCATTCCGGTATAACGACAAAACCACTGAGCTAATCCATTCATAATTTTTTAGTGGCTAAAAACACACATATTCCTATTTGCATTCAGTTGTTTGACGCTTAAATCTCCCCCAAACACATTTCTCCCCAGGGTCTGGTTTGCTCTGCTCTTATTTGGAATTTCTTGCTCTTTTTTCATGTTTATGTATTGGTCCAGTCTGAGCCTCATTTGCATGTGAAGAGTCCAGACCCTCCTAAGGCGACTGCTGTGTATAAAAACTGCATCCGAGGACTGATTTTTTGAGATAATTTCATGTAAAGCCACCTTTTTTAAACCCAGAGAAAGGAGAGTGGCGAGTGTGACCTTTGAGTGGAGACCGCAGTGACGTCTGAACACGCGTGATTACTCTCTACTGCTCTGTTATCAGGTTTATTTTAGGTAGGGACTGATGAAAAAGACTGCTATTTCTAACACGGACAAATCTTAGTTATGCACCACTGGAAAAATGCTTACTTCTGTGTTCGTTCATTCATCTACTTCCACTTATTCCTGTTAAAGGTCACGGTTGGCTGGAGCATGTCCTATCAGAACTAGGGCTGGGCAATAAATCAAATTAATTCAATTAAATAGCATTTTTAATTTTGGACAAAAATAGCCAAATTGTAAAATCAAATTTGGCTGAAATAAGTCTGGCACTGTTTCCTGCTTTGTGGCTAAACTACTTTTAGCTCCAGAGCAGCGTAAATCATTACTGAAACTCTGACTTGTTCATAACATAAATAAACAATAAAATTCAGTGTTTATGTAAGCACTCACACTTCATTTTGCAAAGTTCTCTGTCTCAAATCCACTCTGCAGCTCTGAAGATAGTGCGCCAGGTTTATTGCCAACAGACTGGATCTCATTCATTTAAATTCTCACTTCTCTATCCAGCTTATCCTCACCAAACTCCAGGATGAGAAAATTAAACTTGTATTTTGATAAACAATTCATCTTAGGAGCTTTTAATGCCCAGTCATGGACGTTCTAAATACAGTCAATTTAATCCATTGCTGCTTAAACGCCATTAATTTCTCCATCTTGACATCTGCTGCTCTCAAATATTCACACAGTCAGTATTTTATCTCAGAAATGGTTAGTATTCAGAGAGTAAACTGTGCAGAATATAAAGTTTATGTAATGAGTTGATGCTAAAGGATGTGGCTTTAACTAACAGTGGTTATAATTGGCTGGAGTCTGCTCAAATCCCCTCAGTGTTATCAGAGTTTAGTGGAAGTGTTGGCAGATAATCAGGGAATCATTCGTGGCAAGTGCTTATCTAAAATAATCAGAGGAGCCGTCACCGCTGATTTAACATCTGCCAAGGAAAATAAAATGGATGAAATGGTGCTTTCACTGTGTTGCATAAACCAACTTTTCCCATTTGGTTTTAGCAGAAGGATTTAGATAATAAGAGCTGATGTGAGTTTGTGTTTACCCACAGTGGTTTCTGGAAGTATTCCTGGGCCCATTTAGTAAAGTCATTGACACAATCATGAAAAGAATTGTAAAGGAATGAATTATTATGCAAATTGTGTCTAGAGTTGACACTGAAACAGCTTTGTAAGAATGAAAGTGCTGCTGATGTTAAAAAGGGGTCAGATAATATAAGATTACTCTTCTTTCTCCTTTTCATTCATTTTTTATTTTGCTGACATCAATTCTCTGTGCTTTTTCTTTTTAAATTATGAATAAAATTTTAAAAAAGAGTGGTGCAGTGTTGTCTGAGGGCCCCAAGACCACGGGCTCCAATAAAGGTCTGGGGCCTTGTCCCAGTTTTTCTGAATCTGAAGACCATGTTCTGCTTTGTAGATCAGTGGTTCCCAACCTTTGTGCTCCTGTGTGCCCCCAGAACTTGGATTAGTCAGGGTTTGGACCTGGTGTAGTTCTGGTATAGTTTAAGCTGAGGTCTGGTTTTAGACCTGGTTTAGTCCCTGGTTTATTCATGGTTTTGTTCTAGTTTGTTCCTGGTTTTAGACCTGTTTCTTACTGGTTAAGTCCTGGTTTTAGCCCTGTTTTGTTGTGGTTTAGTTCTGGTGTTAGCTCTGGTTTAGTTCTGGTTTAGTCCCTGGTTTATTCATGGTTTAGTTCTAGTTTGTTCCTGGTTTTAGACCTGGTTTTAGCCCTGTTTTGTTGTGGTTTAGTTCTGGTTTAGTCCCTGATGTGTCCTTCTTTAGTATTTCATTTTTCTTTTAATCTCTGTTTTATCCTTTGGTTTAATCCTGGGTTAGTCCAGACTTAGGTTCATTTAAGTCTTTTACAGCCAAATATGTTCTGAAAAGGTTCTATAAATAAAAGTACCCCCTGCAATGTGCTCACGTACCCCTAGGGGTCCCTGTACCCCTGGTTGGGAAACACTGCTGTAGATGCTGAGATCTGCAAAGCCTTTGAGGAACATTGTTATTAATCTTTTTCCTCTTCACTCTGCCACAGATTGGAGGCCTCTGCCATCTTTACTTCTGACAGACTCCGCCTCTTTAAGACTTCCCTTTAGAGCTCATCCTGTCACAGACCTCAGATCAGTTTCCTTTAACATTTTATTCAAATAAAAAAAAAGTTCCAACAATTATGGAGTTCAGGTTGTATGTTTTTGAGGAGAAAACAACATTATAACATGGTTAAAGGTCAGAAAAGTTAACAAAATAGGGAACCTTCAAGTTTTTCTCCCAGTGCTTTTTACAAATAAAGTTCACGTGGCTTTGATTTTGGAGACTGCTTTATTCCTCCTCTGTTTTGTTAAACTGCGTGACTGCATTAGCATGTTAAAGGTTAAGATGTTTTCCACCTATACCCAATTTTGGTCACCCTTCGAGCATAATTTCATCTCAGTGCAAAATGTTAAAGGGGATATATTCTGCAAAATTGACTTTTTGAGCTTTCTGCCATATTGAGTTCAAACTGGTGAGGGAATCTTCAGGAATCTTGCGATTTGATTTCGATTCAGAAGCGACGCATTGATTCATTAATGCATCAGACACCTTTCTTGTTTGTGTCAGCATTAATCCTTCAACAATAATTGAGTTTAATTGTATATTTTATATCTGAAATGTAATTTTAAACACTTCCTACTCCAAAAACTAAACTAGAGAACCAATAATTGATATGTTGCAGTCGCTATTTTGACTCTTTGCAGGCCAATAGTATAAGATTTGTATTGGACATTTAATTTTTTTTTTAACAAAATTTGGATAATTAGCTTTTCTTAATTGACTCAGAATCATTTTACAGAAACAACTGATGAATCAGAAAAATTATTATATTTATTACACAGTAAAAAGTCAAGAGTTAAAGTAACACTGTCAGTGAACATATGGTCCTTATCTGTCCAGTGTTAAATTTACTCTTTACTCTAGTGTTAATATTTCAGTGTTAAAATGAACACAGCACCATGACACTGGTGAACAATGCCACACATGACCTGATGTCTTTGAGATATAAAGGACTGTACTCTAATGCACTCACTCCCATTGTTTAATGGGCAGTGATAGAAACAGTTTCTTCTTTAATGTCACTTTAAGAAACATCACATTGCTGGGGAAATGTCTGAAAGCTGATTGATCCATTGTTAAAAATAATGTAATAAAATTATGAACGTAGTGTTTTTTGAAGAAAATGATTAAACCAAAAACCTTTCAGCTGTACTTAAACTTCAGTTATAACCTGGTTCTGTCCACATCAGTCATGGTGCAACCATGACTCAGAGAAACAGTGACTCCTGTGTTAACTGGAAATGTGTTCTCTGTATACGTTGTCTATGTTTGCAACATGACTGATGTGGACAAGACCATGTTTAATTGAAGTTTAAGTACAGCTGAAATGGATTTTTGTTTAATCATTTTCTTCCAAGCTTCTGTACAGGTGATACTTTTAGTTTAGTGCCCAAACACAGTTCTTACTTCTTGATACTACTTTTAATTTTTTTCAGCAGAAATGCAATACTCTCAAACTACATTTGAAGTGACTGGCAAGTTTTTAATCACTGCCCATTAAATGATGGGAGTGAGTGCATTAGAATGCAGTCCTTTTTATCTCAAAGACATCAGGTCATGTGTGGCATTGTTCACCAGTGTCATGGTGCTGTGTTCATTTTAACACTGAAATATTAACACTAGAGTAAAGAGTAAATTTAACACTAGACAGATAAGGACCATATGTTCACTGACAGTGTTACTTTAACACTGGACTTTTTACTGTGTTGTTGTTCTTTCATTGAAAACAGAGCTGGAGGTGTGTTGTGTTTCAGTCACACCTGTTTGAGTGATGCTGTAGTCTCTCTCTCCAATCAAAAGCCCTGTACATGTCCCAGGACAGATTGGCTGGTGAAACATTTGTATTCAGAAGCATTAGCGCAGGTGTAACAGTAGAAAGTTTTGGTGAGTAAGCTGGACCCTCCCCCTCTCTGTGCAGGTGAGCGCTGTGAGCTGGACCGCCGGCAGGGCCGCTGTGTCCCGGGCGTCTGCAGGAACGGGGGAACCTGCCGAGAGCTGTCCGGCGGAGGGTTCAGGTGCGAGTGTCCCGCCGGAGGATACGAGCGGCCCTACTGCACCGTCACCGCCAGGTCCTTCCCCCCAAAATCCTTCGTCATGTTCAGAGGACTGCGGCAGAGGTTCCACCTGTCCCTGTCCCTGTCGTAAGTACTACTACTACTACTACTACTACTACTACTACTACTACTGCAGTACATACAGAGGTTCCACCTGTCCCTGTCCCTGTCGTAAGTACTACTACTACTACTACTACTACTACTACTGCAGTACATACAGAGGTTCCACCTGTCCCTGTCTCTGTCGTAAGTACTACTACTACTACTACTACTACTACTACTGCAGTACATACAGAGGTTCCACCTGTCCCTGTCTCTGTCGTAAGTACTACTACTACTACTACTACTACTACTACTACTGCAGTACATACAGAGGTTCCACCTGTCTCTGTCTCTGTCGTAAGTACTACTACTACTACTGTTACTACTACTACTACTACTACTGCAGTACATACAGAGGTTCCACCTGTCCCTGTCTCTGTCGTAAGTACTACTACTACTACTACTACTACTACTACTACTGCAGTACATACAGAGGTTCCACCTGTCCCTGTCTCTGTCGTAAGTACTACTACTACTACTACTACTACTACTACTACTGCAGTACATACAGAGGTTCCACCTGTCCCTGTCTCTGTCGTAAGTACTACTACTACTACTACTACTACTACTACTACTGCAGTACATACAGAGGTTCCACCTGTCTCTGTCTCTGTCGTAAGTACTACTACTACTACTGTTACTACTACTACTACTACTACTGCAGTACATACAGAGGTTCCACCTGTCCCTGTCTCTGTCGTAAGTACTACTACTACTACTACTACTACTACTACTACTGCAGTACATACAGAGGTTCCACCTGTCCCTGTCTCTGTCGGAAGTACTACTACTACTACTACTACTACTACTACTACTGCAGTACATACAGAGGTTTCACCTGTCCCTGTCTCTGTCGTAAGTACTACTACTACTACTACTACTACTACTGTTACTACTACTGCAGTACATACAGAGGATCCACCTGTCCCTGTCTCTGTCGTAAGTACTACTACTACTACTACTACTGTTACTACTACTGCAGTACATACAGAGGTTCCACCTGTCCCTGTCTCTGTCGTAAGTACTACTACTACTACTACTACTACTGTTACTACTACTGCAGTACATACAGAGGTTCCACCTGTCCCTGTCTCTGTCGTAAGTACTACTACTACTACTACTACTACTACTGTTACTACTACTGCAGTACATACAGAGGTTCCACCTGTCCCTGTCTCTGTCGTAAGTACTACTACTACTACTACTACTACTGTTACTACTACTACTACTGCAGTACATACAGAGGTTCCACCTGTCCCTGTCCCTGTCGTAAGTACTACTACTACTACTACTACTACTACTACTACTGCAGTACATACAGAGGTTCCACCTGTCCCTGTCTCTGTCGTAAGTACTACTACTACTACTACTGTTACTACTACTACTACTGCAGTACATACAGAGGTTCCACCTGTCCCTGTCTCTGTCGTAAGTACTACTACTACTACTACTGTTACTACTACTACTACTGTTACTACTACTACTACTGCAGTACATACAGAGGTTCCACCTGTCCCTGTCTCTGTCGTAAGTACTACTACTACTACTGTTACTACTACTACTACTACTACTGCAGTACATACAGAGGTTCCACCTGTCCCTGTCTCTGTCGTAAGTACTACTACTACTACTGTTACTACTACTACTACTACTACTGCAGTACATACAGAGGTTCCACCTGTCTCTGTCTCTGTCGTAAGTACTACTACTACTACTGTTACTACTACTACTACTACTACTGCAGTACATACAGAGGTTCCACCTGTCCCTGTCTCTGTCGTAAGTACTACTACTACTACTACTACTGTTACTACTACTACTACTGCAGTACATACAGAGGTTCCACCTGTCCCTGTCTCTGTCGTAAGTACTACTACTACTACTGTTACTACTACTACTACTACTACTACTACTTTTACTACTACTACTACTGCAGTACATACAGAGGTTTCACCTGTCCCTGTCTCTGTCGTAAGTACTACTACTACTACTACTACTGTTACTACTACTACTGCAGTACATACAGAGGTTCCACCTGTCCCTGTCTCTGTCGTAAGTACTACTACTACTACTACTACTACTACTACTGCAGTACATACAGAGGTTCCACCTGTCCCTGTCTCTGTCGTAAGTACTACTACTACTACTACTGTTACTACTACTACTACTGTTACTACTACTACTACTACTACTGCAGTACATACAGAGGTTCCACCTGTCCCTGTCTCTGTCGTAAGTACTACTACTACTACTACTACTGTTACTACTACTACTACTGCAGTACATACAGAGGTTCCACCTGTCCCTGTCTCTGTCGTAAGTACTACTACTACTACTACTACTGTTACTACTACTACTGCAGTACATACAGAGGTTCCACCTGTCCCTGTCTCTGTCGGAAGTACTACTACTACTACTACTACTACTACTACTGTCTTTCTCTCATAAGTTCTGCTTTTATCTGTGCTATTTGTTGGGTGAATGCAAGGAGTTTACAGCAAACTCTACCACTACTACTCTACTACTAGTACTAGAACTACTACTGCTGCAGTTACTATTTTGTTCTATTACTACTACTACTGCAATTGCACTACTGTTCCTGGTGCTAATACTACTACACTACACTACTACTACCACTCTGTTTCTCGTGAGTCCCTCTTGACTCAGTATCTTTTCATTTTCCAGAGATAGTGTTTGATTCCGAGTCTCCTCTCGTCTTTAATCTGCCGCTCGCAAATTGATCCCATTTTTCTCCTCGCCCTCTTTCATCTGTCACTTTTACTCACGTCTGTACCTCTGTGAACGCAGTACTACACAAATCCACTGAGACTGCCTAAATGTAACATGGATTTAGAGTCAGGAGAGATGCAGAGAGGGTTTAAAAGCTACGGTCTTCAATACAGAGCTGAGAATTTAAGAATAAGTTATTAAATTGGCCGAGATGTAACTCTGATTCTTGTTTAAAAACACACATTAGGATTAATCGACTTGGATGTGTGGTAGCAGAGGTGGCAAAAATACTAACATTCTGTATTAAATTAAAAGCACTTGTGTGAAAAATACTCATGCCATAATTTAATACAACAGATGATTTAATACAATAGATGAAAATCATGGCTTATTACCAGTTTTGCTCCAGCTACGACATACGTGAGTAGACGTGAGGTCAAGCAAATGAGACGACATTTTTTGCTCCATCTAAGTGTGAATAATTAGAAATACTGCTGCTTTTCCTGCTGTAAGGGCCACGTATCTTTTAGACGGCCCGCGTGTGTGTAACAGTTACAGTCAGGCCTGTGTTTACTCTTAGCTTG
This sequence comes from Bostrychus sinensis, assembly GCA_020698575.1. Lineage (NCBI taxonomy): Eukaryota > Metazoa > Chordata > Actinopteri > Gobiiformes > Eleotridae > Bostrychus > Bostrychus sinensis. The sequence goes on along the minus strand of CM036250.1, from coordinate 3,827,443 downwards.
GTTATTTCATCTACAGTAATGGCTGTTTAGCTAAACTTAAAACTGATACTAGTTTGGCAAAAAAGAAAATAAAACGTCACATGAACACATTCAAACAGGCAACATGGGTGAAGTTATGCTGAGCTAGACGCTGCAAAGTAGTGCTCCTTACACTCTTACAAAAGAGTGAACATTTCTACACATTTTTTGTGTTACAGCTATTTCAACACATTTTGTGTTAAATTAACCCATAGATGTGTTAAAATACAGTGTTACACTCAAGATGTGTTAAACTATTATCCAATCAAATTTTCCCAACAACTTTTTGTTGTAATAATTAGTTGCAGTAATTACTGCACAGTAACTTTTCAAAAGTGAATTTTACTCTCTGTCTGAGTGTATATGCTCCTTATCTTTATTGTGTCTTTAGTGTTAAAATTTGAGTTGAGAGAATCAGAGACCACGAGTGACACTAACATGACAGAAAAAGGGATACAGTCTTTATTATTATAAATGTTTACAGCTGAAATACTCTCGGTATTTCTCTCTGTGTAGAGCAACTTCAGACAGAGTCTAAGACTGAAAAAACTGTAGTCTTTCTAGAAACATGACCTGATGTAAAAAAAAAAAGTAATGTGTGCTTTTATTTTGTGTTTTGACAAGAAGGTTTGAGTTTCAAAGAAACTGTGTCCATTTTATGTTGAAGTCACTGTTCGTCTGAGTCAGGTTTGGACCATGACTGATGTGGACTGAGCTATGTTACAGAATGAGTGAGTTTGCAGTGATTTAGGTGTTGATTCATTTATAATTTTAACTTTAATTACTTATTCCTCTTTTTTTTGCAAGAGTAAGTAATATTCAAGAAGAAATAAATTTAAATTTTACAATCACTGTCCATTCAACAATGGGAGTGAGTGCATTAAAATGTCCTCTTGTATTTTTAAAACATCAGGTCATGTGTGGCATTGTTCACCAGTGTCATGGTGCTGTGTTAGTTTTAACATGTTTGTGTTGAAATATTAAACACACATATTGTGTTGAATATGTCAACACACACTGTGTGTTGAAAACAACACACTTTGTGTTGTCCTTAACTGGACACAGAGGTGTGTTAAAATATAACACATTATGTGTTGTTTTAACACATTTGTTTCAAGAGACGATGAAGTTAGTGTTGTCGTTGTTGTTGTTGTGGGTTTGATGTAATTGCTGTGGACGACTTGACCAAGAATTATTATAGACATCACATCTGGAAAATGGCAAAAGCAACACTTTTAGTGTAACTGTTCTGGTTAAGACTAAAAGGATCCTGGTCAGGTTTACCTAGCTGGAGGATTAGCCGATGTTTTAGATGAATGAGGAAAACCAGAGCGAAAACCCATCTGAGCACGAGGAAGACATGCAAACTCCACAAAACAGGCCTCATCAAGATCGGGAATTCAACCCAAGACCTTCTTGATTGTGCCACTTTGCCTCTGTGGCAGTTCTTTGGGCCAACTTCCTTCCCACTTTGTATCTTCGGATTTGCTAAAATACCTGACTTTTCATTACCTAATTAAAGATACAAGTCTCTTGTTTAAGGATCTAGAGCTGGACTTCACTTTAATGAATTTTCATGACACAGTTACTGCTTCAGAAACTGAGTGGTCTCAGTCGTGGACATTATGCAAATACAGTATCTGTTTTTTATATATCTTCTCCACAAATCCATACATAAGTCCCATATCTGTCCTTCAACACTCATTTGGCAGAATCACTGTAAACGATGCTGCGTCTCACAGCCACCTGCTGCTTAGCAACCGCCCTTCACCGTAGCAACAGCTGTTAACCTCATCGCTCCCGACAACCCTCCCATCCGTCCTCTGTCCACTCTGAAGTACCACTTCAGATCGGCTCAGCTGGACCTCCAAGGAAACCGCAGAGAGAAAACACAGCAGCACAGAGAGACGGGGATTAGGAGGAAATTAAACCAGTGCTATTATTAAAGAATGTTTTAGTTTACACGGCTGACAGAGATCGTAGGTTCGGTCACACGGCTGACAGTGATCGTAGGTTTGGTCACACGGCTGACAGAGATCGCAGGTTTGGTCACACGTCTGACAGAGATCGTAGGTTTGGTCACACGTCTGACGGAGATCGTAGGTTTGGTCACACGTCTGACAGAGATCGTAGGTTTGGTCACACGTCTGACGGAGATCGTAGGTTCGGTCACACGTCTGACAGAGATCGTAGGTTCGGTCACACGTCTGACAGAGATCGTAGGTTTGGTCACGTGTCTGACAGAGATCGTAGGTTTGGTCACGTGTCTGACAGAGATCGTAGGTTTGGTCACACGGCTGACAGAGATCGTAGGTTTGGTCACGTGTCTGACAGAGATCGTAGGTTTGGTCACACGGCTGACAGAGATCGTAGGTTTGGTCACGTGTCTGACAGAGATCGTAGGTTTGGTCACACGGCTGACAGAGATCGTAGGTTTGGTCACACGTCTGACAGAGATCGTAGGTTTGGTCACATGTCTGACAGAGATCGTAGGTTCGGTCACACGTCTGACAGAGATCGTAGGTTTGGTCACACGTCTGACAGAGATCGTAGGTTTGGTCACACGTCTGACAGAGATCGTAGGTTTGGTCACACGGCTGACAGAGATCGTAGGTTTGGTCACACGTCTCTGACAGAGATCGTAGGTTCGGTCACACGGCTGACAGAGATCGTAGGTTCGGTCACGCGGCTGACAGAGATCGTAGGTTTTGTCACACGGCTGACAGAGATCGTAGGTTCGGTCACGCGGCTGACAGAGATCGTAGGTTCGGTCACACGTCTGACAGAGATCGTAGGTTTGGTCACACGTCTGACAGAGATCGTAGGTTTGGTCACACGTCTGACAGAGATCGTAGGTTTGGTCACACGGCTGACAGAGATCGTAGGTTTGGTCACACGTCTCTGACAGAGATCGTAGGTTCGGTCACACGGCTGACAGAGATCGTAGGTTCGGTCACGCGGCTGACAGAGATCGTAGGTTTGGTCACACGTCTGACAGAGATCGTAGGTTCGGTCACGCGGCTGACAGAGATCGTAGGTTTGGTCACGCGGCTGACAGAGATCGTAGGTTCGGTCACACGTCTGACAGAGATCGTAGGTTTGGTCACACGTCTGACAGAGATCGTAGGTTCGGTCACGCGGCTGACAGAGATCGTAGGTTCGGTCACGCGGCTGACAGAGATCGTAGGTTTGGTCACACGTCTGACAGAGATCGTAGGTTTGGTCACACGGCTGACAGAGATCGTAGGTTTGGTCACACGTCTGACAGAGATCGTAGGTTTGGTCACGCGTCTGACAGAGATCGTAGGTTTGGTCACACGGCTGACAGAGATCGTAGGTTTGGTCACACGTCTGACAGAGATCGTAGATTTGGTCACGCGTCTGACAGAGATCGTAGGTTCGGTCACACGTCTGACAGAGATCGTAGGTGCAATGAGAGGCAGACACAAAGGCGACGAATCTTCTAAAATATCTGACGCTGCCTGATATCTGTCAAAGCTTGTCTTTGGTCTTAAGACGGCTCTCTCTGTGATGTATGACCACCATTTTTGAGCTACGACAGGCTTTTTTTTTTCTACCATTGATTAGGAATCTTTTGTCTGAGACGGCCAAAACTGTGCAGTGTGTTCCCGGTGAGAACAGTGAGAGCACCCTCAGGAAGCCTAGGGTCCAGTCTCTGTTGTCTGCATGATGCTGCCTTTGGACACAAAACCTTTTCTTGTTGACGTCCACAGCTCTGTTTCCAGCAGCCCATGGGTTCGAATATTCTCTGTAGGATCTACTTTCATTTTCTTGGGTCTGGAGGCTGCTCACTTCCAAACCTTTTCTGGTCTTCGTGAAGTTTTTTCTCCTTCAGGTTTCCACACAGTTTCCATTCAAACTCTCCTTTCTCTTTGTACGTACTGCCACAAATGAATAAAAAAGCATTCTCACCTATTGTAGCTTGACAAAGATTGGATTTTTACTTACTCAAAAACAGAATTGCCATGTCTCAAAAAGTATAGAAGTTGGGGACCACTTTATTTAAAAAATGCATCAAATACCTACATAATATTTTTGTAGGTATATTTGTCCCACTGCAGCGTTGTGTTGTGCTTGGACAGCTCTGTTTGTCAAATTTCTCAACTTTATGGCCTTTTTTCACTTTATTCTGCAGCTGCTCAGCGACATATGAAAAATTAATGCCATAACTCTGCACTTTACAGCCTCAGATGAATATTTCAGAGCGGGACACAGACAAACATCACAGATTTTTACCTCTGTCACAGTTTTGAGTTTGTTTTTTGGTAGAAGTCTGCATTCGCTCAAATCTAACTTCTGTACGTTATTGCAGCCCATAGCTTACAAATACTGATTTTGTTTTGAAAGATGGGTTTTTGTGTATCTAGTACTAACAGATGTTTTTTAGTCTTGTGTTTGATTTTTTCTATGTTTGAGTTTTATGTAAACATGGCCTCCTAGTGAATAAGCTTTAAAACTGCTCAAATTAGTCATAAAAATTAAATTAGACTGAACTTTTACTGTGCCCTGGGATCATTTGAACAGCGGTTGAGAAAAAATATTGCTTTTTAAGGGTCACATACACAGATCAATTGTCCATTTGTTCTTTCTTGTTCCCTCTCGGCACCACTGCGAACGCTCAAAACACTTCTCTAGACACAGCGAGGATAGAGGCTAGTGCTCTGTAATGACAGAATCAGACCAAATCAGAGCGTGTTTTGTAGGTTTGTTGGACTTTTGCAGAGTGAAATTCATCTGTAATCAGCGATGGGGAGTGATTCATGAATATGCACAGACCACGAGATGGAGAAAAGTTAAAAATCTGGAAAACATCATAAAGTATGCTGATTCAGTTCTTGTTTACAAAATTCTCCATGAACTAGCACCACATCCTTTAAAGCGAAATTCTAACAGGACAACAAGGTCTGGTTCTAGAGGCGACTGTTTGTTGCCCTTTAGACAAAGTGTTTGGGCAGTGATCATTTTCTTATCGAGCATCTCAAACTTGGAATATCACAGAACCGATATAACAACATTAACATCATTTACTAAAGCCTTGAAAATATGGTTACTGAAAGGACAAAACTGTAATTATAATCAATTGTTGATATATATGGGAGATGGGAAATGAACCTAAGGAAATACAGATGTTATTAATCAATTGTTTTATGTATTTGTATGCTGTATACAATGAATTTGGGGTAGGGGGTAATCTACAACAGCATTTTAGGCATGGAAAAGAAAAACAAAAAGAAAAAACAAAGCATGCAATATTAGCACTAAATTTTATATCTTGTTGTTGAAAGTGTTGGTTTACCTGTGATGGATAGAGTTTTAGTATTGTCATACAGTGTATTTGTTTGTATGTGCTCTGTATGTTTGTATATTTGTTGTTTGTCCCTTGTCCTTAAGTATTGACATCAACCTGCCGAGGGACTAGAGATGGAAATTAGCCTTATTATATTTACATGTCAAACATTCATTAATATGTATTGTCCCTTTATAAATAAATAAATAAATAAAATACTGTATTTACCACCAATTTTTGCGCCAATATTTGAGTCGATTTTAAAGCCGCTGCAAACTTTCGTCAACTCTACTCTCTATTTTTTATTTTCAAACTTGTTGCATCTTTTCTACACAAGGCCCACGTTTTTTTTTATTCAGTATTTGGTGCTGTTTTTGTCTAAATGACCCGTATTAATGTGTTTATTCTCTGTGTGTCTCTAGGTTTGCGACTTTGGAGAACACAGGGCTCCTCTTCTACAACGGACGCTTCAACGAAAAACACGACTTCATTGCTTTGGAGATTCAGGACGGACAAGTGGTCTTCAAGTACTCCACCGGTAAAACCCTCTGTCCATCTGCATTTTCTGTTATATACCTGCACATAAAACCTAACTAAACGTGTGTCTGGTTCTCTGTACATTATGGTAATGTTGGATCTTCCCCCAGGTGAGCTGTCCACCCAGGTGAGCCCCTTCATTCCTGGAGGAGTCAGTGATGGAGACTGGCACACAGTCCACATCCGCTACTACAACAAGGTCAGTTTAAACTCATATTATGTACCTACCATCATGTACTGTGTCTGTGTCACACATTTCAAGACACAAATTAATGAAATGTTATATTATATGTGTAGTACTTTCAACTCTAGTCTGGGTTACCTTGGTGGCAAAGTGGGTCGCACGCACTAGATTTGGGTGTAGCTTAAGGAAATGTTAACGCTCAGTTCCTCAAACTGGACACTAACAAAACATAAACAGGTGTGGCGGTTTCTTTAAAGGTCCACCATTCTGCTAAATCAAAATCAGAAACAGACCTGGAGTTAGGGCTGCACGATATGGAGAAAACATGCGATATTCAATAACTATGTTGAAAATTGCGAATAACGATATTATTGCGATATTTGAAAATAGAGCCTACTTTTCGAACATAGTAGGTTAAATTCACTACATTTCACAAAAATGTAAGTTCCTGTATTTACAAGTCAAAACAGCCACAAAATCAAAACTTAACACAGACTAAACCAGGAATAAAACAAGGCTAAGCTGTGACTAAATTAATTAAATTACCACTAAAACTGGACTTTTTAAACATTTTTATTTAGTCACAACACATGTTCTTTTAAGGCTCTGGTGGAAAATGATTCTTCAGTGTAAATCTCTGTCAGATGGAAGACCACAGCGTTATTGCGATATATTTAGATTCTTGCGATACAGATATTGCGTTTGCTGATATTGCTGATAACGATAATTTTGCAATATACCATCACCGGACTCGTTCTGATCATTTCAGCCTTAAACCTCCGTCACTACAAAGCAGTCAGCTCAGTAATCTATTTGTTAGCATCATGTTGCTAATATCCATGTTAATTAGTCCATTTTATGCTCTGTCCTTTCCCCATCGTTGCCAGCAGGGGGCGACAGACACCTAATCCAAGCGTTCTCTGCAAAGACAAGTAAAGTAAAGAAGAGGTTTCCCACATATGCATTATTTTAAGTGATAAAACCTGAAATATTAATGCAAAGGAGTCCAACACTGTTTCAAAAAGCCTGAAAAAAGCAGAATATGGGACTTTTAAAGGGCAGTTTTTCCTTGCCACTGTTACAGAGAGCAGCTCATGGGGAAAATCTAAAATCTGAGCTAAATTTTAACCAAACACTTTGTTGTGATTGGACTAAATGAAATAGGTTGCATCACGAATGGCATCAAACCGCTCACATTTTTTTTTCTTACAGTAATTTTACCCAAGTAATAACTGTGATTAGTAGTATAACTGTTTAATTCTACTGGAAGAAAAAATAGTTTTAGCCTTATGCAAACACTGGGTAATTCAAAGCACTTTAGAGAAATGCAGAATTGAAAATGACTTGTTTTGACAGAAACATTCTCAGTCGTCATTACGGAGTGCAAGCAGACGTTGTTCTCTAGCTGTCAAGCTTTAATTGGTTCCATAGAGACGACCGCCAATTCTGTAATTCACATTTACCAACAACTAAAATCCTATAAAGCTATATCTGGTATTTATCATAGTTAAAGGTATGATTTTATCAGGCTTTTTGAAATATTTTTGCATTAGTATTTCAGGTTTTAGAACTGAAAATAAGTTCTGTCTTTTGCAAACAACATTATAACATTAAAAGCAAAAAAAAAAAAGGAAATTTAGCAGAAACGGGGACATTTAAAGATGCACTACCTGATTTTTATTTTATTTTTTTCTGTTTGTTTTTGAGGTGATCTAATGCCTCGGTCAACAGCAGCAGGATAGAATTCATCTCTTAAAAAAATGAGACTCTGAGACCTCATCTGGGTTTGATTATTAAGTTTTTCTGACAGAGGGGGAACTAGAGCAGGGAAGAACTTTTCAGCCAATCACAAAAACAAACAAATTTAAAATCAAATTCATTTCATTTAATTTGACTTGTGCTGTTTTGTCCTCAGCCGGCTTTTCGCTCTGTGAGTATTTGCAGCTTATACTAGTACTATTATTAGTAGTATCTCTCTCCTAATTGTGTACTAATACTTTTCCCCATGTACTTCCTAGCAGTAGCAGTAGTCAGTAGTACGTTTTTCCTCCTGTGATGTGTGTAAATGAAGCTCTAGACCCGCTGCAGTTTGCATGTCATTGTGTTTTGTGTTTTTGGTTTATTTTAGATCATGTGTTAATAATTCAGGAGACGAGGCAGAAACATGGCAGAAATATCTCTCTGCGCTCAGTTCTGGTGCTACAACAGAAGCTTCCTGACATTACATATTTATCTGTAGTTAGGTTAGATCAGGCACAACATTATGACCGCTCACGGGTGAAGTGAAAAACATTATTTCTTCATCGTGGCTCCTGTTAGTGGGTGGGATATATCAGACAGTAATTGAGCATTTTGTCCTCAAAGTTGTTGAGTTAGAAGCAAAACACATGGGTAAGGATCTGAGTGAGTTTGACAAAAGGCCAAAAAGTGACGACTGGGTCAGAGCGTCTCCAAAGCTGCAGCTCTTGTGGGATGTTCCCGGTCTGCAGTGGTCAGGGCAGTGGAGGCGGTAGCTTAAGCTGGGGACACACTACAGGATTTTCTCAGTGGTTACAGATTCTGAAAAGACTCGGGGCACACACTAACGACTGGTTTCAGCAGATTTAGTTCATGACGACTGAAAGACTGCGCCTCACACACTACAAGATCTGTAACTGCAACTGACGCCAACCAAACGCAGCAAACTCTGGCGGGGAACTCGTGTGAACTAAATGGTAAACAAACATGGAGCTACCTGGGTCGCTGTTGCCGTTGTGTGCGTAGCTCTCTGTTTGGAAAAAAGGAAAAAGAAAAGACGGCTATGTATCCAGTTTCACTTGGATAGCGCTCAACTTTCTTCGGTGTTTGCCATGATTGTTTATGTTTTCTTCTTCTTCTTCTTCTTCTTCTTCTTCAAATTTCCGCTTATATTTTCCCACCGCTTCCTGTTGCTTCGTCTTCGTTCTCTGACGCTATTTCCTGTGTCCCATCAACTGTTTTTCATCGGCTGCTGGACTCCATGAATTCCCAGTTGGATGTAAACAGCCCACACTACAGGAGTGTTGCTTGCGACTGACGTCAGGCCGGGTTTTTGCGCCGATTCGAGTCTTTGAACATCACACACTAACGGATTTCAGGGCCGACTGGTGATTACGATTCTCTGCAGCTGGTGTTGACTGGTAAAGACTCGGCACAACTGTGAATCGTTATAAAATCGGGCAAAAAAATCGTGTAGCGTGTCCCCAGCTTAAATGGTTAGCGCTGTCGCATCACAGCAAAAAGGTTCTGGGTTCTATTGCCAGACTGTGTGAGGCCTTTCTGTGTGGAGTTTGCATTAGAGGTCGACCGATGAATGAGGCCAATTTTTGCAATTTTTAGCAAATCAGCAATTGCTCGATTGCTGATTTACTAAAGTCAGGCACATGTCAGGACGACCATGTGACAGAAGGACCCCAGCTTCCCCAGGCATCTTGTAGCAGTCTGTGCTCTTACTCTGCAGTTCATAGGAAACATCCAAAATCTCTGTATCTCAGCCTGAAAAGCTCAAAACTGGCAATAAAAAGATGTAGCTAATTTCTCTGGAACAGAACCTCATAGAACAAAAAATCCAAATGCATTTTGTAGCTCTCCCCAAGTTCTACACTTGCACAGAGTTTTCCTGAGATTGCATTATTGGTTTTCTCAAAAACCTCATCTTTAACTGTTCTCACTGTCACATTCTAACACATTTGTTTCCATTTTAAAGCAGAACTCAGTAACTTTTTTTATCTTTTTGGAGTCAGTTGTGGGATAAATGAAGCGTCCGGCATCTTCCCCTGGTGTCACAGTAGTCTTGTGTCGAGTATTTATGATGAGGAAAATGAGGCAAAACAGCGAAGAAACGAGCAGAATTACTGAGTTCCACTTTAATAAGCATTACTAAAACAAATGGCTATATTAAAATCCCAAAAATCTGCAGTGTTATCGGCCATCGGTTGCTCTGAATTTTTAAAATCTGCATCGGCCATTAGACAAGGCCCATATCGGTCGACCTCTAGTTTGCATGTTCTCTCTGTGTCTGGGTTGGTAATCCTTCAGCTCCTGACCAGGATCCTGGCTCATGATCTAGAGCAGGTGTTTCCCAACCAGGGGTCCAGGGACTCCTAGGTGTATGCGAGCACTTTGCAGGGGGTACATGGTAAAAGAGCTTTACATCAAGGATCCATTCACCCATTCACACTTACAAGCACTCACACATTAATACATCAGCGTGCGGAGACACCTGAGGCAAGGTGGGTTAAGTGTCTTGCCCAAGGACACAATGAAAGTATGCAGCGGTGGGAGCGGGGTTTGAACTGCCAACCTTCTGGTGACTGTGCTCTAGCGCTGTGCTGACACTTAAAGCTGCACTACCTGATTTCTTTTTCCTTGTATTTTGGTAAAGATAATTATTTAGTTATTAGTGCAGCAGAACAGAAGTCATCTGAGAAAAAATGAGACTTTGAGGTCACCTGTGGGCTGTGTTATAAAGGTTTTTGTTTCAGAGCGAGGGAAGGAACAGTTTAACCAATCACACGCTTTCATAGGACAGGAGCGCTCTGATTGGTCAATACATCCTTTGTCTATCCACAACTAGAATCTATCAGGAATAATGTGAAGGAGCTGTTGTTTTATTTCAAAGGTCTTAGCTTATTCACAGTATTTTTATTTTATTAAAAGCAGGCTCCAGATCTGTGCTGTGTTATTGTGACAGCTCCTGGCTGTGGACAGACTTCCAGGTTTATGTGAGACTGTGATAGAGCGGCGCCAAGGAGAGGAATTAGGAAAGAGAAGTGTATCATTCAAACTTAACTTTTTTTTTGTAGAAACTTCACTTTTACAGTCACAAAATCAGGTAGTGCAGCTTTAAATGTCTCACTTAATGACTGCCCCAGTGGCATTAAAGGATGGGACAAATACAGAAGACTTAATAATAATAAAGTCTATCTTAACCTTCACCTTAACCACATCAATCAGAAAAGTGGTGGGGACTGAAGGCTGAGACCTGTGTGGTCCCATCCACAGACGAGCTCCTGTAGCTCAACATGGAGCTGCTTAGTCCTAAAAGCTTCATTTTTCACTAATCTAGAGATTAAGGTTTTCACATTGATAGGATCAGTAAGAAGAAGAAAAGCTTAATGTCATTGCGCTGCATATTAGCCAGGTGTGTATCCAAAAAACATCTGAAAGAGGCTGATATTTTTCACAGCTCAAGCTCCGCACAGCAACACATTAGAGGGCCCCATCAGCTTCATTTACAGAGTCCTGGAGCTGCATTTATTCTACCCAGAGGATTTTCAGAGTGTGGGGAGAAGTAAAAGTGTCACAATTCTGTATTTTAGTAGGGACACATTTAGCATTAGCATTAAAATCTCTCCTTTCTCTCCTTTTGCCCAACCCAAAGTGAAAAATGTGTTTCTCCAGCCTGACGTCCTTTCCCCAAACTCAGCCCCAGCCGCTGACTCCTTGTCTGTTTCCTCCGCTGCACAGGTCACATCCTACCTTTTGTTAAATCTTGTTTTGCTCTGTCCCGTTCAGCCTCGTCGCAGCCCCATCGGAGAAGCCCAGGGTCCCTCGGATGAGAAGATGGCGGTGGTGAGCGTGGACGACTGCGACACGTCTCTGTCCCTGAGATACGGCCCTCAGCTCGGGAACTACAGCTGTGCGGCGCAGGGCAAGCAGACCAGCAGCAAGAAGTGAGCCTCAGCAGTTCATACCTCAACCATATTTTAATAATGGTGGAAACAGACCAAATACCGTATTTTCCGCACTATAAGGCGCATCGGATTATAAGGCGCACCTTCAATTAATGGCCTATTTTAAAACTGTTTTCATATATTGGGCGCACCGCATTATAAGGCGCATCCACTAGATGGCGCTGCGCTAAAGGGAATGTCAATAAAACAGTCAGATAAGTCAGTCAGTCAAACTTTATTAATAGAATACAAACCAGCGTTCTTACAACTCCCTCGTTGAAAACTAGGGATGCACAGATACCACTTTTTTTCAAACCGATACGAGTACGAGTACTTCCATTTGAGTACGTACCGATACGAGTACTTATATAGGGGTAACTTTATAGTTTATACAGTCACACTGCTGTATCTCATTCATCCCATACCGTGTCGTCTTTTTGACGTCTGTCCCCGCTCTGGGATGCTAAGTTATTTTTACAACAGAGTGGTTTGAACACAGCTAACCATGGCTAAAATTTGCTGAATATGGACATGTTATACCTCATTTTAAAGCTTAGATTCTCCTCTATTCAGTCGCTAAAATAATTTTAAAGACAGATTGAGCATCTGCGCATCACCTGCGGAGATTCGCCATTACATACAGGAGCTAACACAATTAGCAACGGTACTTCTTATGTTTTATCAGACAACAACTGCTTCAGACTCCGCGCTTATATCATTTTCGGGACAACTAGGACAACAAAAGGACAACTGCTTAAGTTTTAGGACTCACGTATGATTTGGGATAAGTCTGGTTGAGCAGAATGTAGAGCCAGCTTTGCTTTTAAAACCTGTCACTTCGGCGACGCCCCCTGAATACGGTAGCCATAATTAACCAACATTGATCCATATATAAGGCGCATCGGATTATAAGGCGCACTGTCGGTTTTTGAGAAATTTAAAGGCTTTTAGGTGCGCCTTATAGTGCGGAAAATACGGTGATTATTTTGTGTTGTAAATGTATTTTTAGAGTCCAGTATTTTCCTTAAAAAACGGCTAAACTTATGTCGTCCACCAAGGAGGTATTGTTTTCTCCAGTGTCTGTTAGCAAGAGAACTCAAAAACCAATGGAAAACGAGTCAATAATGGGTCGACTGATGGGAAAAGGACTGTGTACCATTGCGAGATAGGGCCAAAGATACAAACTTCAGCCACAAGGGGTCAGTATGGGAACAAATGATTAGTTTTGGTGGATTCTTTACCATTTAGTATTTACCCTTAAACTAGAAGATCCCAGGTTTGAATCCAGGTCTGGCACTACTTTATGTGTTTACCATTGCGAGATAGGGTCTTAGTGGTCAAGTATTTAAGTGTGTGTTTAAACCAAGCCTTACACATTTGAGAAGAGATGGGTCTGGAATCTCTTTACATTTTCAGTCAAATGTAAAAGCATTGGTTGTTTTTAGGGTCTGATTTATTGGTGTTCGATTTTATTTTTATATTTTATAATTGTGACATTTTATGTTTGTTTCATTATTCGGTTCCTCCACTCCTCTAAGCGCGCTGCACATTTGTGGTGAGTCAAATGTGTTTTTAGAAAAATAGCCCACCTTGTTTTGACGCTGACCATCTCCTTTCATCTCGTAGTTGCATTTGTCTGAGTATAAATATAAATGAGGCAAGTCTCATTTTATGCAGCTGGATGCTCTGACCAATAGAACTAAAGAGCCGAATAATTCTGCCGAGTGTCCAATCAAAGGAATGGCCTGTCCTGGTACCTTTAGTGTCAGCAGATTTATCCTTCTTTCTCCTCTAATTAGCCTCCATTCTGCAGTCTTTCTGACTCTCGGGCAGCTGTTGTGACATTGTTCTGGTGTAAGACATGATTTAATGAGGATTTATGAATCTAATCTCCTAAAATCCTGCTCAGACTCAGACCGGAGCTGGCACTGTTTCTCTGGATAATTAGCACTAATAATACACGGCAGAGCTCGGAGTCAGTGCTGAGAACACATTAGGTTTTTTTCATTTCTCCTTTTTCCAAAAACATTATTATTTTATTAGAAGGTCAAACTCCAACACCACAAAATACTAAGAATTAAATTTAGAGATGACCTAAAGCTGAGACACTACAGCAGCTAAAACCGCATTTTAATTTTGAGATTTTGGTTTGCTCCTGAAGCTTTCACTCTGAAATAAATAAAATGTACAACAGTCTCTGGATGAGCAGGTTATCAACTCTCTGAGTTAACCCTGGGCTGTACTGCAGTGAGTGGGCGGGTTTTAGGTTTCCTGACAACAACAACCACTTTTAGCGATACTTTTTAACAAAATAGCAACATGGAAAAACCTAACTGCTATACATTTACAAAAACATAAAAAATCGTCTAATATCTTTATTGTGTTGTTTTACTGTCATAGTCGTTTGTTTTTTAGCTACGTAGCTGGCACTTGATCTAAAAACCTCTGAGTATTTTACTGAAAGTCCCGCCCCTTCACAAACATTTTCAGCAGCGTTATAACTAATAATAATAATTTACTCTGTGGCCTATGCCTCTAACAGGTTTTGTCAGATTTGGTCTCTAATGCTGCTGTCAGCTGCGCCGCTTGTGCTCCTCCCTTTTTCCTCTCCCTGCTGCAGTTTTCTCCTTCTTCAGAGCGTTTCTCACCACTGATTGGACAAAGACTGATCTTATACTGGAGCTTATCCATAAAGCTCTGCCTCGATATAAAGTGAACCAGCTTCATAAATGTTAACCTCGAAGTTACCTCTTAATCTAATCCAGTTTCGTAGTCTAGGGCCTAGGTGTAGTCCCTGTCCTGTCCTTCTTCAGTATTGCATTATTCTGTTTTATCCCTTGGTTTAGACCTGGCTTAGTACTCATTTAAGCACATTTTAGTCCATTAATCCTCCTACAGCCCTAACTTTTTAGTCTCACCTTTTGCCCTAAGCACCAACAAAATGCACCAATAAAGACTGCCATAGAAACAAATTCTAACGGTCAATAATTCTATTTTTTTTCATGGTTACAATGATTAACTTCAGTCCTCATCATACACAGCAAAAATTTATTCTGTTTATGAAATGTAAGCCTTAAATTCCAGTTTCTGTGGCACAAACCTCTGCCTCTGCTCAGTCTGGGACCTTTTTCTACTTTGCCCTGATGTGCACATCTCTGTAAGAACTACATTTTGGATTTGTGCTCACGCAAACACAAACAAACCCATTTCTCAACAAACACTTTCACACCAATTTATGACAACCCTAAAACACACCCAAATCATTTTAGTTCAAAAAATGTTTTTTATTTGCCTTGTAGGCTTGATCATTTATACAAACACTAATGTGGCCATCTCCACATTTATACCTCTGTCTGCCATATATGAGGAAATGGCGCCACCTAGTGAAAAACAATAAAAACTACAATTCCAATCCCTCACTATCATGAATCCATGAAATACTTGTTAAAAAGTGAAATTATATTGCAGTAACAGTGTATTATAAAAATGTTGTTTTAATGGGAGTCAATGGCACAACAAAATGTCTTAGGGGTAAAGGTGGGACTATTTTTTAGACACCTTTTTAAGAGGATTTTTCAAAAAATATCCTGAAATCTGAAAATTCATCCAAAAATACACAACTGAGGCAAAATCTATGCCATTTGAATCGACACAGCAAAAGTTATTCACAAAAAACTGCTGCAAAACATCAAAAAATGTCTTAGGGCTGTAGGAGGGATAAAGACTGAAACTATAATGAGGTGGTACTTGGTGTGAAAAGTTTAAGAATGACCATCCTAGGTTTATTTTTATGCACTGAATTCTGAATTTGCAGTAGCAGAGGACAGAAACACAAATGTCTTTTCATATCAAAGGCCTACATTAATGTTTTCCACTGCGCTTTTAACTCTCTGTCGTGTTTGTCCTTGTCCCAGAGTGTAGCCGAGCCTCCTCTAAAGTTAAATTAGTCATATTTTCTTCACTTTAATGGAGAGACGGGCAGTGGATGTGAGCGTCCTGTCACTTCTGAGGCGTCTGTATGAGCTGTAATCAAACACTGAAGCGCAAAGAGAAACATCAGCATCAAGGACAGACCTCTCTCCGTCTTCTTTTCTTCTTTTGTCTGGGTTTTTCTCTCAGATGTGCTGTATGTTGATCACAGCCAACCATGTTTACAGGAAGATTCAGCGTTTACATTTACAGTGATTACCTGTGTGGAATGAAATAATGGTTTTACAGCAGTTCAGTTACGGTACTGAGGTCCACCTGGAGAGTAGTAGTAGTAGTAGTAGTAGTAGTAGTAGTAGTAGTTGGTGTTCTTGTTGTAGCAGGAGTATTCGCAGTAATTGTGGTAATAGCAGGAGTAGTAGAAGTAGTCGTTGTTCTAGTAATAGTAGTTGTAGCAGTAGTAGCTGTAGTAGAGGTGGTCCTAGCAGTAGATGAAGAAGTATAGTAGTAGTAATAGTAGTAGTTGATGTAGTAATAGTAGTTGTAGCAGTAGTAGCTATTGTAACAGTAGTAGTAGTAGTAGTTGAAGAAGTACAGAAGAAGTTGTAGTAATAATAGTTGTAGTAGTTGCAGCAATAGTTGCAGTAGTAGTTGGTGATCTTGTGTAGCAGGAGTATTCGCAGTAATTGTGGTAATAGCAGGAGTAGTAGAAGTAGTTGTTGTTCTAGTAATAGCAGTTGTAGCTATAGTAGCAGTAGTAGTAGTAGTAGTTGAAGAAGTACAGAAGAAGTTGTAGTAGTTGTTGTTGTAGTAATAATAGTTGTAGTAGTTGCAGCAATAGTTGCAGTAGTAGTAGTAGTAGTAGTAGTAGGTGTGGTAGAATTACTTGTAGCAGTAGTAGCAATAGCAGTAGTTGAAGAAGTACAGAATAAGTTGTAGTTGTTGTAGTAATAATAGTTGCAGTAGTAGTAGTAGTAGTAGTAGTAGGTGATGTTGTTGTAGCAGGAGTATTCGCAGTAATTGTGGTAATAGCAGGAGTAGTAGAAGTAGTTGTTGTTCTAGTAATAGTAGTTGTAGCAGTAGTAGCTATAGTAGCAGTAGTAGTAGTAGTAGTAGTAGTTGAAGAAGTACAGAAGAAGTTGTAGTAGTTGTTGTTGTAGTAGCTGTAGTAGAGGTAGTCCTAGTAGTAGATGAAGAAGTATAGTAGTAGTAGTAGTTGATGTAGTAACAGTAGTTGTAGCCGTCGCAGCTATAGTAGCAGTAGTAGTAGTAGTAGTTGAAGAAGTACAGAAGAAGTTGTAGTAGTAGTTGTTGTAGTAATAATAGTTGTAGTAGTTGGAGCAATAGTTGCAGTAGTAGTAGTAGTAGTAGGTGATCTTGTTGTAGCAGGAGTTTGTGGTAATAGCAGGAGTAGTAGAAGTAGTCATTGTTCTAGTAATAGTAGTTGTAGCAGTAGTAGCTATAGTAGCAGTAGTAGTAGTAGTAGTAGTAGTTGAAGAAGTACAGAAGAAGTTGTAGTAGTTGTTGTTGTAGCTGTAGTAGAGGTAGTCCTAGTAGTAGATGAAGAAGTATAGAAGTAAGAGTAATAGTTGATGTAGTAATAATAGTTGTAGCAGTCACAGCAATAGTAGTAGTACTAGTAGTATCAGTGGTAGAATTACTTGTAGTAGTAGAAGCAGCAGCAGTAGTAGAAGTAGTATAGAAGTAGCAGTAATATTCTAATCCTGAGTACAGCCAGTCCAGTAAAGTCAGTCATGGATAAAGCAGTACTAAACCTGGTCTAAGCTTGGACTCTGTCTCCTCTGTCCTCAGATCTCTGGACCTGACTGGGCCTCTGTTCCTCGGCGGCGTTCCTAACGTTCCCGACAACTTCCCGTTCGGATCCCGGGAGTTCATCGGCTGCATGAAGGACCTGCACATCGACAGCAAACCTCTGGACATGGCCAACTTCATCGCCAACAACGGAACTGTCCCCGGTCAGAGAGTACTATAGTACTACTGCACTACTGTACTACTGCACTACTGTACTACTGCACTACTGTACTACTGCACTAGTACTACTACAAACTCAAACCTCTACTGAGAAGCCTCGTTTTACTGTTACTGTAGTAAAATCTGGAGGAAAAATGTATCTCTGAGTAAAAGTATTTTTTTTACATCAATAGCAAAGTGGGTAGTACTCTCACCCAAGGTAGTAGTAGTAGTAGTACTAGTAGTAGGAGTGGTAGTAGTAGTTGTTGTAGCAGTAGTTGGAGAAGTATAGGAGTAGTAATAGTATCAGTAGTAGTATTCGTAGCAGTAGTAGCAATATTAGCAGTAGTAAAAGTAGAAGTAGTAGTAGCAGTAAGAGTAACTGCAATAGAAGTAATAGTATTTGTTACGGTAGGAGTATCAGTTGCAGTAGTAGCAGTAGTAGCAGTAGTAGTAATAGCAGCATTAGTACTGTAGTAGTAGCAGTAGAAATTGTAGTATTATTAGTACTGTATTAGTACTAGTAGTAGCAGTACCAGCATTATTACTGTGTTAGTAGCAGTATTAGTAGTAGTTGTTGTAGTAGCAGTAGTAGTAGTGATAGCGGCAGCATTAGTACTGTATTAGTAGCAGAATTAGTAGTAGTTGTAGTAGTTTTTTTTTAAATATTGTTGCCCAGTTACAAAAAGAGTACTTTAGTAAACTTCAGTGCTATTTACTTCTACTCAAATAGTAATTTTGTTGACTGTTTTTACTTCTATTGTTCTGAAGTAACCGTACATTTACTGCAGTACATATTTAAAGTACTTCCTCACAGGTGATCACAGTATTGTTTTGTGTTGTCGCAGGCTGCAGTGCTAAGTTGTCCTTCTGTAAGTCCAACCCGTGTCAGAACGGAGGCACCTGCAGAGTGAGCTGGGAGACCTTCTCCTGTGACTGCCCCCTGGGGTTCGGAGGGAAGGACTGCAGCCACGGTAAACTGTCTTTACTCAGACTCTGGTTTACAGTAACAGGTGTTGTTCAGCCACTGGACCGGACCCAAATCCTTCGGGATCGGGCGGTCAAGCAAAAACATGCCGGGTCCTGAGCGTTCCAAGAATTTTGAGTGCACGTTTATACTAGTCTTTATGGTAGAGGTCAAATCTAAATGTGGGTGAGTGTGCAGCTTACATGGGGCATTACGGTAGCATGCCGCCGTGTAGAGCAGTGGAGAAAGTAAAAAGAGAGCCGAGCGCGGAGAGTGAAACTGGGAGCCACACTTTTTATCCTCCACGGTCTGAAACTCAGGATCTGAGGCCCAACAACAAACACAGCACAAGAACCCAGAGCTTTAACAGAACATTAAACATAGTTAGCTTTCTGCTCGTCTCCTGAACGCTGTGTGTGACTGTGGCGTGTAGGTATTACTCAGTGGCTGCCTGTGCAGGTCTGTCTGGAGTAGTTGGGCTGAACTCTTGTGAAAGCAAACTCAGTAACTTTTCTTTGCAGTTTTTGCCTCATTTTCCTCTACAGAGCGCCCCCTACAGTTCAGAGTAAAACACTGTTGTAAATACTCACAAACCCAGGTGACTCCTGTCTGATCCCTTGCTTGGCTTCACTTTTGTTTTTGTTTTTTGGGTTGCTGTTTTTTCGTGTTTTTTTTTTTTTTTGCATTTTGGTGGCACTGTCAAGATGAAAATCGAGGAATAAAGACATCTCTAGCTTGTTGTTTGGCTCTAACTGCGATGTGCTGCTTTCTCGCGAGACTCAGTGACTCCGCGTCTGCGACATTCAGACTTGCAAATGTGATTTTCGGCCCAGAGAGACTAAGGGGAGATGCTGGACGCTTCATTAATCCCACAACAACTCATTTAACCATCACACAGACATCGGAACTGTTTATTTAGGGTAAAAAGAAGTTACTGAGTTCAGCTTTAAATGCCAGACTTTTGTCAGAAGTCAATCCTTTTTTCACCAGCTGCCTAACGCTACTGTATCCAGGGGCATTAACTTTCAAAGATTTTGATCAGCTTAAAGCAGGTTATAATTTTAATAATGTTGTTTCCTTCTGAAAAACAAACCTGAAGTAGTATTTTGTTTGGGTAATCCTGTATGCTGAGGCACTGCCCTTCTCCAGAGCTGAAAACGCTCGGTCTCACAGCTCTACATAGACACATGAAACCAGGAAGTGCTCCTGCGCGTTTCTAAAGCCCAGACACCGTCACCGGACTCGTTCTGATCATTTCAGTCTTAAACCTCCGTCACTACGAGGCAGCCAGCTCATTTATCTATCTGTTAGCCTCATGTTGCTAATAGCCATGCTAATTAGCCAGCAGGGGGTAACAGACACCTAATCTAAGCGTTCTCTGTAAAATCTAAGTAACAGCTCCACAAAAGAAGACGTTTTCCACACATACATTGTTATAAAAGTATAGTACAAAGTTAGAAAACCTGAAATACTAATGCAAAGGTGTCCAACACTTTCAAAAAGAAAAAGAAAAGAAAAGAATTATGGCACTTTTAAAATCCATAGGCATTCCCCAGAAATGCAGAAGTTTGGTGTTAAATCTTCCCATTTGGATTAAGTAACAGCAGGAAGCTAACATCAGTAAAAGCCTGTCAGGGATTAATCCTGAACCCGTCGCTGTGCAAATGAGAAAATGTCAGCACAGAGAGTTTTTAAGGCTCAAACTGCTTTTACCGTTCCAGTGTTTACTCCTCAGATTTATCTTTAAGTTTGCAAATGTACATGAGCATAACCTCAGGTTTAAATAAATGCTGTGTAACCACTGAAGTAAAAAATAATTCAGGAAAATGACAGAGGAAAAGGAAGTAAGAAGCCCAGACAAGTTTTGGCAACATACTGTATGTCTTGCATTACATAGTGCTGCATCTGCCATTTGACATGTCTTTAAAAAAAATACTTGGGGCCAGATTTATCAAAGGTTTGCATTCACGCTAAATGAATAAGACGTGCTAAAAGTGGAGCAAAAAATCCACCCAGGAGCTAAATCAACGCAGACAGATTTTGCGAAACAAGGTGTTTTTATGGTGGCCCTGAGGTGCAACAACAAAAATAAAAGCAGATGTAGATTTTTTAAAAATCTTGCTTTAAAAATAAACCCATCACTCAAATAAAAAAATAATATACAAAACATGTATATTAATGTGTGTATTAAAAAAGGAGCATCATCAAAATAGTTTTTGTCCACTAGAAAAATAAAAGCTGTGGAAGATTTTTAAACGTGTTGCTTAAAAAAAATAAACTCACCTCTAAAAATTAACAAGTCAGTGAGTTGATGAGTGAGGTTTTTTTTAAACAAGCTTTTTAAAAATTGACACATGGCTTTATTTTAACTGACTCATTAATTTTTAGAGGTGAGTTTATTTTTTAGGCAACACATTTAAAAAATCTTCCTCAGCTTTTATTTTTCTAGTGGACGAACAAACTTTGATGATGTTCTTTTTTTAATATAGACATTTCTTTAAATTTGTCCTTTTTTTTTTTTTTACTTTGAAGGATGGGTTTCTTTTTAAAGCAAGATTTTAAAAAAAATCTACATCTGCTTTTATTTTTCTAGTGGACAAAAACAATTTTAATGTTGCACCTCACGGCCACCGTATGTTTTCCCCAGAACGCACAAAATTCAAGGCAGAGAAAATGCTAATTATATTGTTTAGCGGTCACCGTTTAATTTTAAAGTACGGCGCTAAAACTACTGCAGGTTGGAGAGGCAGGTGCAAATAATGTTTTAAAAGTGCTCATTTACAAAGATACAACAATAATGTGTTGGTTTGAAGGGCGAGACAACAAAGAGACTTTACCTGCAACACTTCTTCCTTTAGTTTCTCTCGTATTCCACTGAACTGCAGCTGTCTTTAACACTGGGCTTCCCTGAGTCTTATCCACGTCCGTTTAAAGTCCTCACAATGGACATGGGATGTGCATGATGAGAGTCCACTTCTTTTTTTTATCCTGATGTCTCCTCAAAGCGCGCCTGAGACGTCCATGTCCTGAAGCGCCACTGTTTTCTTTAGAAGTGATGCAGTCTGAAGCAGGACAGTGGCAACAGTGGCGCTTCAGGACATGGACGTCTCAGTCGCGAGGGTTACTGTTAAACCTGTTGCGTGTTTCTCTGCCAAGTCTCCAACACATCCATCTCTTCATCTGCTGCGGTTGATTGACAGGCTGGACCGAATCGAAACTCTGCAGGCTATGGCCACCCTCTCTTTTCTTTTTTAAAGATAATTTTTGGCCATTTTTTAGGATTTATTGATATGACAGAGTAGGAGGAAATCAGGGAGAGAGCGGGGAGAGTCATTCAACAAACTGCAAACTGTCAGAGTAATCCAAAAATGTTCATTTGGTCTACTAATATTACTACGTGGATTTCTTATAGACATACAAATATTTTTATATCGTGACTTGACATGTTTCGGCCGCATATTTTACTGCAGTCTTCCTCAGAAGTGTCATGTGCAGAGCCGTCACAATAGGGTAGGCAAGGTAGGCAATTGTCTAAGGCCCACAGCTGAATGGGGGCCCCCGAGGAAGGTCATTTATCTGTAAAATAGTGAACAAGTTGTTTCAGCAACAGAAGGCAAACCACTGAAAAGACTCACAAGTCTCCTTAAAGGGCCCTATCTGTAGAGAACTCAAACCATAACTTATATTATTTACCAGGAAAAATGCAACAGAAAACAGGAAGTCATACATGTTTTGTTCAGATTCTTAATAAATCTGGCCCATAGAATTGTTTAAAAATAAATGCGTCAACTATTTTTCTATTAGACACAGACGACAGTGAAATAATAAAAAACTGGACTATATTTCTTTTTTTTTCTTCTCATCATGTGTCTCTCTTCTTCTCCCCCCTGTAGTGATGCCCCACCCTCACCGGTTCCTGGGCCACAGCGCCCTCTGGTGGGACCTGAAGAACGACGTGACCATCTCCACGCCCTGGTACCTGGGGCTGGTGTTCAGGACCAGAGCCAGAGAGGGCACCCTGCTGCAGGCTCAGGCGGGACAGTACACCAGCCTGCTCTTCCAGGTCAGACACCGCACACACGAGCTCTGAGTCACGGATGTCTGAAGGTAACACAGGTCACAGTCAACATCTGAAACAGTGGCCCCTTTTCCATACAGTATTTTAGTAGTTCCAAGCTTTGTCAGTACATATTTGTGTTATCATGATCGTGAACGGCAGTGCATGACTTTTTAATCATTTTAATTGATGAGGCTGGCCAATCACCAGTGGTAAAGTACTCTATTTACTTAAGTAAGAGTACAGATAAAGGAAATTTACTCAAATAAAAGTAAAAATATCACATGAAAGTTTCTACTTAAGTAAAAGTATAAAAGTAGTTACCGTATTTTCAGCACTTTAAGGCACATCGGATTATAAGGCACACCTTCAATGAACGGCCTATTTTAAAACTGTTTTCATATATAGGGCGCACCGCATTATAAGGCTCATCCACTAGATGGCGCTGCGCTAAAGGGAATGTCAATAAAACAGTCAGATAAGTCAGTCAGTCAAACTTTATTAATAGAATACAAACCAGCGTTCTTACAACTCCCTCGTTGAAAACAATGTATTTCCAACTCCATTTGTCACAGTTCAAAGCTACATGAACAGCGTTCGAGCGCTCAGTTTTCTGTCCCCTCAATGTCGCAACTCTTCTACTGAGATGGAGCAAAGGCCGCGCCTCCTTGTTCTTTTGCGGCAGGATCCATAAACACGCCTATGGCACACATGAACAGCTGGGACTGGAATTCCCCTTTACCATTTTTACCGCTGTCACTTCGGCGACGCCCCCTGAATACGGTAGCCATAATTAACCAACACTGATCCATATATAAGGCGCATCGGATTATAAGGCGCACTGTCAGTTTTTGAGAAAATTAAAGGCTTTTAGGTGCGCCTTATAGTGCGGAAAATACGGTACTTTCAAATGTACTTGAGAGTAGAAAAGTAAAAGTATTTTGCACAAATTCAGAACTAATGAATCTGTTTGGGATTTTGCTGAAAAACTGCAACAGAAGAGCCTGAACCTGTCAGTGAGGTGTTCCTGAAGAGTACTACTTTACTGCATCTTTTACACCCCCCCTACAGCCCTGACTTTTTAGTCTCACCTTTCACCCTAAGCACAAAAAAAATGCACCAATAAAGACTGCCATAGAAAAAAATTCTAATAGTAAATAATTCCATTTTATTTTTTCATGGTTACAATGATTAACTTCAGTCCTCATCATGCACAGCAAAAATTCATTCTGTTTATGAAATGTAAGCCTTAAATTCCAGTTTGTGTGGTGCATCCACATCCAGCACAAACCTCTGCCTCTGCTCAGTCTGGGACCTTTTTCTACTTTGCCCTGATGTGCACATCTCTGTAAGAACTACATTTTGGATTTGTGCTCACGCAAACACAAACAAATTTCTCAACAAACACTTTCACACCAATTTATGACAACCCTAAAACACACCCAAATACTTGATGAAAATGTGAAATTATGTTGCAGTGACAGTGTATAATAAAAATGCCGTTTGAATGGGAATCAATGGCGTAAAAAAATGTCTTGGGGTAAAGGTGTGACTATTTTTTCAGACACCTTTTTAAGAGGATTTAAAAAAAAAAAAATCCTAAAATCTGAAAATTCATCCAAAAATACACACCTGAGTCAAAATCTATGCCATTTGAATCAACACAGCAAAAGTTATCCACAAAAAACAGCTGCAAAACATCAAAAAATTATACTTTTGTACTGTGTCTACAATGACAAAATGATAAATGGTTATAATCAAACTCAAAATACTTTTTACTTGAAACCAATAAAAAAGTGGAAAAGAGTGGAGTAAAAAGTACTGATAATTGCTCTAAAATGTAGAGAAGTTAAAGTAAAATTACCACTGCCAATCACATACAAGCAGGTCTGCAGCCATCTTAATAAGAAACTCTCCCACTGGCCTTGGCTACTGCTGTATAGCTTTAATATTTTTGCTGTTGTATTTTTCACATTGCACTAACTTTGTGTGAATCCTCAGGTGGTGAACGGTCAGCTGGTGTTCTCGGTGTCCAAGGGGTCCACCCGTCCGATCCGCTTACGCCTGGACCAGGTCCTGGTGTCCGACGGGAAGTGGCACGACCTTCAGCTGGAGCTCAGAGACGTCCGCAGCGGGAGAGAGACGCGATACGTGGCTACGCTGCGGCTCGACTTCGGACTCTACCAGGTCAGGAACCTCGAGTTTTGTCACAAATCATCACAAATAAGAGCCATTGTAGAATAATAATGACTGTGAAAGTTACCTCTGGTTTTTCTTTGGACGATACAGGGCACGGTAATAGTTGGGAATGAGATCCACGGTCTCAAAGTGAAGCACCTCCATGTGGGCGGAGTCCTGGGATCTGGAGAGGTGACCAATGGGATTAAAGGGTGTATCCAGGTGAGTGCTTATAATTCTTTCAAAAAGGCTCGCATCCTGTTGCATACAGTTTGGAAAAATTGTCTAACAGCGGGAATACACTGTGCGATTACGGTCATCTCATATAAAGATTCGTAATTATAAGAAAAATCGTCCATCTTAGCTCAAAAACGGTGGTCGTACGTCTTATTGTGAGACGTGGGCAAAGATCACAGAGAGCCGTCTTACGACTGAAGATGAGCTGCAATAGATATCAAGCAGAGTCAGATATTTTGGAAGATTTGTGGCAGAGTGTGTCAGCCTCACGCCACACGATCTCTGTCAGCCGTGTGACCAAACCTACGATCTCTGTCAGCCGTGTGACCAAACCTACGATCTCTGTCAGACGTGTGACCAAACCTACGATCTCTGTCAGACGTGTGACCAAACCTACGATCTCTGTCAGACGTGTGACCAAACCTACGATCTCTGTCAGCCATGTGACCAAACCTATGATCTCTGTCAGACATGTGACCAAACCTACGATCTCTGTCAGACGTGTGACCAGACCTACGATCTCTGTCAGACGTGTGACCAAACCTACGATCTCTGTCAGACGTGTGACCAAACCTACGATCTCTGTCAGACGTGTGACCAGACCTACGATCTCTGTCAGACGTGTGACCAAACCTACGATCTCTGTCAGCCGTGTGACCAAACCTACGATCTCTGTCAGCCGTGTGACCAA
The DNA here is from genome assembly GCA_020698575.1 of Bostrychus sinensis. NCBI lineage: Eukaryota > Metazoa > Chordata > Actinopteri > Gobiiformes > Eleotridae > Bostrychus > Bostrychus sinensis. The sequence goes on along the minus strand of CM036250.1, from coordinate 3,801,675 downwards.
ACCTACGATCTCTGTCAGACGTGTGACCAAACCTACGATCTCTGTCAGACGTGTGACCAGACCTACGATCTCTGTCAGACGTGTGACCAAACCTACGATCTCTGTCAGCCGTGTGACCAAACCTACGATCTCTGTCAGCTGTGTGACCAAACCTACGATCTCTGTCAGACGTGTGACCAAACCTACGATCTCTGTCAGACGTGTGACCAAACCTACGATCTCTGTCAGACGTGTGACCAAACCTACGATCTCTGTCAGCTGTGTGACTTATCTCTAGACAAACATCAGTGCATTTTCATCGCAACAACAACAGTCCCTTTTGATTCTTTCTCTTCCTTCATATCAACAGCGTTGTTGCAAGCGGCGCATCTGTCGAACTTACTGGCGCCACGGTGACGTGAACACACTGAGTCCAGCGCCTGAAATTTTCTCAGACTGACTCCGGTCGTAGCCTTTGTTCAACATTTGAACCCTTGCACAGCGTGAACAATGGTAGTTTAGGATTTGTGCATTCTACATCTGGCTTCCATTAATCTTTGTAAGACTAAACAAATGTGTACCCAGTTTAACCTAATCCTTTCTTGGGTAAAATTTTATAGATTTTTATTTATATTCAGCAAAAATTCAGCCAGAAGTGAGTCACAAGGCAGTGTCCTCTTATGCCAGTCCCAGGCCTGGATAAATGTAGGTGGTTTGTGTCAGGAAGTGCATCTGCTATTAAAATCTCTCAAATCAACACAGTGTTCAAACAGGTGCCATTAATACAGGTAATGAGTGGAGGACAGAGGAGCCTCTTACAGAAGAAGTTACAGCTCTGTGAGAGACAGAAACCTTGCTTGTTTGTAGATGACCAAATACTTATTTTCCACCATAATTTGCAAATAAATTCTTTAAAAATCAGACAGTGTGATTTTCTGGATTTTTTTTTCTCATTTTGTCTCTCATAGTTGAGGTAAACCTATGATGAAAATTACAGGCCTCTCTCATCTTTTTAAGTGGGAGAACTTGCACAATTGGTGGCTGACTAAATACTTTTTTGCCCCACTGTATCTGAATCTTTGCATTACAAAAAGGGCAGCGTATTTACTGTGGCACCCCCAGAAAGAAACAAAAAAGTTTTTTCTTGCCAAAAAATTTTAAATTTTTGAATAGTACACACTGTTTAATGTTCATATGTACAGTTATTGATAAGAAAATAATAACCAAGCTAAATACAGGTGTTAGATAATTATACATGTTTTCTTTTCTTGTTTTTTCATTGTTATTTTTTGATAAAGACAAATAAATATTCACCTCGGCAGATCTCAGCATAGGCACAGCCCATAAACAAATATGATCAATAGACATTTTGATACCATAAAGTACAGATCTTTAAATGATTTTTTTTTTTTTGCAACAATGTTCAACTCATTACTTTAAATACAAATACTTTTCCAGCTTTTTATATAAATGCATTTTTTCATCAGTACATATCCATAAATATCTACAATGAACAATGAGAATACTACGGATGTGTACTTGCCCTGAGGGATTTTTATATTTACAAAAAAATTCATAAAAGTTCTCCAGATTTCATTAAATGGTAATTATATGGGGTATTTTTTTTTTTGTAAATGATGAATTAACAGTTTCCAGTGTGTAACAGTTCCTTTCTGTTGTCTGTCAGGGCGTCCGGTTGGGAGTGCGGCCCGACCCTCCTCCTCTGCCTAAACCGTCCCGCTCGGTGAAGGTGGAGACCGGCTGCACCGTGGGGAACCCCTGTGTGTCCTCGCCATGCCCCGCCCACTCCCGCTGCTCCGACCAATGGGAGAGGTTCAGCTGCGACTGCGACCCAGGTACCAGTTTGTTTACAACACCAGGGCCCTTTATAACAAGTCACTGGGTCACGGTTTTACTAAGCTACTATGGCTTTATATATGCATTAATAAATAAGGACTAAACCAGGACTAAACCAGGTCTAAACCAGGTCTAAACCAGGTCTAAATCAGGATTAAAATCAGGACTAAAACCAGGACTAAAACCAGGACTAACACCGACTAAACTATGTGTAAACCTGATCTAATCCAGGACAAATGAAGGACTAAACCAGGACTAACACAGGTCTAAACCAAGACTAAAACCAGGTCTAAACCAGGAGTTTTTCTCAGCAGTTTAAAACTTGCATGTTACTGTACTGTATTCATTTAGCACTGCACTTCTGCTACTATGGCTTTATATATGCATTAATAAATAAGGACAAAACCAGGACTAAACCAGGTCTAAATCAGGATTAAAATCAGGACTAAAACCAGGATTAACACTGACTAATCTATGTGTAAACCTGATCTAATCCAGGACAAATGAAGGACTAAACCAGGACTAACACAGGTCTAAACCAAGACTAAAACCAGGACTAAATCAGCACTAAACTAGGATTAAAACCATGACTAAACCAGGTCTAAACCATGGTTAAAACCCGGGCTAAAACCATGACTAATTCAGGACTACAGCAAGACTAAAATCAGACTATACCAGGTCTAAACCAAGACTAAAACCAGGGTCAAATCATGACTAAATCAGCACTAAATTAGGATTAAAACCATGACTAAACCAGGTCTAAACCATGGTTAAAACCAGGTCTAAAACCATGACTAATTCAGGACTACAGCAAGACTAAAATCAGACTATACCAGGTCTAAACCAAGACTAAAACCAGGACTAAACTCCTTGTAAATCAGGAGTACACCAGGACTAATCAAGCACTAAACCAGGACTAAAACCAGGCCTAAACCAGGACTAAAACCAGGGGTAAATCATGATTAAATCAGCTCTAAATTAAGATTAAAACAATGACTAAACCAGGGCTAAAACCATGACTAATTCAGGACTACTGCAAGATTAAAATCAGACTATACCAGGTCTAAACCAAGACTAAAACCAGGGTCAAATCATGACTAAATCAGCACTAAATTAGGATTAAAACAATGACTAAACCAGGTCTAAACCAGGACTTTTTCTCAGCAGTTTAAAACTTGTGAAAATAAACTTGCATGTTACTGTACTGTATTTGTTTAGCACTGCACTTCTGCCTTTTCATCTTCTCTGTTCCTGCCCAGATTTTACCTGTACTGTGTAAAAGTATAAATGTATAAATGCTATAAAGTTGAGCTTGAGAGAGGAGCTGAATGTTTTCTTACATAAGTCTAAAGTTTGAATCTAAAAAGTCATCAGAAAGGCCCTGATAAAACAAAACGCTCTTTAAATGCTGTATATTTTGGTTTATCATGCAGGTTTTTCCCCTGGCTTTAAGTTGTGTGAGTCCATTATCAGTCTGTAATCACTTCTGTCACTGCGGACGGAGCTGATGTGTGTGGGCCTGAGCTGTATCTGGGTTAAACAGATATTTGCGTTTGTGTAATGAGGAGAATGGGAGCAGGAGGAGGAGGAGGAGGAGGAGGAGGAGGAGATCCACTGCAGGGAATGAGTTGGAATAATGAGTACGACTTAATGTGGAGAGAACAGAGAGGACCAGAGCGACGCGTGACTGATGAAGGGAACTGAAAACAAACATGCGCAAAACTCTGGAGACAGCGCTGATAATGAGTGGATGCATAAACTGGAAATTTGTGTTGATTTGTGGAGAGTTAACTCATTTTCTCTGATTTTCTCAGATTTTTATTTGGAAAACTAAACTAAACCAGGACTAAGCAGAATCTAATGATGCTAAACTAGGTCTACCAGGAATTTAAAAACACTAAACTAGGCCTTAACTATTAAAAAACACATTTTGCATGTGGGGAAAATACAATTTAGACACTTCAGACCTTTTAGATTTCAGCCACATTTGTGCGTTTGTGTGTGCACATACACACAGCACCAGTTCTGTAAAATATAACCCAGGGGTGTCAAACTCAATCGGAGCTGGGGCCAAAATTAGAAAACCAGTCTTGGTCGTGGGCCGAATAAGAGAATTGTATAAATAATAAAGCCAGCCTACTGTATTTTTGTTCTCAGTTAGGCTACAATAGGCTTTTTAACATATAATACTTCCCCACAGAACTACAGGTGTAGATTTGTGGTTTTAATGGGCTTTGTAGTTTTGTTTTAAATCAGAACTCTGCCAGAGCACTGGCCAATTATTTATGAAGTATTATTTACTGCCACAGTTACCTAACTCCTCATATAACACAGGTGTTTTCATCAGGTCCACTCTGTTTTACTGTGACAGTGTACTACAGCAGATAAATATTTAGGTGCATGTCATGCCCCTGATGTAAGCCCAGCACAACTTTAATCTGAGTCAGCTCCTACACACAAACACGTATTATAGGCTTATTTAACATTTATTGAGCAAACTACTGTCCACCTCTCTGTCCTCTGCAGGACACAGTGTGAGCAGGATGAGACCTGTTTCTGGGCAGGTTTAGCTCGCTGTGTGTTAATGAGTGCATTAGAGCACAAGCAGCGACAGAGAGAAAGGAAAAAGAGCGACGGAGGGCAGTGCTGTCACTGAACCCTCTTTGTCCATTTCTTTTGTGGAAAGTTAAATTTCCTGTCGGAGAATCTTTCACTCTCTCTCTGCTCCTGCGGCTCGTTAAATGCTGCTCGCTAAAACAGCGGGGGAGGGGCAGTGCCGCCACTTCTGCAGTGCATTATGGGAGATGTAGTTCAAACAGATCGAGCACAATATATCGGCGGGCTATTATTAATATAAAATGGAAATGATCTCGCGGGCCAAAAGAAATTATCCTGCGGGCCTTGAGTTTGACACATGTGATATAACCCAAATAATAATAATATCATGATTATTTTTGGTCAAATAAGCAGATAAATTTGACTACAGATAGATCTACATTTTCAAGAAATGTCAACATATAATTATTGGAATGTTTTTTAAACTTTGTTGCTGAACTTATTTTACCTGTTTTTATTTATTAGTTTTTTTTATTTAGGCCCACCCAGATATATCACTTTAGAAAACATGAATATTAGTTATTAGATTTTTTTATTAGGTTATTAGGTTATTAGGAGGTTAGACTCCTCCTGTCTCTCTTGGCTCCCTGTCTGTCCTCTGTGTCCTCCGTCTCTAAAGATTTGCTAAGTAAATATCTCTTTTTAGGTCGTTTTTCAAGTAAAACCTCATTGATATGATCTGAAAACGCCGTGTGTTGAGCTTGAGAGTTGTAAGACTTGAGCGGTTTGTATCTCAGTGGTTCCTGGACACATCCACACGAAACAAAAAACATCAAGAAGCTCAAAGTCTTCTCTGTCGGCAGCCTGCCCCTCCCTTTGTTTCACAGCATGCATGTGGTGTGCAGGAGGAGAAAAAGCCTCTGTTTGTTCACCAGAGAGAGTTCAGTCGATTTTTTCTCAATGAGGAAGTTGAATGGTTAGATACACTTCGAGTACACTTTGAGTGGACTTCATGGAGTGGATTACGAGTGTGTGTGGGTGGGAGAGGAGTCAAAACAACTTTAACATCCCCCTCACAGTCAATTGTTCCGACGTCCGTGAGCACTGTAAAAAGTCATATAGCCAATAAGTTGTAGTAACGCCTTTCTAAAATTTACTTCCACAAACAATTAAGAGTTTTTTTTTATTTTAAATAATGTTTAAACTCACTGTTACAAGTAATTTGGTCGTTTAATTTAAAAATGTAAGTCATATTTCTGCCTTAAAAATGTAATTTATTTAAACTTAGTGAAAAGTGTTCATTCAAATAATAAAGTTAAGTTGTGGATGAGAGAATCAGAGACCGTGAGTGAAATCAACCTGACAAAAATATTGTCCTTATGTATTTAGTAATAAATTTACTCTCTGTTTAGTGTTAAAGTTTCAGGTAAAAATGAACTCAGCTCCATGACACAGGTGAACAGTGCCACACATGACCTGAGGTATTAAAGAAAACACAGTAATAACGATATAATAAGATAAACTGCTCACTCCCAAACTGCACTGAGCAGTGGCTGAAAACTTCTGAGTCACTTTAGTGAACACTGAAGTTAAACTGTAATACTTAGATAAATATAAAATGCTTCTCTAGGTAAAGTGTGTTATTTAATTATAATCTGATTACGATTTTACTCATGGTCTCTGATTCTCTCATCCACAGCTTAACTTAATTATATGAATGAACACTTTTCACTAAGTTTAAATAAATTCCATTTTTAAGGCAGAAATTGTACTTACATTGTTCATCCTCCTACAGCCCTAACTTTTTAGTCTCACCTTTTGCCCTAAGCACAAAAAATTGCACCAATAAAGACTGCCATAGATCTAATCTAATCCAGTTTCGTAGTCTAGGGCCTAGGTGTAGTCCCTGTCCTGTCCTTCTTCAGTATTGCATTATTCTGTTTTATCCCTTGGTTTAGACCTGGCTTAGTACTCATTTTAGTCCATTTTAGTCCATTAATCCTCCTACAGCCCTAACCTTTTTAGTCTCACCTTTCGCCCTAGGCACAAACAAAATGCACCAATAAAGACTGCCATAGAAAAAATTTCTAATAGTCAATAATTCTATTTTTTTTTCATGGTTACAATGATTAACTTCAGTCCTCATCACACACAGCAAAAATTCATTCTGTTTATGAAATGTAAGCCTTAAATTCCAGTTTCTGTGGCACAAACCTCTGCCTCTGCTCAGTCTGGGACCTTTTTCTACTTTGCCCTGATGTGCACATCTCTGTAAGAACTACATTTTGGATTTGTGCTCACGCAAACACAAACAAACCCATTTCTCAACAAACACTTTCACACCAATTTATGACAACCCTAAAACACACCCAAATCATTTTAGTTCAAAACATGTTTTTTATTTGCCTTGTAGGCTTGATCATTTATACAAACACTAATGTGGCCATCTCCACATTTATACCTCTGTCTGCCATGTATGGGGAAATGGCGCCACCTAGTGAAAAACAATAAAAACTACAATTCCAATCCCTCACTGTCATGAATCCATGAAATACTTGATAAAAATGTAAAATTATATTGCAGTGACAGTGTATAATAAAAATGTTGTTTTAATGGGAGTCAATGGCACAAAAAAATGTCTTAGGGGTATTTTTTTAGACACCTTTTTAAGAGGATTTTTAAAAAAAAAAATATCCTGAAATCTGAAAATTCATCCAAAAATACACACCTGAGGCAAAATCTATGCTATTTGAATCGACACAGCAAAAGTTATTCACAAAAAACAGCTGCAAAACATCAAAAAATGTCTTAGGGCTGTAGGAGGGATAAAGACTGAAAAGCCAACAATAATGAGGTGGTACTTGGTGTGGGATTATTTTTTTAGACACCTTTTAAGAGGATTTTTCCTCTGAAAATCCTGAAATCTGAAAATTCATCCAAAAATACACACCTGAGGCAAAATCTATGGCACACAGCAAAAGTAAGTCACAAAAAACAGCTGCAAAACATCAAAAAATGTCTTAAGTTAAAGCAGCAAATTATGTGTAACAGTGAGGCTCCAGCTCCTGACCACAGCGATACTGAAGGACAGGTTAATAAAATTGTCTTGGCTTCATTCGGCCATTTTGAAAGGCATCCTCCGGAGATGTCTGAGCGGTGGGACAGTTGAACATATGTCTTCACACACGTGTTGTTTAACGTCCACTGAGGCGTGTGTGAATTATACTCACAGTAATAATTCATCAGCACTTCCAGCAACTGTCACACACTCGAGCATATGTTCATTAAACTGCACCGGTCACATAAAGTTAACATATGCCTCTGTTTCTACACAAACGTCTACAGAAGCCGTCGGTAAAGAAAGTACGGAGGGATCGAAGGAGGAGTGTGGGTGAGGAGATGAAAGAGAATAATTCAGATGTGTTATAAGTGTTGTGAGTTAAATTTGTCTGGAGTTTTAATGAGAGTCTGTTGACACTGGATCTTGGACCTGAGGCCAGACTTTGATCACGTGGAAACTTCTTGAAGCTGTTGGTAACTCCACGCACTCGAGAGTTTAAGAAAGCAACAATGCAAGCTGCAGAAGAGAAAAGTGGTGACGGTCTACAAAAAGAAAGATCAGATGAAGTGTATTAAACTTTGTAAAGGCAGGAAAATGTGACTTTTCTTCTGCTTCTCTGGTTTGTTCCCTTCAGAGGTCTGCACAGTCAATCCTCAAACCAGGACTAAACCAGGACTAAACCAGGACTAAACCAGGACTAAACCAGAAGTAAACCAGGACTAAGCACTGGTCTATCATTTGTAAACTGAAGCACAACTAAACCAGGACTAAAACGGGGAAAAAACTGTCTCTGGTTGGGATTAAAGTTGAACTTTAGACCAATACTTAGACCTGGTTTTGTCCCGGGTTAGTTCTGGTATAGACCTGGTTTAGTCCTGTTTAAGTCCTGGTTTAGTCCTGGTTTAGACATGGTTTAGACCTGGTTTTAGTCTTGGTTTTAGTCCAGTTTTTTGTTCTGTTTAAGTCCGGGTTAAGTCCTGGTTTAGTCCTGGTTTAGACATGGTTTAGACCTGGTTTTAGTCTTGGTTTTAGTCCAGTTTTTTGTTCTGTTTAAGTCCGGGTTTAGTCCTGGTTTAGACATGGTTTAGACCTGGTTTTAGTCTTGGTTTTAGTCCAGTTTTTTGTTCTGTTTAAGTCCTGGTTATGTCGGGGTTTAGTCCTGGTTTAGACATGGTTTAGACCTGGTTTTAGTCTTGGTTTTAGTCCAGTTTTTTGTTCTGTTTAAGTCCGGGTTAGGTCCTGGTTTAGTCCTGGTTTAGACATGGTTTAGACCTGGTTTTAGTCTTGGTTTTAGTCCAGTTTTTTGTTCTGTTTAAGTCCGGGTTAAGTCCTGGTTTAGTCCTGGTTTGGACATGGTTTAGACCTGGTTTTAGTCTTGGTTTTAGTCCAGTTTTTTGTTCTGTTTAAGTCCTGGTTTAGTCCTGGTTTAGACATGGTTTAGACCTGGTTTTAGTCTTGGTTTTAGTCCAGTTTTTTGTTCTGTTTAAGTCCGGGTTAAGTCCTGGTTTAGTCCTGGTTTAGACATGGTTTAGACCTGGTTTTAGTCTTGGTTTTAGTCCAGTTTTTTGTTCTGTTTAAGTCCTGGTTATGTCGGGGTTTAGTCCTGGTTTAGACATGGTTTAGACCTGGTTTTAGTCTTGGTTTTAGTCCAGTTTTTTGTTCTGTTTAAGTCCGGGTTAAGTCCTGGTTTAGTCCTGGTTTAGACATGGTTTAGACCTGGTTTTAGTCTTGGTTTTAGTCCAGTTTTTTGTTCTGTTTAAGTCCGGGTTAAGTCCTGGTTTAGTCCTGGTTTAGACATGGTTTAGACCTGGTTTTAGTCTTGGTTTTAGTCCAGTTTTTTGTTCTGTTTAAGTCCGGGTTAAGTCCTGGTTTAGTCCTGGTTTGGACATGGTTTAGACCTGGTTTTAGTCTTGGTTTTAGTCCAGTTTTTTGTTCTGTTTAAGTCCTGGTTTAGTCCTGGTTTAGACATGGTTTAGACCTGGTTTTAGTCTTGGTTTTAGTCCAGTTTTTTGTTCTGTTTAAGTCCTGGTTATGTCGGGGTTTAGTCCTGGTTTAGACATGGTTTAGACCTGGTTTTAGTCTTGGTTTTAGTCCAGTTTTTTGTTCTGGTTTAGTCCTGGTTTAGTCCTGGTTTAGTCCTGGTTTGGACATGGTTTAGACCTGGTTTTAGTCTTGGTTTTAGTCCAGTTTTTTGTTCTGTTTAAGTCCGGGTTAAGTCCTGGTTTAGTCCTGGTTTGGACATGGTTTAGACCTGGTTTTAGTCTTGGTTTTAGTCCAGTTTTTTGTTCTGTTTAAGTCCGGGTTAAGTCCTGGTTTAGTCCTGGTTTGGACATGGTTTAGACCTGGTTTTAGTCTTGGTTTTAGTCCAGTTTTTTGTTCTGTTTAAGTCCGGGTTAAGTCCTGGTTTAGTCCTGGTTTGGACAGGGTTTAGACCTGGTTTTAGTCTTGGTTTTAGTCCAGTTTTTTGTTCTGTTTAAGTCTGGGTTAAGTCCTGGTTTAGTCCTGGTTTAGACATGGTTTAGACCTGGTTTTAGTCTTGGTTTTAGTCCAGTTTTTTGTTCTGTTTAAGTCCGGGTTAAGTCCTGGTTTAGTCCTGGTTTGGACATGGTTTAGACCTGGTTTTAGTCTTGGTTTTAGTCCAGTTTTTTGTTCTGTTTAAGTCCGGGTTAAGTCCTGGTTTAGTCCTGGTTTGGACATGGTTTAGACCTGGTTTTAGTCTTGGTTTTAGTCCAGTTTTTTGTTCTGTTTAAGTCCGGGTTAAGTCCTGGTTTAGTCCTGGTTTGGACATGGTTTAGACCTGGTTTTAGTCTTGGTTTTAGTCCAGTTTTTTGTTCTGTTTAAGTCCTGGTTTAGTCTTGGTTTAGACATGGTTTAGACCTGGTTTTAGTCTTGGTTTTAGTCCAGTTTTTGTCCCCAGTTAAATCCTGGTTTAGCCCTGGTTAAATCCTGGTTTTGTCCCTCTTTAGTTCTTATTTAGTGATGTGTAACACTTAATTATTTAATAGGGAATGACAGTAAGCCTACTGTCATTCCCTATTAAATAAGTGGCAATTGGATGCTAATGACTATTTGCAGAAAACCTAGTTCTTAACAGAGCTTGTGTGTGAATGAATGAAAAAGGAGACAAAATTTTAATTTGGTGCAACAAATGTATTAAATAATAAAAGGGAGAAGGGAAATGGGAATACAGAAATAAAAAAACAAAAAAATACAGTTCAGATTGTATTAATTCGGTAGTTTAGTTTAAAGTTCTTTACAGTTTTTTTGTTTTTTTTCATTGATCAGTAGTTTAGCTAAAAGTTCTTTGTAACTCAGTTTTTAAATTGTCTTTCAAAATCTTCAAAAAATACAATAATCCCCCAAAAAACGATAAGCAAAGGGAAAAAAATGGTCCTACCAGCTCGCAGGTCAATTCAGGGAGAAATCCAGGCTACAAAAAACCCCTGACCGTTAAGTTTTATGAGTTTAGGCGGAGTTTTCGCCGAGTTAGCGACCGTTTTAGGAGACGCTCTGAGCAGCCATGCAAAGCAAACCAGGAAGTAACGGGGATGACCCAGATTTTCATCACACTGACAAATGAAAGCGGCTCCCCGTCACCTGCTTTAGGTCACAGATGCATTTTTCTGTAAATCCCTACTTTATCCTTTGGTTTAGTCCTGGTTTAGTGTTTTATCAGGCTCAACGTTGTCCATGAAAGACTCTGAAATGCAAATATTTCCTGAGGTGGTACTTGGTGTGAAATCTTTGCGACTCTCCATCACAGATAAATTCCTCTGCGTCTCTCTCTTGAACAGAAGCTGACGGTCCTTGTGAAAAAGCACCTCGGCCCTCGGTCCGTCTTATCTTTGTGTGTCGTTCGTTCTTTTCTCGTCAGTCTCTGAAAAAGCCAAGGCCATCTCTGCCTGGCGTCTCCATGACGACGGTGTAAAGATGTACGACCGAGATGGAAAATGATGAAGTGTTTCCTCCGCACGCAACAAAAACAGGAATTATAGTGGAAAAATACAGGAGTCACATAAGATAACAGATCACAGATAACAGAGACGTGCAGTGGAAAGATACGGCTTTACAAGAACCAGCTTCAGTGGACTAAAACCGGCACTAAACCAGGACTAAAAAACAGGATTAAACCAGGACTAAAACAGGATTAACCCAGGACTAAAAAACAGGAATACACTAGGACTAAAACAGGATTAACCCAGGACTAAAACAGGATTAACCCAGGACTAAAAAACAGGAATACACTAGGACTAAAACAGGATTAACCCAGGACTAAAACAGGATTAACCCAGGACTAAAAAACAGGAATACACTAGGACTAAAACAGGATTAACCCAGGACTAAAACAGGATTAACCCAGGACTAAAAAACAGGAATACACTAGGACTAAAACAGGATTAACCCAGGACTAAAACAGGATTAACCCAGGACTAAAAAACAGGAATACACTAGGACTAAAACAGGATTAACCCAGGACTAAAACAGGATTAACCCAGGACTAAAAAACAGGAATACACTAGGACTAAAACAGGATTAACCCAGGACTAAAACAGGATTAACCCAGGACTAAAAAACAGGAATACACTAGGACTAAAACAGGATTAACCCAGGACTAAAACAGGATTAACCCAGGACTAAAACAGGATTAACCCAGGACTAAAACCGGCGCTAAACCAGGACTAAAACAGGATTAAACCAGGACTAAAACAGGATTAAACCAGAACTAAAACAGGATTAACCCAGGACTAAAACAGGATTAAACCAGGACTAAAACAGGATTAAACCAGGACTAAAACAGGATTAACCCAGGACTAAAACAGGATTAAACCAGGACTAAAACAGGATTAAACCAGGACTAAAACAGGATTAACCCAGGACTAAAACAGGAATACACTAGGACTAAAACAGGATTAACCCAGGACTAAAACAGGATTAACCCAGGACTAAAAAACAGGAATACACTAGGACTAAAACAGGATTAACCCAGGACTAAAACAGGATTAACCCAGGACTAAAACAGGATTAACCCAGGACTAAAACCGGCGCTAAACCAGGACTAAAACAGGATTAAACCAGGACTAAAACAGGATTAAACCAGAACTAAAACAGGATTAACCCAGGACTAAAACAGGATTAAACCAGGACTAAAACAGGATTAAACCAGGACTAAAACAGGATTAACCCAGGACTAAAACAGGATTAACCCAGGACTAAAACAGGATTAACCCAGGACTAAAACAGGATTAACCCAGGACTAAAACAGGATTAAACCAGGACTAAAACAGGATTAAACCAGGACTAAAACAGGATTAACCCAGGACTAAAACAGGAATACACTAGGACTAAAACAGGATTAACCCAGGACTAAAACAGGATTAACCCAGGACTAAAACAGGATTAAACCAGGACTAAAACAGGATTAACCCAGGACTAAAACAGGATTAAACCAGGACTAAAACAGGATTAAACCAGGACTAAAACAGGATTAACCCAGGACTAAAACAGGAATACACTAGGACTAAAACAGGATTAACCCAGGACTAAAACAGGATTAAACCAGGACTAAAACAGGATTAAACCAGGACTAAAACAGGATTAAACCAGGACTAAAACAGGATTAACCCAGGACTAAAACAGGATTAACCCAGGACTAAAACAGGATTAAACCAGGACTAAAACAGGATTAAACCAGGACTAAAAAACAGGAATACACTAGGACTAAAACAGGATTAACCCAGGACTAAAACAGGATTAACCCAGGACTAAAACAGGATTAACCCAGGACTAAAACAGGATTAAACCAGGACTAAAAAACAGGAATACACTAGGACTAAAACAGGATTAACCCAGGACTAAAACAGGATTAAACCAGGACTAAAACAGGATTAAACCAGGACTAAAAAACAGGAATACACTAGGACTAAAACAGGATTAACCCAGGACTAAAACAGGATTAACCCAGGACTAAAACAGGATTAAACCAGGACTAAAACAGGATTAACCCAGGACTAAAACAGGATTAACCCAGGACTAAAACAGGATTAAACCAGGACTAAAACAGGATTAACCCAGGACTAAAACAGGATTAACCCAGGACTAAAACAGGATTAAACCAGGACTAAAACAGGATTAACCCAGGACTAAAACAGGATTAACCCAGGACTAAAACAGGATTAAACCAGGACTAAAACAGGATTAAACCAGGACTAAAAAACAGGAATACACTAGGACTAAAACAGGATTAACCCAGGACTAAAACAGGATTAAACCAGGACTAAAACAGGATTAAACCAGGACTAAAAAACAGGAATACACTAGGACTAAAACAGGATTAACCCAGGACTAAAACAGGATTAAACCAGGACTAAACTAGTATCAAACTATAAAACTAAACCAGGTCTGAATCAATTTTAAACTAAACTAGATCTACACCAGGACAAAATCATAAAAAAAAGGTCTAAAACAGGTCAAAACTAGGTCTAAACCAGTACTAAACCAAGTCTAAACCAGTATTAAATAGTAGGGTTGTAACGTTGCATTTTTGCAACAATACGATATGTATCGATTAGAAGTGTTTCGATACGATTCAAGAACGATATTGGCTAATTTGGAACGACGATTTGATACGGTTCAACACCTTCATCTGTCTGTGTCTTTAAGCCCCTCACATTTTGTTGTAGGCACGTGTCTTTAAGCCCCTCCCACTGTGAGGAATGAAGCTTTAGCTGGAAGGAAATCGGTTTTCTCGCTTTCCGAACGGAGCTCGGAAACGTCGGAAAAACGCTGCATGTTTCTGTAGAAAAGATAAACACAGCAGAAGTTATTATTACATTTAATTAAAGCGGAAGGGTTTGAAAGGAAGCCTGGAAGGGACAAAAAGAGCGAAGGTCACATTTTGTTGTAGGCACGTGTCTTTAAGCCCCTCCCACTGTGAGATAAGTATACTCTGATTGGTCGAATTAATGTTAATGCTATAAAGTAGGAAGGAAATTGTACTGCAAACATTGTCGCTGGTAGATTAAACACAGTTAAAAATGAGGACTAAGTGATAAAAGAACTTGGACTACATCAAGACTAAATCAGAACTAAATCCCAAACAAAAATAGGATTAAACCCAGCTTTAAACCAGGTCAAAATCTGGACTTAACTGAGATTAAACAATGACTAAACTCGGACAAAGTTAGGATGAGACTTCTTTCTTTTTGGCTTTTCTCTTCTTGGATCTGCCTCCTAGTGCTTTGAATCACATTTAGTATAGTTTTTTTATACCTGATGCCCTTCCTGACTAGGGCTGGGTACCGTTAAACGATGCATTTGTAGTACCGAAAGAAAATTTTTATTCAATACCAAATTTTAGTATCTAGTGGGACCTTTAATGTTCCTTTGTATGAATCAAATAAATAACACAGAATAAATCATAAAAACTACTGATTTTAACTTACAGCTAAGAAGAATTTTGCTCTAAAAATGTGTCTTTTATTTAATATTATTGTGTTTTATTGTTGTAGGTGAATTAGCTCACCATAGGTATCAGAAAAAGTATCGCTCAGGCACTGGGAACGAAAACCAGGGATCGTTTGAGTAAAAAAATCTGAACAGTACCCAGCCCTATTCCTGGTGTAACCCTTTCCATTTGTCCAGGCTTGGGACTGACACAGAGAGTACACGGTGCTTGTGACCCCTAGTACTGTAAAAAGACAAATACTTTAAAGTACTAAACCAAAAACCTAAGCCAGACCTTGGTACACCTTGGTTTATGGTGATAACTAGAATTTAAAAATTCCTGAATGCACTGTAAAAAAAAAAACAATGCTGCAAAAACTCAAGGCATTCCTCAAGATTTTTGAGTTTTGGTGATCAACTCAAAATCTCAAGTTTTCAACAAGTAATATTTTTTACTCATCAAATTTAACGTTCATACATCTAAAAACTTGAAATTTTAAGTTTTACTCACTATCTTTATTTTTTCCAACTCATCTTACAGCAAACTGACTCCACTGTTCAGAAAAAGTATTATTGATAATAATAAAAACTAAATATACTACATTTAACAAAAGAATAACTTTTTCTGAACTCTGTAAGTTGGCTGTAAGATGAGTAAAAAATAATGATAGAGAGAAAAACTTAAAGATTATAAAAGTTTTTAGACGTATGAACATCAAATTAAGTGAAAGTGTGGAAATCTTGAGGGATCCTTTGCCATGAGTTTTTGAGTTTTTGCAGTGTATTTGTTTAAAAATATAACTTTAAAACACTTTTTAGCCAATAGTCAGTGTCTTTTGTAATGTTTTTTATAGAAATATATGGAGAAAATCATGAACATAAAATGTGGGATTGAGGAAAGTTGTATTGTTGGGGGTCCGCGTGGGATTTTGGTAAATTTACGGAGGGCCGTGACTCCTGACTTTGAGAATGGCTGGTGTAGTCTAGAAAAGCACTGTATAAGACTAATGCATTATTATAACAATATTTAATGTGTGTATTTGTCTTTGTGTGTCTCTGTCAGGTTATTACGGTAATGTGTGTATTTGTGTTTGTGTCTCTCTCAGGTTATTACGGTAAAGGCTGCACTGATGCCTGTCACTTAAATCCCTGTGAGAACGAGGCCAAGTGTCACCGAAAACCCAGCTCCTCCCACGGATACATCTGCGACTGTGGAGACAACCACTACGGACAGTACTGCCAACACAGGTACTACTACTACTACTACTACTACTACTACTACTGCTGCTGCTGCTGGGACGCTACATGTGCTGTGTGAAAGAGTAGAGAACATACAGACCTGATCAAAATGTTAAGACCAGTTAAAAAATTGCAAGAAGTTTGGGCTCTTACTCTGCAGTTCATAGGAAACATCTAAAATCTCTTTACTCAGCCTGAAAAGCTCACAACAGCAATTAAAAGAATTTGCTAATTTCCCTGGAACAGAACCTCGTAGCTCCACCTGCACAGAGTCGGACTGAGCTGGATTTAAAGCTGCAGTACCCGATTTCTTTTTCCTTGTATTTTGGTAAAGATAATTATTTAGTTATTAGTGCAGCATAACAGAAGTCATCTGAGAAAAAATGAGACTTTGAGGTCACCTGTGGGCTGTGTTATAAAGGTTTTTGTTTTAGAGCGAGGGAAGGAACAGTTTAACCAATCACACGCTTTCATAGGACAGGAGCGCTCTGATTGGTCGATACATCCTTTATCTATCGTATTTTCCAGATTATAAGTCGCTCCGGAGTATAAGTGGCACTCGCCAAAAAATGCTTAATGAAGAAGAAAAAAACGTATATAAGTCGCACTGGACTATAAGTCGCATTTTTTGGGGGAAATTTATTTTACAAAATCTGACACCAAGAACAGACATTTAATGTTTAAAGGCAAGTTATAGTAATAATAGAATAGAGAACAACAGCTGAATAGGTGTGCGCTATGCTAACGTAACACATTGATGGTTATTCAGCTACATGAAGCATAAACAACGAACTGAATAGGTGTCTCGTATGTTAACGTAATATATTAACAGTTATTCACATAACTATAGCATAAAGAACATAATATAACAAGTTCACCAAACTCACCATCTCACTCCTAATCGCTAAATCCTTTAAATTCTTCATCCTCGGTGTCGCTTCTGAACAACTCCGCCAACTCCGGAGGTAGACGAAGCGCCGCTTCCTCCTCTGCGTGGCTGTCGTCAGACTCAGCATCAGTTCCATTTCCAATTATTCCGCTCTTTCTCAGTTGTCTTTATAGCCTAAGTTGTTAGTGGTAATGTTTACATTTTAAATTGTCAGTGGTACAGGTGCAGCAGATGCTGGTACACAAGCCTAGAGCGCCCTCTAACCAACACCTGAAATATTTTAATATATAAGTCACACCTGAGTATACGTCGCACCTCTAGCCAGACTATGGAAAAAAGTGCGACTTATAGTCGGAAAAATATGGTACTCTTTGTGCCAGTCCCAAGCCCAGATTAATGGAGAGGGTTGCATCAGGAAGGGCGTCCAGTTTGAAACCTATGTCACATCAATGTCAGTCACTTATGATATATTTTAGGTTTTCTTCTGTATGTTTTTATTGGAGCTCTCCTGTGCTATGTCTCACTTGTCGGCTGTTGCACGAAATCCCCTGAATGATAAAAGCAGACCTCCAACATAATAAAGCGTTAACCTCAAAGCCTTACGTACAGTTTCAGTCAGAGATTCCCCTGTAACTCTGCAGCTCTGAGACAGTTCACGTCCTTGATCAGCCGTGTGTAAAAGCAGCAGGCGAAGCTCGGTCTCAGGAGGAAAACGGAGGATTTATATGAAAAATGTTGTTTCCTAAAGTTCCAGAGACGGTAAAAGACGACACGTTTAAGACCAGAGGGATCACAGACTCAGGAGGCAGGGTATAGCATCAGTGACATGAGCAGTGAATGAGAAATAATAGTCCTGGTTTAGACCTGGATTAGTCCTGGTTTAGTCCTGGTTTAGACCTGGATTAGTCCTGGTTTAGTCCTGGTTTAAATCCTGATTTTGTCCAGTTTTAATCCTGCTCTTGCTGTTCGGAGTTTAGTCACAATTTCGTCCTGTTTTGGTCCTTGTTTAGACCATATTTCGTTCTTCTTTAAACATGGATTAGTTTTGGTTTAGTCCTTGTCTAGTTCTGCTTTAGTTCAGACTTTTTTCTGGGTCCATCCTTGGTTTACTCCTGGCTTAATTCTGGTTAAGTCCTAGTTCATTCTTGTTTTTATGTTCACATGGAACTCTTGCCTCTTTTATTATATATTATATATATATTTTTGTATTTGTATTTTCTCACAACTTCTCAGATGTTTTCACACGTTTTATTCTTTCGTCCTTTTTTTTATTCAATTTTTTTTTTATTTTTGATAAGAAGACATAAAAAAAGACATCAACAGGTGGACACAGAACATGAAACCAATCAGACACAAAATAATAATAATAAGGGGGAAAAAATGCAGATATAAAGTACCGTATTTTTCGCACTATAAGGCGCACCTTCAATGAATGGCCTATTTTAAAACTGTTTTCATATATAGGGCGCACCGCATTATAAGGAGCATAGAATAAAAGCTGTAAAAACTGTAGTGGCTGGGGTTACATTATACATCCACTAGATGGAGCTGTGCTAAAGGGAATGTCAATAAAACAGCCAGATAAGTCAGTCAGTCAAACTTTATTAATAGAATACAAACCAGCGTTCTTACAACTCCCTCGTTGAAAACAATGTATTTCCAACTCCATTTGTCACAGTTCAAAGCTACATGAACAGCGTTCGAGCGCTCAGTTTTCTGTCCCCTCAATGTCGCAACTCTTCTACTGAGATGGAGCGAAGGCCACGCCTCCTTGTTCTTTTGCGGCAGGATCCATAAACACGCCTATGGCACACATGAACAGCTGGGACTGGAATTCTCCTTTACCGTTTTTACCACTGTCACTTCGGCGACGCCCCCTGAATACGGTAGCCATAATTAACCAACATTGATCCATATATAAGGCGCATCGGATTATAAGGCGCACTGTCGGTTTTTGAGAAAATTAAAGGCTTTTAGGTGTGCCTTATAGTGCGGAAAATACGGTAATAGGAATAATATATGTATGTACATTACATCAACATAACATAACATAACATACCCGCAGACACTTATGCACACCACACAGAACATTTATTCTATATAGTGTCATAAACACGAGCAGTTATATTCATGACTTTGCCATATTTTTTTTTTCTAGCAGCTTAAAAATATAATAGGTCAGTTCCTTGGAGTCCATACAATTAGTCAAATAATAAAGGTACCTATAATCTGTTATGTAATTTCATCTAAAGACCCAATACAGATAACCTTTCTCCATTCCTCTTTGAACTAAGAGGCCAATGGGGACCAATTGTTCACAAAAGAGTGCAAAGATCCTCTAAGGACATAAGAAAGTCTTTCTAAAGGCATCAACAACGTAGTTTTTTCACACCACATAAGAACATCTGGTGGTTCATCGTTCAGCCATTTTTGCAAGGCAGTGAGGCGAGCTGTAAACAGTAAAATTCTCAGGATATACTTGTGTTTGTGTTCACGATATGATTCCAGTCCTAAAACAAGGCAATAGGGATCAAATGGGACGCTGCCAAAAGTATCGGGCTTTAGGACACGACCATAATAAGTGACTATGTACCCAGACTGTCCTTACATTTTCGACATAAGGGAGAACTCCTTGGATTATATTTATGATGTATAACTGCTGTTCTTACTTTTATTCTTAATGTATCTGCAGGATCGAGCAGCAGTGTCCCCGAGGCTGGTGGGGGTCTCCAAACTGTGGCCCCTGTGACTGTGACGTGAACAAAGGCTTCGACCCCGACTGCAACAAAACCAGCGGGCAGTGTCAGTGCAAGGTACGGCCTCATTTATCCACTCATTAGTTCTAAACTTATATTTCTGAATGCCCAAAGAACTGCTGGTTCTGAGGGGCATCATAGTTTGTTTTGTATGGGGCAACCTATGGGGCAGGTGGTCATAATGTTTTGCCTAATCGGTCTATAGCCCAGTGTATTAGTCTGTATTAAATCCCACTTTAACTACAGCAGTTAGAAATATGTTTATTCTTTTAAACCAGTCTCTGTTGATGTGTGTATCATCACAGCATCTGTAATCCTGCTTTAATCCCATCTCCTGACCCTAATCCAGGCCTAAACCGCGACTAATGCTGCACAAATACTTTTAATATATACAGTCTAAAGCAAAAGTTTACATACAGTGTATAAAAAGACACACAACAAATTTTTGCTCACTATCTGACATTAAATTAGACAAAACTTCTTATGAGCTAGATCAGTAAGAGTTTGCTAAATACCAGAATAATCATCAAAGTCAGAAGTTTAGATACATCTTCCTAGGATTTGGATGCATTGCCTTTAAAGTTTGCACAATAGTTTGGAAGAATTTTGGCTTTTCCTCCTGACAGAACCGGTGTAACTGAGTGAGCCTTTTCAGCTTTGCACACAATTTTTTTGTTGGGTTGAGATCTGAAGGCTGTTCCAGAAAAATCGAGCCTCAGTGAAAAACTACAGCGAGGAAAGGCCCACCTCCACGAACATCCCTTTAACTCACGATGGAGCCGCAGCCAAACTAACTACTGCCCCTCTCGGCTCAGACCGACGGGACACAGGGAGAGAAGTTGAGGGAAAGTACATGAGTGAGAGAGTAAACTGCAGAGTTTACTGCTCGGTGCATTTTACTGTCACACAGTGCAGCGAGGCGCATCATACACTCATCAATACGGAGATATTAATGAGCTAATGTTTAAAAATCCAAACTGTGTCTTGAAAAATATCTTTGTGCTTTGTATAAAAGAAGATCAAAATAAGTTAAACCCAAAACATGTGACCAGTATAACCATTTAGACATATTAATTATCTGATTAAATACCTTATGTAGCCATCATCATAATTAGCAAAATGTATATTTTCTGTTGTAAAGTCCATAAATCTGATAAAACCTTAAAGGGACATTTGTTAAAGTAAATAATTTTCAGCGTAATTTGTGATAAAAGTTAGAGTTTATAAAGTGTTAAGGCTAAGACAGACCTTAACCTGCTCCGAACCAGGCATAAAGTCTAGGGATGAGCTTGTTTTATGGAACAGAAATGACAACAAAATAAGCCAGGCTTACCCACATTAGCTAGATTTTGGAACAGCTCTCTGCGCAAATGATAAAATAACTCCATGCAATGTGCTCGCGTACCCCTAGGGGTCCCCGTGCCCTTGGTTTGAAAACACTGCATTAGAGGATCTTAGTATCTGAGTATCAGGAGTTAGTGATGGTTAGATGCAGAGTGAGCGCTTCAATAGCTGATCTTGGACGTCTTGTATAAAAGAAGGTTAGGTCTGAAGTGGCTCATAAACGCTCTGAATTGTGTCTTGGGAAACTTTCATCTTTGTGAGCATAAATGTGTTATAAAACCCTAAAATTAAGGTTGCACTTGTTACAAAACATAAACCTGTGAATGTGTGATGTAAACCTAGTGGTGTGGGGGTCAAGCTAACGTTCCCATGTCGTGTACCACATGTATTTAAGCTAGCTTGTGTGTTGAGTCACATGTACGGTATAGCTGGTAATTTTATTATTACAATACTATTACATAAAGGAGAACCACCAAAACATGAAGCCTTGTGTGGGGCCTTTTTTATTTGTTTACTGGCTGCACATAGTCCACATGTTGTGAGGACAGTGTAGTAATGTTGGTGCACCGAAATGAGAAACTTATACTATACTGGTGCAATCAAACCAAGAATAAAGTCTGGAACAGTCGTTTTGCTAGATATAATTACTGCCATTTTCACGCACAGGGTAGAAGAAATTACCATATTTTCCGCACTATAAGGCGCACCTAAAAGCCTTTAATTTTCTCAAAAACCGACAGTGCGCCTTATAATCCGATGCGCCTTATATATGGATCAATGTGGGTTAATTATGGCTACCGTATTCAGGGGGCGTCGCCGAAGTGACAGCGGTAAAAACAGTAAAGGGGAATTCCAGTCCCAGCTGTTCATGTGTGCCATAGGCGTGTTTATGGATCCTGCCGCAAAAGAACAAGGAGGCGCGGCCTTTGCTCCATCTCAGTAGAAGAGTTGCGACATTGAGGAGACAGAAAACTGAGCGCTCGAACGCTGTTCATGTAACTTTGAACTGTGACAAATGGAGTTGGAAATACATTGTTTTCAACGAGGGCGGCGCAAATAAGAGCTACCGTTACATACGGTACCGTATTGTGAATGCACTAACTTGTTTTGGGAGTGAACGGAGTTGTAAGAACGCTGGTTTGTATTCTATTAATAAAGTTTGACTGACTGACTTATCTCTTTAGCGCAGCGCCATCTAGTGGATGCGCCTTATAATGCGGTGCGCCCTATGTATGAAAACAGTTTTAAAATAGGCTGTTCATTGAAGGTGCGCCTTATAATCCGATGCGCCTTATAGTGCGAAAAATACTGTACATCACATGCTTATTTTGTCCGTCATTGTATACGTGCATATTAATATAATTATGAATGACCACGATACTATTTTATTACTAGGAATGCCAATATGGAAGGCACAATATTTTAACCTCTTATCTGTTCTTTTAATAAATGACACTGTCCTGAAACGTCTAAAATACACTACTGCACGCTCATGCTCCACATTCAGAATCATTTACGAGCAGCAGAACAACGCAGCTCTCCCTCCTGACACAGCCTGGTGAGCCCTGAATGTGCCAAAATACAAACTTTATTGTTACACACTCTTTCTTTCTTTGAACTCGAGGGTACACTGCCTCACAGTGGCGTCTGCACCTGAATTATTAGTTGTTCTATTCCTAGAGCACACAGAGCAGCGCAGAGCCATAGCGGTGTGTGTATTTGTGTGGAGCTCCTGCTTACTGCCAGGACTCACTAAAATTGTTGAAGTGTGTCCATGTCTGACTTTGGTTACACAAAGAGAACCTTACGAAAAGCAGGGGAAAAAAGTATTTTTTTGCCTTAAATAAACCATTTTGGAGTCCATGTGATGGTTAAATGAGTTGTTGTGGGGTAAATAAAATGCCCTTCATCTCCCCCTGATTTCTCTGGGTCTTAGGCAACGTCTCGAGTCTTGCGAGAAAGCGGCACATCGCGGTTAGAGCCAAACAACAAGCTAGCAATGGCTTTATTTCTTAATTTTTGATATGACAGAAAAAACTTTGTATGGATTCGAGGAGGGGAAAATGAAGGTAAAGCCGAGCGAGGGATCACAATAGGAGTCAACTGGACTTGTGAGAGTTTACTCCGAACTGAAGAGGAAAATGAGGAAAAACAGTGAAGAAACAAGCAGAGTTACTGAGTTCCGCTTTAAAAGAAACAAAAGCAAAAGGAGAAGGGCGTGTGTTTATTAGAACCTTAAAGCTCACTGCTTTGTTGTTTTGTGCTCATTTCCAGACTTTGCAGGTCACAGGCTGCAGGGCACTGTCTGCTCTTTAGGGTTTTTGAGTGTTTTAGTTTGTGTGAGTCAGCGTGGCTCCTGCGCACAAAGCTGTCCAGTCTAAGAATTATATGAAGCTGAGACAAAAACAAAGCTATGGTAGATAGTTATTTAATTAAGTTGTCATCTCCTGGACTGAACTGAAAACTGCAACTCCTCCTTTTTACTCTGTCAAAATGATGGACGGCTTTCAGAAATGTCTGTCACTGCTTCAAATAATCTGACAATGACAGAAAATTCTCAGTTAAAATAATCTCTGGTTTTAACCATTGTGAGACAGGGACAATGTCTTCGTGGAGGTCTGTGCTGTTTCACATCCTTCTAATTTGTGTTTTTTTGTCCTTCTTCTCTCCCCGTAGGAGTTCCACTACCGTCCACGCGGATCTGACTCCTGCCTGCCCTGTGACTGTTACCCGATTGGCTCGGTCTCCAGGTCATGTGACCCAGAAAACGGCCAATGCCAGTGCAGACCGGGAGTAATCGGCCGGCAGTGCAACAGTTGCGACAATCCCTTCGCCGAAGTCACCAACTCCGGATGTGAAGGTCTGGATAAGTTCTGGTTTAGTCCTAGTTTAGCCTCAATTTAGTCCTGGTTTAGTGCTAATTTAGTTCTGGTTTTGCCCAATTTTATTATTAAGTCCTGGTTTAGTCCCAGTTTAGCCATGATTTTAGTCTTGGTTTAGTGCTTATTTGGTTCTGGTTTTGCCCTAATTAAGTGTTGAGTTAAGTGTTAAGTTTAGCACTACCCTGGGTTAACTCTGGTTTAGGCCTGATTTGGGCTTCTCTTGGTCTTTTAAGTGTATATTACTCCTCTTGTCATGTTTTTAAAGTAAAAATGTCTCCTACTTTGTATAGTGATCTACGATGGCTGTCCTGGAACCATCACCTCTGGGATCCGCTGGCCTCGTATCAAGTTCAACCTCCCAGCCGCTGTTCCCTGCCCCAAAGGATCTGTTGGTACGAGCCGGTTTAGTCCTGTTTTAGACCAATTTTGTTTGATCCTTGGCTCAGTCCTTGTTTAGTCATTCGTTTAGTAAGCTAAGCTAATTGATAATGCTGTGTGAAATGAGATCAGTCATTATAACTTTAACATTTGTACCTGAGTTTTTAAAAGTTTTTATTTTGGATAATGTCAAAAGAGGCTCTATTGTATAATCAACTTCAGTGGAAATAGTGTCATCAGCTGCAGCTGTTCACAGTGTTGTGATTAATGCTAATGCTAGTGCCAACAGCAGCTTAAATACCAACTGTAGAGACTTTGCAGATGTTAAAAACACTAATAATCACAGAGGAAGGAGTCCTTTTACCTTAGTAATGCCTCCGTTTAGATGTCGCAGCAGATTGGCCCAAATGAAAAGCATAGGGTGATGTGCAGCCTTCAGCACTAACTTTTTGTACTTTGTTTATGTATGCTAATTAGCCACATGCTCTGTTTAGCGTCTTTTCACAGGCCTCATACAGTGTATAACTTATAACAGACCTGGCCTGGCAGGAGTGATGGCTAAAACTAAAAGATACTGATGTTCTTGTCTACTGATGTCACTGTGAGAGTAATGCACATTGCTGCTGCGCTGTTGTTTTGTTCAAACATTTAGCATAAAAACATAGCTATGCAATGTTATTACATATTTACATATTGCATTATTTACATATTTATTACACAATGCAAAAAATAATAATGTATCCCATGTATGCATGTAATGTATGTCGCATCAGGAAACAAAAATAGTCGATCGGGACATTCCTAGTTTTAGTCCTGGTTTTATCCTGTTATAGAACATTTTTTCTCTGGTTTAGTCTTGGTTTAGTCCTTGTCCTGTTCTACAGCAGTCTTGACCTGATCCGATTTGGGCGTGTTTGGTTAAATGTCCCGTGTGTGTTTCAGGAGCCGCGATCAGACACTGCGATGTGGAGAGAGGCTGGCTGGAGCCCGATCTCTACAACTGCACCTCGCCTCCCTTTGTGGAGCTCAACGCTGCTGTGAGTTCAAAGTCCTGGTTTAGTTCTGGTTTAGTACTTGGATTAGTCCTGGTTTAGTCTTTGGTTGAGTCACTTAAATAATGAGTCATCATTTTGATAGTGAAAGTTTGCGTGTATCATTTTTTGTCCAGTTGGATTCTTTGGAGCGAAATGAGACCGAGCTGAACACCATTGTGGAGAAGAAACTGGCCCATCAGCTTCGGGACGTCACCGAATCGACCTCCCGTCTCTACGGAAACGACCTCCTGATTGCCGAGCGACTGCTGTCCCGCCTCCTGACCTTTGAGACGCAGCAGAGCGGGTTCGGGCTAACGGCTACGCAGGACGCACACTTCAGCGAGGTACGACCAAAAACATACATTCACCTGTATTCGAAGTTCTACTGAAGACTCTTTCTAAAATAAGTTAGAGACCTAATGTGAAGTGGCTTAAAGAGGTCCAACGTAACCTGTAGTGAAGTGTCCTGCCCCAGGACACATCGCAGTATGCTAGTAGCAGACATTGTTGTGCCAACGGCTGTTGGGCAAATGGCTCCACCTACTGAGGTACTGCCAGCCCATGGAAAAATGAATAACATATTATTTTGCACTGTGTTGAATAAAAACACTGATTGCTGAGGTTTACAGCTTTGGGGGTGTGGGTTCTCTCCCTGAACGACTAAAATTAAACACTTAAACATTTGGCCCTTTTCCAGCAGCACTACTTGGTTCTACTCGCTTTATCAGCTTTTCCATTAGGCAACCGTTAACCAATACCCGGTACTTTTTTTTTGGTAGCTGCTCGGCCAAGGTTCCCACCGAGCCAAACCAGGACTAAAATGTGACGGTGAATCTCGGGTCACTGCTTGTTCAGAGAATGTTGTGAGTCAAACGCGGGATGTTAGCCACAAAAAACAAACCGCCATTTTTAAAAGTCCTGACAGCAGCAGAGCACAGCGTATGTTTTTTTGCGAGACCAATGGCTGCTTGTAGAACAACACCATGGAGCTTCGACGAGGTCCGTACATTTCTCTGCCTGGTGGGTGACAACAAAGTCCAGAGGGAGAAGGACGGAGTGACTCCAAATAAGGGACTTAACCTTAAATGTTGTCCCTTAGCAGATTGCAATTTCTCATCTTTGGCTCGATAATTCTGTGTAGCTTCCCAAAATCTACTGTACTTCTCGACAGCATTTCACCTCACTGCTTTTAGCCTTTTCCAGCTCTTTTTTGGAGTTGTTCATGTCCCGTAAGGCGCCACTGACACCGCCCACAACAAACCAGTTTTACGAAGTAATGGAAAATGACCTAAACTGAGTAGAGTGAATCCAAGTAGTGCTGGTGGAAAAGGGTCATTAGTATTGTAGAAAGTTGGCAGAGAAGGCAAAAAGAGAGCGCTAGTGTGTTCAGTTAACTTTATTTTATGAAACAGTTTGAATACAGAATGCAGTTGAAGTTGTTTAAGATGTTTTTTTTTTTATGCAGCTGGAGAATTTCAGATTGTTGTCTTAGTCTGATTAAACCAGAGTTAGAAACTGCTCACTTCAGTCGTGGGGGGTATCATCTGAATTGAATTTGAATGACACCAACACCTGGATAATGTGGTTCACTCTGAGATTATGACTTCATGTTTATGTCTCACTGTGACTAAAGTCTGAGAGGCATTCAGCAGCACTGACTGCACAAAAACAACATGAACTCCAGTGTTTAAAGACTCATTTTCAGACCAAAGACACGTATTCTGGGTCACTGTCAATGAACTGTTTTGTTTTGATTTCTAGTGTTGTAAACATTTGAAAGGGAAATCAATTCCCAATTAAGTTTTACATATTTCTGACTTTATTGCACGTCATTTTGTAAGGGCCAAATGTTATGTGTGAAAAATTCATATCAGGAGGCGACGCTGTTCTCGATCTCGGAGGGGAGCAGGTAGGTGTAAGGCACCTGGAGCCCAGAGTTCCTCTCTGTTATGGCTTCATTCAGATAAGACAGTTCTGCCTGAAACTCCTTAATCATCTGCTTCACGGCTGGTTCGTCAAAGCGCTCCTCAGGATAAGAGCCCAAAGGAACCTGCAGAAGCCACAGAACAAACTGAGAACTTTACTGTGATGTGCACTGTGAATGTTCAGAGGTGTGGGCACAACAAACAAACCATGTCTGGGTTTTTTGCCGACAAGGACCAGATTAATGTCATGACCATGGCTGTGTCTCCAACACTGGGCAGAGCATCCAGGAGACTCTGCATGGTGGACTGGCCCTTGGTGGTGGGAGGAGGGGTAACCAGGAGCAGACTGGCATTGGGAAACCAGGACATGTAGTCATACTGCAAACACATTATCATTTTTATTATTATTACACTTCCACCAGGAACTATGGGCCTTAGGTGGGGTACACTCTGAATCATGGCCAGTCACAGAGCTGACACTTAGAGACACACACAAACACTTTTACTATGGGCACCACTCATCAAGCGTGTTTCTGGAAAGTTGTGAGGAAGCTGTACCCAGAGAGAACCCACACTAACACGGAGAGGTCGTGCAGACTCCACTCTGAGAGATGCCGGCCAGACTCGCAGCCTCTTTGCTGCATTTGAGTAGTTTTCTATTGTGGAGCTTCTGAAAGAAGCCTTCCTCTGAGCCCCAGCCCAGACTGAGGCTTACCTGGCCAGCGTTGACAGCAGAGTGTTGGGCAGAGACGCTGAAGATGACCATGGTGATGAACTTGACGAGCTCCTGCACTGATCTGAAGCTCTGAGGGAAACCTGGGGATGGAGTCTTCCTGTCAGACTGTGGTTCAGCCATTTGTACAAAGAGTACACACAGAATATAAGAGACCCACCTGAGGCCTGGTTTTCCAGAAAGGCACGGGTAAAAATCTCACTGATCCAGTCCTGCAGCTCAGAGTCTCTCTGCACATCTGCGTCTGAGGGATAGTAATGCTCCACCACGGCCTGGACAAAACTGGAGAAGACATTTATTCAGTCCCAGGACATTGA
Organism: Bostrychus sinensis; assembly: GCA_020698575.1. NCBI lineage: Eukaryota > Metazoa > Chordata > Actinopteri > Gobiiformes > Eleotridae > Bostrychus > Bostrychus sinensis. The sequence goes on along the minus strand of CM036250.1, from coordinate 3,773,282 downwards.
CGTCATTAAGTGTGGTCTTCAAAATAAATTTGTGTAAAACGTGTGGAGGTAGAACATTTGGCAATCCTGCTTCACAGCAGGAAAGCTATAGATTTGGCTCTGTTAGCATTAGTGTTGGTTAGTGCCCCATGATTAACTGGCCCAAAGTACTCTGGCCCCAGTGACATCGAACAGTCGAGTGAAAAACCTGCTGATGATGGCCCACAGCTTGAGCCCATCATCTCTGTAGTAGAAGTTTGGCACAGAGTCCAGCTCTCGGGAGGTGATATTTTCTGGCAGACAGAGGGCGCTGTAGGTCAGCTCTGACAGACTCCTCCTCATCAGCTCCACCACTCCATCCTTCCCCAGAGAGGACTGAGCATCCAAACAAACCACACTCTCAGAACAGCAATATATACAGCCTTAAAAACTAAAGTATGTCTGCGTGTCCTCACTGTTGGAAAGGTGGAACTGAACAGCATTTTGAGTCCGTTGATGTTCACAGGGAGAGTGTAGCGGAAGTGTGGCATCAGCAGCTGCACATTCACAGACAAAGTTACCATTATAGAGTTAGATCATTTCTTTCCTCAATTGAGTGACACTAATCATCTACATTTGCTTCTGTGCATGAGGCGCCTGGATTATTCCCAGCTCATCCCTCACTGTTTTCTTGCCTGTGTGTACCACACTGGTAATAATCAGATGTGAGAGCTCAGTGAGCTAAAACCACAGCATTTGTGAGCTACTCTGCATCACCTGTGGGGCTGTGGATCTGACCCCTGCTCTGCTGAACTGAGCTGTCTCAGACACATGTACCTTGTAAATGGGATGCACCGTGGGGAGGTTTCGCAGCATCGAAAGGAGATAGACCTCTGCCAGCAGGTGTGTGTTCATCAGGTGATAGACGGACTGGTGTTCCAACACGTCAGCATTTTTAATAAACATTTTTGCCAGCAGCCAGTCGCTCTCTGAGTCGCTGGGAAGGAAGATTGGATTGTCCTCCGAAGGCTGTTGATACAGCTACAATCACCAAAAAGAAGTTCATAAGGTTACTTGTTTTTCAACAGGAGTTTTTATAAAGGTTACTTTTACATTAAACTTTGGATTCTTTGCATAAACCTCAGCTGGTTAAAGACTTCCAGGCCAATAAGTGTTCACACAGCAGGGTTTCCCCCAGTGCTTTATAGTCAGGGTGGCCGCCTTGGTAAAACTCCACCACCACTTTGCTAAAAAGTCTTGGATTAGTGCCTGTTGCTTTAAGGCCCACCACCCCCAAGTCAGAAGTCAGAGCATGATATAATGTCTAATTAGCACAGCTATTAGCAACATGAAGCTAACTGCTTTGTAGTGACCATGGTTTAAGTGCTGAAATGATCAGTGACCGTGTATGTCACGGGTGTCATGGATACAGCCCGCGAGACAATTCCTAATTTCTATTAATAGGTTTCGATCGCCATATGGAGTTTTTACCGCTAGAACTACGAGTCCCATAATGCAGTGCAGCAGCTCTGTAATGCGCTGCCCCTCTCCCACTGCTGCTGTGACTTGTCTCATCTCTGAAAGACGGGCTTTACCCCGAAATAACTGAGCAGAGAAGTGAAGAGTGAGAGCAGGGCTTTTAAATCCACTTGGAATAAGAGAGACTGAGCTGGGCTAAATGTAGAGCTAATGTATAGCTAATGTAGCGCTAATGTAGCACTAATGTAGTGCTAATGTAGTGCTAATGTAGAGCTAACGTGGCCACAGGCTCAAGAATATAAACACACTCTGGACAAAGCAGAAGCTACAGAAGGTAAAGCAGTCTGGTCTCACAGCAGCAGAGTGGGTTTAATGAAGCAAGACACAAAGTGAAGCTGCTGTGAGCTCGTTTTATCACAGAGGACACAGCTCTGATCAGCTCTGGACGGAGGGACAGCTCTGGACGGGGGGACAGCTCTGTGTCCTCTTGTGTTCACAGAAATATGACTCAAACTAAAAAGTTGTGTATAAAATAGAATGCAGTGGTAGAAGCAAATTAAATATTTTATTCACAAGATGAAAATATACCACTTCATAAAAAATAAAAGCTCATTTTGACAGCAACAGGTCTCAGTGTGAAAAAGACAGCTAATGGGAAATGCTTACTAAAAAAGCTGGACTGAGCATTTTACAACAAAACAAGTTGATTGTCCACAATTCAGCCACAAGACTTAGAATGAAACATGCAATTTAATATTTTTATTAGTAATGAATATATTGGACGCTTGTGGTCTTCTGGCTTTGAAGAAGGCTGCACTAAAAATGTTTTTGAGAGAAGCTGCTGTCATTAAATTTAAAAAATTGAGATTATTATATCAGCACCTGGTTTATGTTAAAATATAAATACCATTTTTATGAAATGTGCAAAGCATATTACACAATGTCCAAAAATGACTTTAAAAATTATACAATTTAAATGTACGCTTTTAAACTATAATTTCTTTGTTATGTTCAGCCCACGACCTGCTCTGATTGTTGAATTTCGGCCCGAACCATGAACTGAGTTTTACAGCACTGGTGTATGTGACACTGAAGTCAGCTTCACAGTTAACACTCAGCACAAATGCGTGGCTTATGCAGTATTTTAGTGTTTCCTTGTGTACATCTACATTTACTTAAGTTCTTGAGAACTTGCTTTTCCCTCTAAGACACGTGAGCGCAGCATTAGAGAGTCTACAGTGATAATGTCCAGTGTGAGGGGGAGTGTGTACCTGTATTGCGATGGGCTTGAGCTCCTTGTCTGAGTTCAGGTAGAACAGACAGAGGCCGGGGGTCACGTGGAGGGGCCTCCCGTTGTACGACCTCGGGGGGATTCCCTCCAACTTCTTCTGGTCGTACAGGAAGATGTTTCCTTTCTATGGATCACAATAACATACACTTTACAGTGTGGTCAGAACCTGTGCAAACGTCTGCTTTAACTTCTCCTTTGGCTGACACTTGAAACGTAGGAAACAATGACAGCCGTTCAGTCACATTCATCACACCATGATGCTCTGACCAGGCTGGTTTATCAGGGCTTTACCTTTAGCTCGGTCTGCAGGGAGTGGCCCTGGTCCAGGAAGGGCTGCACCATCTCATCTGTGACAGGAAAGTTTGGTGGAAGCTGTTGGCAGCGCCGGATCAACATTGGGTTCAAGCCATTCAAAAACTGTGAGCCGTAAAAGGCATCGTCTCTCCAGTGTTCTGCCACGTATTCTGCAGAAGGAGAGCTGAGCGAGTGCTTTCACAGTGGCACCAGAAACAAGAGAGACAGAAACACAGAGTACCTGACAGAGCCGACTTCTTAAACCAGAAGATCTTCCTCAGGTCCTCCAGCTTCTCCCATCGTTCTTCTGATCCCCACATTCCTTTGAGCTTGAGTTCAATCCCACTGCAGGTTTAAAGAGAAGACTCTGTATTTCAGTTCAGTCACTGCGTAAATCTGTCAAAATTACACCTGAGCCCTGGCTCAAGGAGACCACCCATGCCCTGAGATGGTGCTGTAGACTGAGCGCAGGTGGACGAGAGACAAGCTCAGGTGTCTCTGGGTATTCTGAGGAGAGCCAATTATCAAGGCAGTCAAAAAACCCAAAAGTCTGATCTTTCCAACATTATTTCCACCAGCTCTAACAAGAGACTCACGTTGACTTGATTGTATGGGAGGTCTCAGACTTCGTGGAGCCTGATCTCTGTAGTTCAGACGGGAGGTCTTCCTCGTTCTCAAAGGTACAGGTGTAAGGCAAACCCTCCTGGAACATCTTCCACCTGCAGAAACACAGGGCCATACTCCACTCAGTGCTAATGAACCAGTGTACATTGTCTTATTTATGAACTCTTCTTAGATGCAAATTTGTACTTAAGCCCTACTTAGGAGGATTTTTGGCATTCAAAATGTTCTTTAACTGAAAAATGTTCTTCTGGACAAACAAATCTTATCAGACCCCTAATGAAATAAAAAATAATGATAAAAAATATTGATTTCAGTCTGATTGTAGAGTACTTTTTTTTTTTTTTTTTTACAAATGAATCCTTATTAAAATATATTATTATTATGGTAGTACTGACCAGGGCTTTATGCTTGCTGCTACAGTGCAGCCTTGAGCAGTGACCAGTCTCTGTCCCAGTCCTCTCTGTATAAACTTTTATTCTGGCCTGAAATTAATCTGATGTAGAGTTCTCTTGAGCATTTCTTAGAGAGGTACTTACGAAACTTTCTTAAGAGAACATTTATGAATGAGGTCCATTAACTTTAAAGGGGCCTTATTAAGCTTTTAGCAAGCATTTTGAAATAAATTTAGACTTCGTTGCATTAGTAGTTCAGGTTAAATTCAAGTATATGTGGAAAACCTGTTTTTGGGAGCTGTTACTTTAACTATGCAGAAAAAAGTTTGGATTAGGTGTCTAACCCTATTTTTCAGACAGAAACATTGTAACATGGTTAAAAGCTCAGAAAAATCAATTTAGCAGAATACAGAACTTTTAAAGCTGACTTTATAGCTGTCAAGCTTATCTTTTAAATGTTTACAACATGAGACCAAAACAACCAAAAAGCCAGCCAGGTATTTTTCTGATCTGATAAATTAAAGGGAAGTCAGTATGACTTGTTTCTGGACTGGTTCTGGTTCTGACTGTTTCTGTTCTGAGTTTGTAATAGTTCTTGGGTTTTGGGTTGGTTCTGTACTCACTGGTAGAGATCCTTCTTCTCTGTCAGTTCTTGTTGCCGGTGCTCCTTCAGCACAAGGTGGTCCTCCTCAAACACCTTTGCGGCTGTAACACAAAAGCAGAATTTTTTTTATATGTAAAAAAATATTTCACAGTTCATCCCCTGTAAAGTCATGGTGGTGCATTTTCATTTGATTGGTGAGAGTCAGAGGCATGAGTGACATCAACATGGTGGAAACAGTTTGTAAAGTTGACTTTGTAGTCAGTCTCTCAGTGTCTGGCGATTCAATTTAATTCTGATTCTTGGGTTGAAAAGCATTTTTGAGTCAGAATCATTTGAACTGATGACAGGGATCAGTGGTGAAGGTGGCTTCAGGATCTCAGTTTGATGCCCCTACTGTGCTTGGTTTGGATGAGAGAAACTATTATTATAACTATTAAACATTAAAGGGTCTAAAAATGATCCTATGCTGAATGAGCCTGTGAGTAAAAATGTTTAACGTCCTTTCATCCAAAAGACTTCAAAGTTAATTATGATGGGAGTGAGTGCATTAAACAGCCGCTGCCCCGCGTTAGTTTACCTGAAGCTTTAGGAGCGTTGGTGAACTCACCTGTGGCCTCGCGCAGCTCCACCCGCTCCCCTCTGGAGAGCCAGCGGTAGCAGGGAAACAGCAGCGCGGCGCCCTCTGGAGTGCGCACCCGCACACTGCGGCAGTACCACAGGTCCTCACGGAAGCACGGTCGCGGGTCTTTGTCCAGTCGCACCAGCAGCAGTCTGCCCAGGGACGAGGGCGTTTTTACAGAGTAGGTCCTGGTCTGGACAGAGACAGAGACAGGGTTTAAGGTTACAATAACATTTCTGACAACGCCATAATCCTTTATTTCATAACTATACTTTTCACTAACACTAGAGTTACTGTGCTGAGGAAAAAAAGTATTTGGCCCCTTCTGGATTTCAAAATGCACTTTTTAAACAGATTTCTTTCTTTTTTTAAAGGGGTTATATTAAGCTTTCACATAAAGCTTTTTAATCTTGGTCACATTTAGAACAGCAGCACCTTTTGCACCCTTTAAGAAAAGAAAGTATTTCCAATTAATACTTCAACACTGCCATGAAGAAACAAGGTGGAGAGACCAGCAGAGGGCAGCTCTGTTACACTCTTTGGAACAGAAATGAAAAAAAAAAAAAAAAAAGCTTTTTATTTGCATAAACCTTTGGTATGATGCCATTTTACTACAAAAGGGAAAATAGCTGTCAGGGGCCAGTGGAAAATGAATGAGAGCAGACTGGAGGTAGACGGCTTGTTGATTGGGCAGTGCTTCCTGGAGTGGGCGGAGCTTCGTGGGAGAGGCAGAAACTCAGCATTTAGCACTCAATACATTATTACTCAAACAGGCCTGGATGAAACAAAACAAATAAGCTCCAGGTCTGTTTTTGATGAGAGAACAACATCATAACACGGGAGAAAGCTCAGAAAAGTCAATTTTACAGAATGTAGCCCCTTTAAGACTAAAAGCAGAACTCTCATTTCTGACCATGATACCATGAGCTGTGTCTGTACTCACTGAGCCAGTCCTGAAGTCGCGGCCCCACTGGTCCAGGTCCAGCTGCTCACTCCGGCCCTCGGCCCCGATCAGGGTCACACTGACCTGGTCCATGGTCCCAGCGCGGGCCATGTCCCCGGTGCTCACCTCCACCTTGTATTCAGCCATGCTGCAGAAAGAGGACAGAGAGGAGAAAATGTAAGACTTGTGTGTGGAGTCCTGACACTGCAGCAGATGATTTAAAGTCCAACCAGTGAGACTTTTTGTTTGTTTGTTTTAAATCAGTTTGCTGTCTGAGGGCGGACCCAGACCAGTTTGTCAGGTTTGAGTCACTGCAGCTATGTGACCGTTGGCAGATGAAAAACACAGATGTGACTGGTATGCATTAAGCAGCAAGGAAACATTTTGTTCTTAAAGGAAAGGGTTAGGTTGATTCAAAGGAAAATCTTACAATCATTTTATAAGGTGTCATGTGGGGTGTGAGGTAAAGGGGGACCAGTGAGGTGAAACTTTAATAAAATGAATTAAACTAAGCAAAAGAGAAAAAATCCAATAAACATCAATACATAAAAAACAAAACCTGAAGAGAAACATAAAGACCAATTGTTCAAATATAAAAAGTCCAAAAGAGGAATCACAAAAATGTCCAAAAATACAAATGAAAACGTACAGAAAAGCTCAACACAGGGAATACAATGACAAGACACAGACCTGGACAATGTAAACAGGACAGGAGGACAACACTGGGAGTAAATACAAACTGGGAAGAGGCACAGGGGCGGGGCGGTAATCTCACAGGAGGAAGTAAAACAGAAAAACACACAAGAGGTAAACACAGCTTCAAAATAAAACACAAGGGAAACACAGAACAGGACAAAGAAGTAGGTTTAGTCCAAACTCAGAGTAGTAAGAGGGTTTTCTGTTTCAGAAAGAAGTTTAGTTGAGTTTATTCTTTATTTGCCAGGGACCATGTACAAATACATTAATTTTACAAGAAAAGAGATGCTTTGTACCAGATTTAGCTACAAGCTACTTTCCATCTGCAGTCCCCAGGCAGGTGAACACAAGAAATACAACATCACAGAATACAAAAGTTAATATTAATTCATAGTTAAAATACTTACTATGTTACCAAAGCTTAAAAAGGCATTTAGCCTTAATTTATAATTGATAAAAGTACTTACAAATACAAGTTATTAGTAGTGAATAATGATGAATACAGGTAAGCACAGCGTTAGTTCTACTTATGTTGGCACAGTTGATTATTGAGAATATGTTTTTTAAGGTTTTGAGAAAAATGATGCAGATCTACAGACAACTTCAGTCTGGGAGCTGATTCCATTGTTTGATGGTTTTAAATGAGAAGGCAGAGGATCTGTTAGGGTTCATCACAGTTTTTGTGAGCTGTGGAGCGAGATGTTCAGGTCTGTTCAGAACAAAGTTGAATACATTTCTTCAGTGAAGCTGGAGCAATATTATTAACAATTTTAAAAATGGCTTGTAAATTTTAATATAGAATTTGATTGTCAAAACTTCACATTTTATATTTGCTGAGAATATTCCAGTGGTGATATTGAAGTATTTTTTGTTAAGTACCTTTATAGAGCGATCTGAGAACAGCTAGAAATACAGTCTGTGACGTGTGGTACAATCATAGCATTAAAATACATCATAGACGCTTCTAATATGTCTAAAAGAGGAAATGTTAATGAAAAGGTTCATCTGAAGTCTGAGTCAGTTACCATGGTAACTAACTCTGTGAACCTAACCTGGTCTGGAGCAGGTTTTCTTCCTCTGATCCTGAGTTTAACCCTGAGTCTCCTCCTGCTGCTGCTGAAGGATAACTCACCTCCTCATTCACAAAAACACTGAGAACACTTAACAAAGTTTACAAGATTATTATTTAACTTTTATACATTTCTAGTTTACATGTATAAATATACTTTTTACAATCATTTATCAATCCAACTTTTGATGCTAAAATTGTGATTTCATGCAGGTAGAGACATGTATTTATTGTAGCCTTACTTTATTCATTTGATCAATGTCAAGTTGAAATGTTTTACAATAAAATACACTACACTATCTGAAATATAGAATTTATTGAGATTAGTAAAAAATGCAATATTAATTTAATGAAAACAAAGAATAAAAGGGGAAGTATTTTTTATGCTTTTACGGAGTACAATATAAAACTTATAATGTGTTCTTTTATTTGTATCCTGATGCATTAATCTATAAATCACTTTAATGTTAAACAAGAATATAATCACATGACTTCTCAGGCGGCCATTTTAGAGCCTGAACTCCAAAACTCTGAGTTGGCCCGGTCTGAGTACACTGTAAAAAAAAATCTGTAAATTTTACGGTAAAAAATTGGCAGCTGTGGTTGCCAGAATTCTACCGTAAAAATTACAAGAGGCATTTATTTCATTTTACAGTATAATTTTATCACAAATGTTGTTTTTACAGTTTTTGACTTGAGTTTTTATTATTATTTACTGTAAAACTAAGTTATTAATCTTTCAAAAAATAGATTAACTGTATATTTTACAGTTTGTGGCTTACATTTTAATCAACATTTACAGTAAAATTTAAAGTTATCTTTTAAAAAGGTGTTAAACTGTAATAAACACTGGACTCAATTTTTTAACAGTGCTATACTGTATACATTACAAAAAATAAAACTAAAAAATACAATTTTGCTTTATTTTTAATATTACAGTTAATTACCGTAACCAAAACTGTATTTTACCAGTATATCAATTACGGTCTTTTACTGTTGAGATTTTACAGATTTTTACCATGAAATCTACAGATATTTTTTACAGTGTAGGATAACTCTGAGTTAAGAATACAGCTCAGCATTAGTTCAACCTTCTTTGTGAAACCGGGCCACGATTATGACGTAAGGTTAGCTCAGTTTGCGATGATAGAGCCCAGTTTTATATTTTTCGAGAGGTGCTCCTGGCTCGCACTGCTGAAGAAGCTGAGGCTGGTTCTGAGAGAAAAACGTCAGAAAGCACAGGGCTTCACAGTGTGTTGCTTAATAATTTATTTTTTTATGAACTAATAATTCATTTTTTGGTTAAATTACTAAAATAAATACAAATTCCTGCAATCAGTCTTAAACATTAGCATTAAAAAATCTGTGTCTATGTTGAATGAATGAATGAATGAGACAGGACCAAGTAAAAACACTTTCTAGACCCAGAGGAGATCATAAAAACATGGTCCTAAAACCACTCTGGAGACAAAGACCAATCCTGAGAGCTTACAACCCAAATACTGGAAAAGCAGGTTTTGTGTCCTGAGTGTTTGGAGGCTGAAGGAATGGAAAGAATTTAGTTTAAGCAACAGCACATTTTCAGTGTGAATTATTTAATATATTTTTCTCTTTAACTGTGTGTACACCCCGCTAAGGCTGAGCAGGTGTTAGCAGGAGAGTAAGGAAGTAGATATTCTGAAAACGCTGCAGTATTTTATTGAGCTATACAGTATCGACAAATAAAATCAAAATCACTTTATTTATCCGTTATTTGCGGAAAAAGCACCAGACACCGACAAATCCATATCAGAAACAACAGCAACACATTTAAAGCTCTCATATTCAGTTTTTTGTTTGTTTTTTTCACTTCCTTTGCCCCCTGCTGGCAACGATGGGGACTGGACAGAGCATAAAATGGCTAATTAGCACACTGATTAGCGACATGATGCTAACAGATAGATAAATGCTTTCGTAGTGACGGAGGTTTAAGGTTAAAAAATTATCAGAACGAGTCCAGTGACGATGTATGGGCTTTAGAAACGCACAGGAGCACTTCCTGGTTTCATGTGTCTACATAGAGCTGTTAGACCGAACGTTTTCAGCTCTGGAGAAGGACAGCGCCTCAGCATACAGGATTACTCAAACACAATACTACTCCAGGTCTGTTTTTGAGGAGGAGACCACATTATAACATGATAAAAAGCTTACAAAAGTAGATTTAGCAAAGGCTTTAAGCAGAGAACATAGAGTAAACACATCACATACAGCAAGCAAGGTTTAATAAATATTGTTTGTAAATATAAAAGATAAATACATAAAATTAAAACATGGCTATAGGACTACAGTGTGACTTAATTTGCCATTAAGTGGACAGATTGAGGTGATGAGGAAACCGGACTAAAAGAGAAAGTTTTTATAAGTATTCTTCTTGTGTCATGAAGAAACAGGTGAAGAGACCAGCAGAGGGCAGCAGAGGGCAGAGTGGTACAGTCTTTTGAACATAATTTAGAGAATAAAATACTTAATCCTCACTACAGCTTCAAAACAGACAGACTGGATGATTGCCAATGCAGGTTTTAGAACAGGGCTTAAAGTTCTCTGTCACCCCGATGGATTTCCGTCCAGTAGAAAAACTTGGAAAAGGATTCTGTCATTTGGAAAAACGAGTGGGAAAAGCGAAGTCAGTGAGGAAGCACTGTCTGTGGAGGAAGCTGCCGAAGTGGTGGGCCTCGACAGACCGTTTAAAATACAAATAAAGGCTGCCGTCGTTTTGTTTGCTGCTGTGGGACAGAGCAGAGCCGTGGGGTCAGAGGTCAGCGTGAGACAGAGCAGAGGAGGAGCAGGTCAAACACATCCTTCTGTCCCACTTTCAACAGATTTGTGACTTGAGGATGAAACTTGCCTTACACGCTCATATTCATAAATCAAATTATTCACGTGCATTTGTATTGACGCATCCCTGTGCATTTCCCATTACACACTCGACAAGCGGATTTTGAACTAAACAAGCATAGAAACCTCTATAAACTAACTCCACACTGTGTGCCAGGACGGAGGGATACATGCAGCAGTTTGTTTGCTAAATGTTAACAAAGCACCTAACTACAGGAGCTGAGCAGTGAGCAGTGCTGTCTGAGCAGTACATTCATTAGTTTAGCTGTTTAGTGCTGCTAAACTGAGACAAGAGCAAAGTCTAAATATAAATTAATGTATTTGCTGTATTATTATCATAAACACAATACAAAACATGAGTTTAAACGTTTTGTACAAGTACAGTGTTTTCTGGAGCCTCCTCACCACACTGCAGTCTGCCAGACCTTTTTTAAAAAGCTCATATTACAAAATGTACTCAAGAGTTGTTATAAGACAACTGGAGATAAATAAAACCATAATCTGTCCCCATAACTTAGTTAGCCAGCTGGACGTATTATATAATGTAAAATACACCAGAATACAGGAAATGAGATTTGTTTAAATCAAATTCTCCTGGGGAGGACCCCAGACCGCCCCCACAGCGTGGTCAGGGGACGGGCGTGGTCAGGGGACGGGCGTGGTCAGGGGTAGAGGCGTGGTCAGGGGAGGGGCGTGGTCAGGGGTAGAGGCGTGGTCAGGGGAGGGGCGTGGTCAGGGGTAGAGGCGTGGTCAGGGGAGGGGCGTGGTCAGGGGTAGAGGCGTGGTCAGGGGAGGGGCGTGGTCAGGGGTAGAGGCGTGGTCAGGGGACGGGCATGGTCAGGGGTAGAGGCGTGGCCAGGGGTAGAGGCGTGGTCAGGGGGAGGGGCGTGGCCAAAGTGGAAATGGCAGACATCGGTGAAACAGGACGTTTCTGTCCTTTCAGGAAGTCAGTGTAAATAAATAGAGGATTACTCAAACAGGCATGAATGAAACAAAAACACAACTCCAGGTCTGTTTTTGATGCAGGAACAACATTAAAACATGGTAGAAAGCTCAGAAAAGTTGATTTTGGTTAATAGGGCCCCTTTAAAGTTAATTGACAGTATATAATCGTATGTATTTTTGTAAGTTGATGCGTAGATGGCCGTGCAAAACCGTTCACTGAATACATCAATGTGAATTTAACTGGAAAACTGTTTTGCTTTAACACCTGGTTTAGATCCAAAACAAAAAAATGAAAACATAAACAATTTAGGAAATATGCAACATATTTTTTCATTTGCGAAGAAATCAGCTGTGCCATTGTTTTCAGTAAAACTAATATTTGATTTATAGATGTTACCATATCTGGGGACAAATGAGTCATTTTCATGAAATTTAAAAAATATGTACTGCTCATAGCACCATCGACCACTTGTGATGCCAGCAGAGCATAAAACTCAGCTTGAAACAAAACTTGTTCAGAATGCACTGACAACTTATGGTTTCTGTCTGTTATTTAATGATAAAATCTTTTCAAAGAAAAAAATACAAAGTGACAAAATGTCAGGAAATAAACACCTCAATGTGTAGATTGGACATTTTCTTTATCTCAGTGTTAAGCAAATTGGTCCAAAATCTCAAAATGGGCTTGTACTCGAAGTGTCTTTCCTTAATGTTGAATAACAACAACAAAAAAAACTACAGAGCTAACATGCAGCTGGATCGTCTTACACCCAATTCACACTGAATCTGTTCTGTGTCCGTTACGGGTCCCATAAGACCTCCACAACAAACACAATGCAAGTCACTGCGTGAGTTCACACCGGCTGCGTTGCAGTACGTCTCTGTGTCCGGCGCGCCGTCAGAAATACATATCAAGTCTATTTTTGTCGGATGCCAGATCCGTCAGGTATAAAGCTGAACAGAGCAGATCGAGCAAGACTGGAAGTCAGACCCGGGACCAGTGGAGAGGATCCGGTAATTTTAAGATAAAAACACTTGTGCAGCCTGTCGCACACATCTCTGTAAACTTCACGTCTTAACTGTGGACACGGGTCACAAACGAGACAGGACACCTTTAAACGTGAGTAAAAAGACAGTATTTATATATGTAGCATCCTTACCCAGGGTAGAAGCACAAAAGTCACGAAAATAATATCCAAATAAACAGGAGATCGTGGTCTGTGGCAAACGCAGCTTTTGTTTACGTGTAGCTCTCATTATACATTATTGTTATTACATGAACTCATAACAGCATAAACTCGCTCCTCTGCCGTGAACTCGTGGTCTCCTCAGCTGGCTCTGGTCAGAGACGTGCTGCCAGAATACCATACCAACCATACCGAAGTCGTAATGCACATGCAACGCATTCAGTGTGAATCTGGCGTTAGTCTCATAACCATCTGTCACCCGTACACTCAGACCGAGAGAGAAACCCCACTGTGAGGCCTAATCAAGCATAGTTCAAGTGTGTTCTGCATCTAAACTCACTGAGGTGTTTTCTGTTGGAAAATTGCATGAAATCAAGTGACAATTTATTTTTCCTTGAACACAAATAAGTGACTTAGGAGGCGACGCTGTTCTCGATCTCGGAGGGGAGCAGGTAGGTGTAAGGCACCTGTAGCCCTGAGTTCCTCTCTGTTATGGCTTCATTCAGATAAGACAGTTCTGCCTGAAACTCCTGAATCATCTGCTTCACGGCTGGTTCATCAAAGCGCTCCTCGGGATAAGAGCCCAAAGGAACCTGCAGAAGCCACAGAACAAACTGAGAACTTTACTGTGATGTGCACTGCGAATGTTCAGAGGTGTGGGCACAACAAACAAACCATGTCTTGGACTTTAGCCGACAAGAACCAGCCTAATGCCATGAGCTGGACTGTCTCTCCAACATTGGGCATAGCGTCCAGGAGACTCTGCATGGTGGACTGGCCCTTGGTGGTGGGAGGAGGGGTAACCAGGAGCAGGCTGGCATTGGGAAACCAGGACATGTAGTCATACTGCAAACACATTATCATTTTTATTGTTATTATATCATAACTTCATAACACTTCCTCCAGGGACTACGGCCTTAGGCGGGGTACACTCTGAACCATGGCCAGTCACAGAGCTGACACTTAGAGACACACACAAACACTTTTACTATGGGCACCACTTATCAAGCGTGTTTCTGGAAAGTTGTGAGGAAGCTGTAGCCAGAGAGAACCCACAATGATGTCATGAACTTTTGAATGTCTCCTGTTTTCCTGACTTGTGTGTATCAGCTGTGACTTCTGTTTTTGACCTTCTTCATATTTGGCTGCAGTGGTGGAAGAAATTCTAAGGTTTTAAGGACAGATAAATGAGCAAAAATGTACTCAAGTAAAGATATCACATGAACATATTTACTGAAGTAAATGTGAGTAAACAAATAAAAGTATTTTGCACTGTTTCAAGAGTACTACCTTACTGCATCTTTTATACTCATGTACTGTTTACAATGATGACATAGCAAAAAGTAATGATTTAAAATCAAAACCAAAATACTTTTTACTTTAAACCAAATAAAAAAATGTAGGGGAGTAAAAAGATACTTGTGCTAAAATGTAGTGACTTAAAAGTAAAAGTACCCCTTGTAAAGAAGAACCATATCTGTGAAGACTCTCACTCATCCCCTGCAATACCCCTTGTAAAATTTACTCAAGTAAAGTACAGATACATGATAATTGTACTTAAGTAAAGTAACTAAGTACTTTTACTTTGTTACATTCCACCATTGTTTGGCTGTATGGATGACATGTTGGCATGTGTTTACTGTGTAGCACTGTCTCCTAGGCATGAAATGTGAACCCTTACCAGCTAAACTTAGTCTGTCCCTGACCAGTCATCCCAGGAGCAGTTACTTCTTCTGTATTCTGTATAAGCTATCGGTAAACTTCACTCTTTGTTTCACTCTTCAGACACTCAGATGATCTCTGTCTGCTGTGTCTGTTCCATTAACCCACTATGGCCTCGGTTTTCCCTGCTTCTCTGTTTTCATGATATCACACATTAACATAGAGAGACTCCACTCTGAGAGATGCCGGCCACACTCGCAACCTCTTTGCTGCATTTGAGCAGTTTTTTTTTATTGTAGAGCTTCTGAAAGTAGCCTTCCTCTGAGCCCCAGCCCGGACTGAGGCTTACCTGGCCAGCGTTGACAGCAGAGTGTTGGGCAGAGACGCTGAAGATGACCATGGTGATGAACTTGACGAGCTCCTGCACTGATCTGAAGCTCTGAGGGAAACCTGGGGATGGAGTCTTCCTGTCAGACTGTGGTTCAGCCATTTGTACAAAGAGTACACACAGAATATAAGAGACCCACCTGAGGCCTGGTTTTCCAGAAAGGCACGGGTAAAAATCTCACTGATCCAGTCCTGCAGCTCAGAGTCTCTCTGCACATCTGCGTCTGAGGGATAGTAATGCTCCACCACGGCCTGGACAAAACTGGAGAAGACATTTATTCAGTCCCAGGACATTGACGTCATTAAGTGTGGTCTTCAAAATAAATTTGTGTAAAACGTGTGGAGGTAGAACATTTGGCAATCCTGCTTCACAGCAGGAAAGCTATAGATTTGGCTCTGTTAGCATTAGTGTTGGTTAGTGCCCCATGATTAACTGGCCCAAAGTACTCTGGCCCCAGTGACATCGAACAGTCGAGTGAAAAACCTGCTGATGATGGCCCACAGCTTGAGCCCATCATCTCTGTAGTAGAAGTTTGGCACAGAGTCCAGCTCTCGGGAGGTGATGTTTTCTGGCAGACAGAGGGCGCTGTAGGTCAGCTCTGACAGACTCCTCCTCATCAGCTCCACCACTCCATCCTTCCCCAGAGAGGACTGAGCATCCAAACAAACCACACTCTCAGAACAGCAATATATACAGCCTTAAAAACTAAAGTATGTCTGCGTGTCCTCACTGTTGGAAAGGTGGAACTGAACAGCATTTTGAGTCCGTTGATGTTCACAGGGAGAGTGTAGCGGAAGTGTGGCATCAGCAGCTGCACATTCACAGACAAAGTTACCATTATAGAGTTAGATCATTTCTTTCCTCAAATGAGTGACACTAATCATCTACATTTGCTTCTGTGCATGAGGCGCCTGGATTATTCCCAGCTCATCCCTCACTGTTTTCTTGCCTGTGTGTACCACACTGGTACAAATCAGATGTGAGCTAAAACCACAGCATTTGTGAGCTACTCTGCATCACCTGTGGGGCTGTGGATCTGACCCCTGCTCTGCTGAACTGAGCTGTCTCAGACACATGTACCTTGTAAATGGGATGCACCGTGGGGAGGTTTCGCAGCATCGAAAGGAGATAGACCTCTGCCAGCAGGTGTGTGTTCATCAGGTGATAGACGGACTGGTGTTCCAACACGTCAGCATTTTTAATAAACATTTTGGCCAGCAGCCAGTCGCTCTCTGAGTCGCTGGGAAGGAAGATTGGGTTGTTCTTCGAAGGCTGTTGATACAGCTACAATCACCAAAAAGAAGTTCATAAGGTTACTTGGGTTTTCAACAGGAGTTTTTATGAATGTTACTTTTATATTAAACTTTATAATTCTTTGCATAAACCTCAGCTGGTGAAAGACTTCCAGGCCAATAAGTGTTCACACAGCAGGGTTTCCCCCAGCGCTTTATAGTCAGGGAGTCCAGGAATACTTCCAGAAACCACTGTGGGTAAACACAATCGGTCGCCATCTACAGAGGCCAACTAAAGCTCTATCATGCAAAAAGGAAGCCATCTGTGAACATGGTCTAGAAACACCGTCATGTCCTGGGACAAGGCTCATTTAAAATGGACTGTTTCACAGTGGGACATGTCCTATGGTCAGACCTGTCCAAATCTGACATTCTTTTAGGATATCACGGACACTGTGTCCTCCGGGCTAAAGAGGAGGAGACCTTTCAGTGAGTTCTCAGCATTGAGTTCAAAAGCAGCATCTCTGATGGGATGGGGGTGCATGAGTAATAATTCATATTTATTGAAAATGTCTTGAGCTCCTATTTTCACTTTGCTAAAAAGTGTTGGATTAGGTGGTTGTTTCGTTAAGGCCTACTAACCCGCCCAGTCCGTCAGCTCCGAGCCCTTTGCAAACACTGTAGTTTATATTGGCTCTGCTGCTGTGAAGAACCACAGGGCTGAGGCCTTTCCTCTGACTATTGCCCTCCACACACACTACTCTTCTTCATCTTCTTTGAGTCACTCGTGAATAGAATCGAGAGGATTTGAGTTCAGACATGAGAGGAGACTCTCTGAGAGAGTGTGTACCTGTATTGCGATGGGCTTGAGCTCCTTGTCTGAGTTCAGGTAGAACAGACAGAGTCCGGGGGTCACGTGGAGGGGCCTCCCGTTGTATGTCCTTGGGGGGATTCCCTCCAACTTCTTCTGGTCGTACAGGAAGATGTTTCCTTTCTATGGATCACAATAACATACACTTTACAGTGTGGTCAGAACCTGTGCAAACGTCTGCTTTAACTTCTCCTTTGGCTGACACTTGAAACGTAGGAAACAATGACAGCCGTTCAGTCACATTCATCACACCATGATGCTCTGACCAGGCTGGTTTATCAGGGCTTTACCTTTAGCTCGGTCTGCAGGGAGTGGCCCTGGTCCAGGAAGGGCTGCACCATCTCATCTGTGACAGGAAAGTTTGGTGGAAGCTGTTGGCAGCGCCGGATCAACATTGGGTTCAAGCCATTCAAAAACTGTGAGCCATAAAAGGCATCGTCTCTCCAGTGTTCTGCCACGTATTCTGCAGAAGGAGAGCTGAGCGAGTGCTTTCACAGTGGCACCAGAAACAAGAGAGACAGAAACACAGAGTACCTGACAGAGCCGACTTCTTAAACCAGAAGATCTTCCCCAGGTCCTCCAGCTTCTCCCATCGTTCTTCTGATCCCCACATTCCTTTGAGCTTGAGTTCAATCCCGCTGCAGGTTTAAAGAGAAGACTCTGTATTTCAGTTCAGTCACTGCGTAAATCTGTCAAAATTACACCTGAGCCCTGGCTCAAGGAGACCACCCATGCCCTCAGATTTTTTTTTTTATTTATACCTTTATTTAACCAGGAAGTCCCATTGAGATTCAGAATCTCTTTTACAAGAGAGACCTGGCCAAGGTAGCAGCCAATACAGTTATCAAGACAACAAATACAGCAAGATTAAGCGAGTTAAACACATGCTGTATGGTGCTGTAGACGGGCTGCGCGCAGGTGGATGAGAGACAAGCTCAGGTGTCTCTGGGTATTCTGAGAGAGAGTCTAGCTAACTATCAGAAGGCATTCAAAAAAGCCAAAAGTCTGTATCTTTCACATATAATTTCCACCAGCTCTAACAACCCCTAACTTTGATTGATGGATAGTGCCTAGGTTCAGAGACTCACGTTAACATGTTTGTTTGGTTGTTTTCAGACTTCATGGATTCTGATCTCTGTAGTTCAAGAGGAAGGTCTTCCTCGTTTGCAAAGGTACAGGTGTAAGGCAGACCCTCCTGGAACACCTTCCACCTGCAGAAACACAGGGCCATACTTCACTCAGTACTCAGTCTTGAACCAGAGAAAACCAAACTGCTGCTTCACTGAAGCTAACGCTAACGGTGTATTATTGCAGTGCTTAATGCTAATGAGCAAATGTTCATTGTTTCATTTATGAACATTAACTTTAAAAGGGTCTAATTTTTTTTAACCCTAACCCTTTTTTTAATGGAAACAGCATTTTAACATGTTTAAAAGCTCAGAAAAGTCAACTTGGCATAATATTAACCCTTTAAAGCTGACTTAAAAGCAGTCAAGCGTTCTCTTTTAAATGTTTAGAACATGAGAGAGCTGATAAATTAAACTTGGTTCTGACTGCTCTTTTTCTGTTCTGATTTTGTAATAGTTTTTGAATTCTGGACTGGTTCTGGTTCTGAATTGGTTTTGGGTTGGTTCTGTACTCACTGGTAGAGATCCTTCTTCTCTGTCAGTTCTTGTTGCCGGTGCTCCTTCAGCACAAGGTGGTCCTCCTCAAACACCTTTGTGGCTATAACACAAAAGCAGAACTTTTTCATACGTAAAAACATATATATCACAGTTCATCCCCTTTAAGGTGAGCAGTTCCCCTGTAAAGTCAGCAGTCCCCCTCTAATGTCAGCAGTCCCCCTCTAAAGTCAGCAGTCCCCCTCTAAAGTCAGCAGTCCCCCTCTAAAGTCAGCAGTTCCCGTCTAAAGTCAGCAGTCCCCCTCTAAAGTCAGCAGTTCCCCTCTAAAGTCAGCAGTCCCCCTCTAAAGTCAGCAGTTCCCCTCTAAAGTCAGCAGTTCCCCTGTAAAGTCAGCAGTCCCCCTCTAAAGTCAGCAGTTCCCCTCTAAAGTCAGCAGTCCCCCTCTAAAGTCAGCAGTTCCCCTCTAAAGTCAGCAGTCCCCCTCTAAAGTCAGCAGTTCCCGTCTAAAGTCAGCAGTCCCCCTCTAAAGTCAGCAGTTCCCCTCTAAAGTCAGCAGCTCCCGTCTCATCTTAACCTGTGCACAGCGAGCTTTTAATTTTTCCACTGTTGCCTAATACAATTTTCTACACAAACTTTTTATTTTGCTTTGTTCATTATTATCTCCCTTTTATATAAACGGTTCTTTACCGACACTGCCCCGCGTTAGTTTACCTGAAGCTTTAGGAGCGTTGGTGAACTCACCTGTGGCCTCGCGCAGCTCCACCCGCTCCCCTCTGGAGAGCCAGCGGTAGCAGGGAAACAGCAGCGCGGCGCCCTCTGGTGTTCGCACCCGCACACTGCGGCAGTACCACAGGTCCTCGCGGAAGCACAGTCGCGGGTCTTTGTGGAGTCGCACCAGCAGCAGTCTGCCCAGGGTCGAGGGCGTTTTTACAGAGTAGGTCCTGGTCTGAACCACGGACAGAGACAGGGTTTAAGGTTACAATAACATTTCTGACACATTTATTTCATAAATATAGCTTCCACTAACACTCTCGTTACTGTGCTGAGAAAAAAGTGTTTGGTCCTTTTTGGATTGCTTATGTTTTTACAAATGTGTCAGATTATTAAACACTTGTCACTAGAGCTGGGATTTCAACATTACAATCAATTAAGTACAGAAAAATAATGTGTAAAAAATTACCACAATTGCCATATTTTCCGGACTATAAGTCGCTCCGGAGTATAAGTTGCATCGGTCAAAAAATGCATTATGAAGAGGAAAAAAACATAAGTCACATTTATTTAGAAATTTATTTCACTAAATCCAAGACCAAGAACAGTTATTTAATCTGGAAAGGCAAGTTATTCAGCTGCACAACAGCACACAGAACAACAGGCTGAATATGTGTCTGTTATGTTAACATAGCATATTAACAGTTATTCAGCCGCACAGCAGCATAAAGAACAAACCTGGGAGGCTGAAGACGTTAAATGAACAAAACAAGCCAGCGAGTCCAACAAGAAAGTTACCTGTAAGCAAGTTCACCAAGCTCCCGATCTCATTCTACATCACTGAATACTACTGACAGTAGTTGTCACAAGCTTAGAGCGCCCTCTTGCAGCTGTAGACGGTAATGTTTACTCCTTGATTCATGTTAAATTTGATATACAAGTTGCACCTGACTGTCACAGGACCAGCGAAACGATGAAAAAAAGTGTGACTTATAGTCTGGAAAAAACACTAATTGCTTTTCTTTTTGCAACACCGCACCTTTTTCAGGTCCCTTTCTTTTGGCTCACAGTAACCAGGGCTGGATTTAAGCTTTGACCGCTTGAACGTATGCAGATGACAGTACAAGGCCCATGATGCGCATGGCTTCACTCCTTTTCTTTCACAGTTTTTCAATGATTATTTCATTTTTCATTTATTATTATGGTCCTGTGTGCAAAGGTAACCCCACCCTTGATAAATCATGAATTAGCGAATACATTAAACAAAAAACTACTACTGGCAGAACCACTAGAGCGACTGCTAGAGGCGATTGTGAGGTTCCTTACAGACGTACCACCTTTGCACAGTCAGTCCTTTCAGTCATAGGCTGTAAAATTTGGAATAACATCCCTCACACAATAAGAGAATTTCCTACATATAACACCTTTAAAACTCACCTAAAAAACTGGCTTAAATCCAATCAACACTGCACCCATCAGAGCTGCTGGGACCTCAGGGTGCAGGACACAGATACATATGTGGCATGTGCCATTATCATCTGAATAGACTCATATTTTTACTGTTGTTGTTGAGCGGTGCATGCATTTTATTTATTTATTTTTGTTTTTTATCTACTGTTATTGTTTCTTCCTGTCACTATTTTCATGTAAATATGTATATATGCATTAATGTTTGAGGATCAGGGGGCGCTCTGTGGATTTATGTGGTTGCACTCTATGATTTTATGTAGCATGTGTTTTTTTTAGGTTGCCTTTTTACAACTGGCAGGGGGACTACTGATGAAAATTAGCCTAATTTGGCTAACTCGGTTGGTTGTATTTACATTGTTTGTTGATTAATGCACACTGTCCCTTTTTAAATAAATAAATAAATTAATTAACTGGTGGTGTGCAGATACGTCCACACCTCAGTTAATTCATAGCAGTGTTGTTGGAGGGTGAGAGGATGACTTAAACCTCTGTACTTTGCGCACACCTCCCAAAAAAATCCTCCATAAAATCAGCACGTTCCCCTGTTTATTAACAGTCTGCACCCTGAGGCGTCACTCATCGGTGACACCACTGCCCTTTATAGATGCAAGAGCTGTCGGGAGTAAAATGACGGCCAAAACATAAGCGGGTGCGGGAGATGTCTTTTTAGTGTATAGGATGTAAAAACATGGACCTGCAGTGTTCTACTTTGTTAGTGCGCTTTTCAGAAGTTTATATTTTTATCATTAGTTATAAATTTAAACCCCATGATGCCCGGCACTTTTTTAAAATAATTTTATGTGGAATGTAAATAGTAAACCTAAACCTACACTTATTTGATACTGAACCTAACAAGGGTCTATACATTGTATCTTATTCATCAAACATTTTGTAAACATTACATTTTCAGTAAGAAGGCTTTTGTTTTTTATTTTTGCATCTTTTTTTTTCTTTGGCTTTTTGGAAAAGTAGGTTGTTTTTATTCTGAACTAACACGGAATCAGCACACACAGACTCAGGCTGTGTCCTCTCTCGTCTCTAACTCCACTACACAGTCCCACACTATACAGCAGACTGTAGTGCACTCATTTTGTGAATGATTCAGACTCGCACACTGCTTTTCTCTCAGCGGTGATCATGTGACTCTGGCGTCTGTGTAAAAAAAAGTTTGGCGAAACTCTGCTGATAATGTTCTTCTGTGATAAACCTGACCACACTCATTTGATGTTTTAGTATTTATAGATAAATAATAGTCATATGTGTGATATTTAACATGAATTATCGCTCTAATGAATAAAACAGAGTGGATTATTGCAGCTCTGTGCCTTACGTGGGGAGGCTGAACGCTGGCTAAGCTAACGTTAGCAATTTTACACTGCAACGGTTTATTTAAGAGCTTTTTATTTCTGATTGCAACATGAAAATCGCGTTTCTAACTGGTTTCATTCAGACGTGTTGTGTACCCGCTGTTCTCCGAAACTCGCAAAGCATTCTGGTCTATACTGACCTCTAGTGACCATCGCTGTCCACTACTTTTGTGGGAAATTTTGAGTGCACTATTTTTTACCCATTAGACATTCGGACACCGCTACAAAATGGCGTGACCACTACAGAGGGCACTACAGAGGGATTAGGGAGGACGTTTGGACACAGCCCCAAACTTTAGGTTCTGAAAAACAGGTTTAAACATGAAGCTATGAGAAAACCTTTGTTCCTGCGGCGTTGCAGAGGTCGAGCTGTGTGTACTCACCGCGCCGGCCCTGAAGTCGCAGCCCCACCAGTCCAGCTTGGTCTGCTTGCTCTGGCCCTCGGTCCCGATCAGAGTCACACTGATCCGGTCCCTGGTCCCAGCGTGGGCCATGTCCCCGGTGCTCACCTCCACCTCGTACTTAGCCACCTCCTTCTGCAGCAGCGTTTGTGACAGCAGACCTTCAGATGATAGGACAGGATTAGGTTCAAACTGTGGCTCATATTTTTATAATGCCATGCTAAATTACAGCACCGGCTCCTGGCGTAAACTGTTGACCCTAGGAATTGTTTTTTGCCCATAAATGTGTGCTCCTCTTCTCAAGCTTTCTCAGGTTTTTGTTTGATGACATTCATTCTCATATTCACAAAGATCTGCTCACCGAAATAATACGAGCAGCTGTAGTCACATTGTAACCTGACGTGGAGTATTTCTCACAATGTCTCAGCTGTGTATTTTTATAAAAGCAACATAAAACAGAAGTTCAGATGTCCTGACAAAAGTTCCTGCAGCCTGTAGTGTTTCCTGCAGCCTCTGTCCACAGCCCAGTGATGAGACTGAAGGCTCAGAGACTGTGACTCTGAGCTGGAGCAGCAGGGGCGGAGCAGAGCAGGGGCGGAGCAGAGCAGGGGCTGGGGCTCCACTGGGCTTTGGGGGAACCACTAAAATAGAAATAGTTAAATGCCCAGCTGGTTTGATTTATGCACCAGTCTGTGCAGAACAGCAGCTCATGTTTAAAAGAGCTAAGGATGTTTTGTCTGTAATTTTGGGGAAAGTAAAAGCATAAATTGCATAATTTTTACTTCAATGCAGTAGGAGCGGAAAATATTATCATCTAAAATGCATCAGAATTCAGGAAATAACTGTTTTGTTGAAATTACTGTTTTGTTGAAATTTCCTGGAGAGGAGCCCCAGACCCCGCTGCTTTATAATGTTTTATATGACTGCTATTACATACATGTTCATGTTTTTAATGGTGTTTGCCATTAAAGATCTCATTATAATAGGGTTAATTCATTTGTCCTTGGTTATTTTATGTCTGTTAAGACGGGTGTGTTATTTGGTGTTTTGTTTGCAGTAATTATTGGGCCACAAGTAGAATCTTGTTTAGGGCCACTAATATCCTAGAACCAGCCCTGTTATATTATGTTTCCGTCTTTTTAAACCAACCTTGGTTTGGTTCAGCAGCAGGTTTTACAACATTAAAAAAATGATGTGACTAAAAGAGAACATTTTTAATAAACACTTTAATGCTGTTCTTCAGAAACAGGTGAAGCGACCAGCAGAGGGCAGCAGTGTTCATATACAGTGAAGCCTGAAATTATTCATACCACTGGCAAATTCTGATTTAAAGTTACTTTTATTGTAAATGTAAATAAAAGGAGAAATATTTTTTTTCCACAGTGATACCTCGTACATCGTCTTTTGGGAGAAGTCTGTGTCATTTCTGGTCAAAAAAAAAAAACTTGCTGGTTGAATAAAAGTAACTTTAAGTCAGAATTTGCCAGGGGTGTAAATAATTTCGGGCTTCACTGTATGATGATATTTTTTGTCAGGCAGTTCATTTTTGAGTGCTCTAAAAGAAATGTCATATATTTTTTCCTTTTTTCCTGTTGTAAACAATGTGAACCAAAATACCTACAAACGTGCACAATGAAACCCATTCAAATAACCATTTTTAACCCAGCTTTAACAAAAAGTATAAAATATGGATCTGTTCATTTCTCCACGTCATCTGAGCTTTAAATGTGTACTCTGGAGTATTTTCTTCCTGCTGATGTCATTTACTACCTTTTATGGCAAACAGAAGTATTTATTTGATTAATTATATACAGTGAAGATGGAAAAGACCACATTATTCCATCATGACAAAAACTTGGTAACTTAAGGGCAAGATTTAAATTTTCATAAATTTTTGATGTGTATGATAAGGACAGATGCTGGCTGTAGGATTTTTTTTAAAAGCAATATATTTATAGAGTTTTTATAGCTTGTTTTTCTATGAGCACATTTATGATCAAAGGGCCCTTAATTTGAGTATTTCATGTAATAAAAAATGCATATGAATACATTTTGCTGGTAACCTTTCACATACACCAGGTTGCAATAATCAAACCATAATGAATGAAATGAATGAAAATTATTCATTCATTCAGCATAAAATGGGGTACCATCATGTCAAAAACTTGGCAATTTAGGGGTTAAAAATAAACAAAAATCATACATTTTTGTTATGTCTGATGAGGATAGACGCTGGTTTAAGGAAATAAAAAATTAAACAAGAAAAATCATCTTTTCTTTTTAGCCTGTATGAGCACATTTAAGTGTGAAAGGCCCTTAGCGTAACTATTTTGAAGGTGCATCTAAGGATTAACCCTGAATAAACAGAGCCAGATCTTATGTAACTAAACCCAGAGTAGGAGTTAACAGTGTGCACGTATGCCGTAAATCTTACTCAGAATACGTTCCCCATTCTGAAGGCAACACCAGTTTAAAGTAGTGATGGGAATTTTGTCTCATTTCAGTGAGCCGGGTCAATATGTACATTACAGTTTCTATATTACCTTATGGATGAAGTGCATTTCTGATTCGACCAAAGTCAGCTTTTTAATTGGACTTTAAATGAGTGATATGTGGAGCATTCTCTTATTGTTTGAGGTAACAACAGCAACAGCTGACCTCAAAACAAACAAAAAAAAAAACTTATCATAAATATAAAATCTAAAAAAAATAAATAACAGCAATATATTGCAAAGTGCATTATGCAAAACAGCAGCACCAAACAGCAGTAGGTGTCTAACCCAACCATCAACTATCTAACTCTAACTTTGTAGTAACTGTAACTAGGTTTATTTTTATTTTTTCAGGTCAGATTGTTGTTGAGGAAGACCTCAGAGCGGCTGATCTGGTTTCCTCTCTCTGTTATTATCTACCTTGTTATTTTTAAAAAAGGTCCTTTTAGAAAAAAAAAAGGCTCATAGTTGGGAGCCAGCTCTCGCCGTTCACTTTAAAGATCCAGCTTTTTTTACCGACTCGTTCACGACCGACCATCGCTCGTTTAAAGCACAATGGAAACGCTGCAGAGTTAGGACAGACAGAGAACGGGACTTACGTGTGCACTCCTGCCCCTGCCGCAGATGATCTAACGTCAGACCAAAGATGTCGCTCGGCCTGGGAAGCAAACCCACAGCCCCCTTGCCAGGAGGCACTAGACCAGTCCAACCATCGTCATTTGACCACATTGCATTAATATGAACCTAAAGATCACCTAATTAGTTTCTTTGTGCCTCCTGCTTCCTCTTTGCTCTGAAGACAGCGTTTACTGAAGGTGTTTGGTCAAATCTGTCATCTGTTCAACCTTTCTCTGAAATACTGCGTACAGTTTTACTGAGTACTGATATCCAATATTTAAAGACCATCCAGGACAGAGACAGGATCAGGAGGAGCAACCTTTTTAAAATCAATATTTGTCAATTGACCACAGTGTGACTTTACATTACGTCTGCAGATTAGCAACAAACAAGTGAATGAGACCTTTTTCACAAAAAACGTAGAGTTATTCATCGTGTTATCCCATTTCCAGTTAGCGTTTGTCTAAGTGGGGCGAGTGTTTTCAACAAGCTGACTAAAGTTTGCAGACGTAGTCACAGTTACAGAGGCAAAGACGCCACAGATAATCCAGACAAAAAACACAAACTTTTTTATGAAGAATTTATTCACGCCACAAACAGAGTCGCCTGAGGTCCAGACCACGTTATTCCCAAAATGAATCTGGCATCACCCTCCCATACAACTCTTCTTTTTGCAAATTGTGCTGAATTTTTGACCCATGCACAGAAACATCTGCAGCAGGATGATGTTGTAGGTGTTTGGAGGTGATCTGTGGGTCGTCTTTAACCATTCTCACCATTCCTCGTCTGTGTCTCTCTGGTATTTTTCTTGGCCTGCCACATCTGGCCTTAACATCAACTTTGCCTTTTCCTGATTACCACCTTAAATACCTTTTCTCATTATTGACTGCACCTGTCTATGAAGTTCAAGGCTTAACTAACTAATCTAACAAGTTTTGTTTTGCAACTAATTCATTTTGAGAAGTTACATGCTTTCAAATCAGCAAACTTATACTTAACTTAATTTCATCCACCTAAATACTGCTGTTGTTAGGAAAACTCCCTAGAACTCAGATGTCACTAGAAAATGAATGACAGACCTCTGTGATCTTTTTTTGTGAAGACAACCTCAGAGGGGTGCCCAAACTTTTGCATGTGACTGTACCTAAGCAAATGAATAATATTCTAAATAGAACATTTTGTACAAGAGAAAAAATTATAATCATACTTAAAGGAACAGTCCACTGTTTTTCCAGACTAAACCATGCTCTTCCCTGATCTTAGCTGAGTTGATGCGTACCTCTCTGGTCTTTGTGTGTGCCCTGTGTGCTCTTTGCCTGGGGAGCGACGCTAATTTGTTAGCATTTAGCTTTGCCAAGCTTATCCCTATGGATCCAAACGCAGCTAAAGTTAGAAGCAACCAAGCTCTTCCACGTTTTCCTGATTTAAATACGGTTACAGGAGTAGTTACATGACCCAATGACAGTTATACAAAAATGAAAAGTGGCGATTTTCTAAGCGGATAAAAATGGGTACTATAATGTAAGGCGTAATAACACTTTAGTAGCACTTCGGCGTCGCTGCAGTGATATCTTACATTATAGTACCCATTTTTATGGGATCAGGGAAGAACATAGTTTAGTATGGAAAAACGGTGGCCTGTTCCTTTAACTATGCCATCCATTAAACCTATTTCTGACTGCACAAAGCTGAAAAAAAACACATTATTGGCTGCAGTTATTACATTTTCAAAGGATTTTTTAATGCTAGGCCAATTGTGTAATAATTTATTACATTATTGACAACATTTTATTACGTAATTGGCTTAAAAATTTGATTACATTATTGGCAAGTTATTAAGTTTTTGGCGTTATCACACTTAAAATTTCCCAAATTATTATGTTTTTGGCTATAATTACGTTATCGGTTGCTACAGGTGGTCCACTTTTTTCATTGAAATGTTGAATCTGAAAGTCGGTCTCCTCATCACTGACCTGTCTGTCCTGTCGGTTCCTCTCTTCCAGAACGTCGTGCGTGGATGCAGCGTGCTGTTGGGTCCCTCCGCAGCCGGACTCTGGAGGTCTCTGGCCCAGAACCAGGCCCACGTCTCCAGGTCGGGTCCGGCTCAGCTCACGGACCTCATGGAGCAGTACGCACAGGCGCTGGCCCAGAACATGAAGCTCACCTACCTCAACCCCGTGGCCCTCGTCGCTCCAAATATCGGTAAAACACCTGGGGTTTGTTATGAAGTGTTTCTGACAGAGGGGGAACTAGAGCAGGGACTGGATTTTTTTTTTTTTTTTGGACCAATCACAGGCTCAGAACAAAAGCAGGGGTGGTCCCATTCACATCAGGAACACTTTCATTGGTTGATTCTGAGCTCGTGCACTTTGTTTTTATGCACTGCAGTAATGGTGGCAGCAAGTCTGACTGGAAAGATTTAGTCCTGGTTTAGTCCTAGTTTAGTCTGAGTTTAGTCCTGGTTTAGTCCTAATTTAGTCCAAGTTTAGTCCTAGTTTAGTGCTGGATTAGTCCTGGTTTTATCCTAGGTCAGTCCTAGTTTAGTCCTGGTTTAGTCTGAATTTAATCCTGGTTTAGTCCTAATTTAGTCCAAGTTTAGTCCTAGTTTAGTGCTGGATTAGTCCTGGTTTAGTCTGAGTTTAGTCCTGGTTTAGTTCGAATTTAGGGCCGGATTAGTCCTACTTTAGTCCTGGTTTAGTCCTAATTTAGTCTAAGTTTAGACCTTGTTTAGTACTGCATTAGTCCTGGTTTTGTCCTAGTTTAGTCCTGGATTAGTCTTGGTTCAGTCTTTGTTTTGTCCTATTTTTATTCATGTATAGGTGTTAGGTATTAGTGCAACACTGCCTGCTAACTGGTCTACAGATGCTCCTCAAATACTTCTGTTTTAATTTTTTGTATTCTTATTTCTATATTATATTACTATACTATTGCATGCTGTGTGCCTTTATTTTGTTACTTTGTGAAGTTGCTGCTGGAGCTTGAATTTCCTCTGGGATTAATAAAGTATCTAATCTAATCTATCTAATGTATCTAATCTAATCTAGTTTAGTACTGGTCTCGTCCTACCTTAGTCCAACTTTAATCCTGGTTTAATCCTACTTAAGTCCTGGTTTAGTCCTAGTTTTGTGCTGGATTTGTCCTTGTTGAATCTTAGTTTAGTCCTGGTTTAGTCCTGGTTCAGTCTTTGTTTAGATATAGGCAGATTTAAAGATGCTACAGGATCCTTGGCCATAAAATCCTGGTAAATCGTGGACTTAGTCTTCTACTCTTGGTTTTTCTTGTACTGTATTAAATGTAAGGGTTAATTAAAAGCCTGCTTTAAGTGCCTCCTCCTGCGCAGCCTGCTCTCTCTGCTCGGCTGTACGCATCCACCCAGCTCCTCTGTAGATCTGTCTTTTGGCTGCCGTCTCGTCGCTCCGGGATATTTCCTCGGCTGCAGATTTGATCCTGAGTGTTCCGAGTGGGAGTGTGAGAGAAATGTGTGTGTTTGCATTAGGCCTCTTCATCTCTGCCTCACAATGAGTCATTGTGGAGGATTTCACAGCAGAGCTCAGGGCTTTGTGAGGGAGACGGCTGTGAAGATGATCGCTTTATCACGCTCCCCAAGACTTTTATTCAATTTAAAGTCAACGGGAGGGATACGAGACACAGAAATGTTGACTGACAATAGAGACGCATTGGTTTACACCTGCTTCTGGGGACATTTAGAGACATTTCACCTGTACACATGTGTCTGTGGACATTTAGAGACACACTTTGGACATTTAGAGACACACTTCAACTGTACACGTGCTTCTGTGGACATTTAGAGACACACTTTGGACATTTAGAGACGCTCTTCACCTGTACATGTGCTTCTGTGGACATTCAGAGACAAACTTTGGACATTTAGAGACACACTTTGGACATTTAGAGACACTCTTCACCTGTACACGTGCTTCTGTGGACATTTAGAGACACACTTTGGACATTTAGAGACAAACTTTGGACATTTAGAGACGCTCTTCACCTGTACACGTGCATCTGTGGACATTCAGAGACAAACTTTGGACATTTAGAGACAAACTTTGGACATTTAGAGACGCTCTTCACCTGTACATGTGCTTCTGTGGACATTCAGAGACAAACTTTGGACATTTAGAGACAAACTTTGGACATTTAGAGACACACTTTGGACATTTAGAGACACTCTTCAACTGTACATGTGCTTCTGTGGACATTTAGAGACAAACTTTGGACATTTAGAGACAAACTTTGGACATTTAGAGACGCTCTTCACATGTAGAGATGTGTCTGTGGACATTTAGAGACAAACTTTGGACATTTAGAGACACTCTTCACCTGTACACGTGCTTCTGTGGACATTCAGAGACAAACTTTGGACATTTAGAGACAAACTTTGGACATTTAGAGACACACTTTGGACATTTAGAGACACTCTTCAACTGTACATGTGCTTCTGTGGACATTTAGAGACAAACTTTGGACATTTAGAGACAAACTTTGGACATTTAGAGACGCTCTTCACCTGTACACGTGCATCTGTGGACATTCAGAGACAAACTTTGGACATTTAGAGACGCTCTTCACATGTAGAGGTGTGTCTGTGGACATTTAGAGACAAACTTTGGACATTTAGAGACTAACTGGACATTTAGAGACACTCTTCACCTGTACACGTGCTTCTGTGGACATTTAGAGACACACTTTGGACATTTAGAGACACACTTTGGACATTTAGAGACAAACTTTGGACATTTAGAGACACTCTTCACCTGTACACGTGCTTCTGTGGACATTTAGAGACACACTTTGGACATTTAGAGACACACTTTGGACATTTAGAGACACACTTTGGACATTTAGAGACACACTTTGGACATTTAGAGACACACTTTGGACATTTAGAGACGCTCTTCACCTGTACACGTGCTTCTGTGGACATTTAGAGACACACTTTGGACATTTAGAGACACACTTTGGACTTTTTGAGACACTCTTCGCCTGTACACGTGTCTGGGGACATTTAGAGACGCTCTTTATTGGACAGTCTGTGTTAAAGACTATTGGACATAGCTGGTGCTGTCCTGAATTCCTAAAAGGATATTTGAGAAGTCTATTAACCTGAAATCTCTGAAACAACAACATGCTGTCCTCAATTTAAAAGAAGTTTGACCACAACCTGAGTCGATGAAGACGCTTTATTCTCTGTGGATTTAACACGGGGCAAAGTCAATATGAAATCTATAAAGGACAAACACAGAGAGAGAAGAAAAGGAAGAGGAGAGGTGGAGTGTTGAATCATGGGAAATGCGGTTTGGATGGGAAGTGTTTGATTAGAGAGAGATCAGAGTGAGATAATGAGAGTGGAACTGCAGTGAGACTCGGTTTATGTCAAGTTAAACTAAAGAAAGGACTAAATCTGGACTAAAGAAAGGTCTAAAGCTGCCATTATAAAAGTTAAGCCAAAACCAGACTAATGACTTAACAAGGGCTTATTTTCAACAAAAGTGGGTATATAAAAATGTCTAAAGCGGGACTAAACCAGTCAAAAAACAGGTGGACTGAGCTAAAACTGAACCACATTTGAATCAAATTTGGAATAAAAACCAAGACTAAGGACCAAACCATGGACGAGTCTAGACTACAGGACTAAATAAACAAGACTAAACAAGGTTAACCTGTTAAGTAAACTAGAACTAAAGGAGGTAGGACTACAGCTGTAATAATATGGGACTTAAAGACGACAAAATCCAGAATAAATTTTATTCTGGTGTTGGACTCCTTTGCATTAGTATTTTAGGTAATAATGTATCTGTGGACGCTTTTTCTTTTGAGCTGTGACTGTGACTTTGCAGAGAACCCTTAGATTAGGAGTCGCCCCCTGCTGGCAGCGGTGGGGACTTGTGACTGCTTGTGTGACCTCTGCTGCTCTTCTGTTGATGCCTGTGTTTTCTCTCCGCCCCGGTCTGCAGTGATGAACCTGGACCGTGTAGAGAACCACACCCACGTCCGCCGGCGCTTCCCTCGGTACCACACCTCTCTGTTCAGGGGCCAGACGCTGTGGGACCCCTACACTCACGTGGTGCTGCCCCCTGCTGCCCTGGTGCCACAGCGCCACCAGACACAGAGCTGGAGGGAGAGGGAGAGGGCCGAGAAAGAAGGTAAGGAGTAAAAGTACTGGTAGTAGTAGCAGTAGTAGTAATGAAGCTGTAGTGTAAATTCAACCAGGAAGACAGTTTTCTTTTCCCCGTCTTTATGGAAAGCCGTTAACGTTCTTCACTTGTGAGTTGTACTAGTAGATGAAAAATTGCTCACCAGTACAACTAGTGGACACTTTTTGGCCTCACTAGTAGGTGGCAAAATGTCAACTAGTACTACTAATGATGCCAAAGTGTCTATTAGTACTAGTAACAGGGTTTTGTCGAGTAGTGAGATCTAAAAATTGTATTAGCTGTGTTAGTAGCACTAGTGGACTCTAAAATGTATACTACACTGCAAAAAATCAATATCTAGCATTAGTTAAAATGACTTGAATTCAGATTATTAACCTTGATTTGAGTAATGTTTTATTAAATTAGATTTATTTACTAATATGTCTAGATGATTTGACTTGTTTCAAATTATTTCTGTCTTAATTTTAAGCCATTTTTACTTATTTCAAGCAAAATTATCTGCCAGTGGGGTAAGAAAATTCCACTTACCCCATTGGCAGATAATTTTGCTTGAAATAAGTAAAAATGGCTTAAAATTAAGACAGAAATAATTTGAAACAAGTCAAATCATCTAGCCTAGTAAGTAAATAAATCTAATCTAGTAAAAAAAATACTCAAATCAAGGTTAATAATCTGAATTCAAGTCATTTTAACTAATGCTAGATATAGATTTTGTGCAGTGTAGTGGATTGGTAAACATGTTTTTGGATTACAAGTATCTTTTGTAAGGTCAGAAATGTTCACTAGTGACAGTAGTAGTATTATTGATACTAGTACTACTAGTGGCAGGATATTCTGAGTAGGAGGCGGGACAGGGGTCATTTCTACATTGGCCAATAAGAATCCCTGTCCCGCCTCTTTACAGTCCACCAGTAGCACTAGTGCTACAGTACAAGTGTAATTAAAAGCTGCTACTTTTAAGGTTCAAGGTTTCTTTATTAGCACCCAAGGGTAAATTTGTTTGCAGAAGGGATTACAGCAGTCCAAGAAAAATAAAAATAAATAAATAAAAACACATTGCACATTAAACAAGCTAAAACAAGCACACTCGATGACCTACTACAGCCTACAACAAAGTGCTTCCTTTCCTAAAGTGCTCAGAGGTGAGCGAGGGTAAATCCATTTCCCAAGCCACTCCTGTTCAGCAGTGTAATCGCTGTGGGTACAAAACTGTCCCTGTACCGCTTGGTTCGTCCTTTAGGAACCACGTATCGTCATTTACTTCTACTAACAGCCAAAATGGTTACTAGCAGGACTAGTGAGACAAAAATGTAGTACTAGTAGTGGACACCAAAATACGTATCATTTTAGTGCTTTCAGTAAGACACTAGTTGTTGTACTAATACACCACAGAAAGCCAACTAGTGAATGTCATATTTACACTGGTAAGAACAAAATGCCTAAAAGTAGTTCCAGTGGATGTCAAACTGTCAACATGTAAAAGTGTAAGTCATTTTGTAAACTTACAGGCGACACAACTGAGGCAGGAGCGTCTCCTGTGGAGCTGCAGCAGGAGGCTCAGCAGTGGCAGACGATGAAAGATGCGCCCTCCTCACTGAACACTAAAAACTGTTACTAGTACAGCAATTTTTCACACAAGTACTACTAGTGGACTCGACTTTGTGAGACTAATTCAGTTTTAGGTCCACTAGTGTGCAAAAAATAAATGAATATTCTTAACATACCATTGCTGAAAAGGAAAAATCTGCATTATTTATTGCTGGGGTAAACATAGGCTACATTCACACTGCAGGTTTTAATGCTCAATTCTGATTTTTTTGCTTGAATCAGATTTTTTTGCGTGGCTGTTCACATTACAATTTAAATGTGAACTCCATCAGTCTCGTGTGTGAACTGTTTCCAGTCCAAAAGTGAGCCCCATGCACAAAAAAAGCCCTGACAGAGCCTGGAGCGGTGGGTTTGATGTGAGAGGCTTCAGTGACAGTTATCTATAAGTTCAGGATATTGTAGAAGGTGTTTGAATACGTTTGTCACTGACACTCCTCAATCCTAATTTCTTAATATTTCTCATCTCTTTTCTCTTCGCATTTCTCCTCAGTACAGTTATGATATGACCCCTCAAGTTTAGCTTCAACAGAATTGTCAGCTTATATACAAATTAGCTTTAAAACCTACATTTTTCCACTGACCGGGCTTATTCACTGCTTCTTCCAGCACGGAATAAAAAGCAACTTGTCCGTTCAAACCGCAGTCACACTGTAAAAGATCAGGTACGTATCTGATTTACACTGTTGTGCATGAACGAGTTCAAATGAACGCGCTCACTGAACACATTTTTCTGTGAACTTTGAAATGAACGCAACACATTTGTAAATCAAGAACTTGAACGTGAATTTGTTCAGATTATGTGAGATGAACGACGTACGTCACGTCAGTTAAACATTGGGATTTGTTTTCACCTGAGTCGAGTGACGAGGTCTGCTGCACTTTTTAAACAGCGCTGTCCCTCACTGCCCACGGGCTCCACTCCAAAACTGCACCGCTTCACCAGAGAGCGCTTGTGTGCGCAATGCATCTTGGGTAACGTAGTGTGAAGCCAAACATAGTCGAATCTAATATCTTTGGCTTCACACTACGTTACCCATGATGCACTGCACAAGCAAGCATTACAACGAGCGTAGCCTTCATAGCAACACTGGAGCGAGCAGCAGCAGTCTGACAATGGCAGAGTGAAGGCACAGAGAACACAGACGATGCTGCCTCTAACTGTGATCATTTACAGACATTTTACACATTGTCACAGAAAGACTCTGACGGAAAAAACCTTACCTTTCTGTGCGAGCTTATATCTGCAAAAACATCCATTTTGTGTGATAGAATTTAAGATCTACAGTGAGGCTAGAAGGTAGTTAACATGTATCGTGATAGAAGTCATAGTTTGAAAAAGAAGTTCAGCCTTTCATTTACATATCTCACCTAAAAATAAAATGAACTGAACTTTGAACTAGTTCAGGAAAAGTGTGAACTTGCACAACACTGCTGATTTAGCAGGAGCATATGAAAGTGGCCTTTAAAAAAATCAGATTTATGCTGTCACAAAAAATCAGATACAGGTCACATCTGGGCAAAAAAGTCAGATTTGGGCCACATTTACCCGCAGTCTGAACGCAGCCATAGATGTTATTTTCCCTCAGGTCAGCGAACAGATCACCATCCTTTTATGGTGTTTGTTATATTTGTGCAACAATTTTCCTTCAATTTCCTTCAAATTCTTAAAATAATTATAAATCTCATAACCTGAACTGTGATAATACTGACTCTATATCCATCCAAATAGAAGAAGCTTTACCTCTAACCCAGTCATTTACAAATCTGAGCACAAAGCTGGTGTAATTTAATGTTAGGCAGCTCTAAGCCGCCCACTGGGCTGGATTAGGTCTACGCTTTTTCCAAATAAATGAGCTGAAGTATTACTAACCCAGTCCTCTGTCTCTCATTTCCAGCTGCGTCTCCTCCGATCCCAGGCCCCGCCCCCGTCAGCACCTCGACCAATCAGAGCAAAGAGTACAGCACCGCGGCTCGGCGCTCTGTGGCGATGCCCGAACCTCCGTTTACCATCGTCATCCTGCTGATCTACAAAAGTCTGGGAGCAGCCCTGCCTCCGAAATACCACACAGACCGGAGAGGAGTGAGGTGAGACCTGGTTTAGTCCTGGTTTAGTCCTGGTTTAGTCCTGGTTCAGTCCTGGTTCAGTCCTGGTTTAGTCCTGGTTTACTCCTGGTTTAGTCCTGATTTACAACCAGCTTAGTCTTGGTTTAGGCTTGATTTATACAAGGATTTAGTCTTGGAGTATGAACATCTTACTGTATCAAGTTCTGGTGCAGTCCTGGTTTAGTCTTGGTTTAGTTTTGGTTTAGTCCTGAGTTAGACCTGGTTAGTATTGGCTTTAGTCCTTGGTTTAGTCTCGGTTTAGCCATGGTTTACATTCTGTTTTAGTCCTGACATAGACCTGGGTTTAGCCCTGGTTTAGTGCTTGCATAGACCTGATTTTGACTTTTGTAGTCCTGGTTTTAGTCCTGAATTTCGTCCTACTTCAGGTTGGGTTTAGCCCTGGTTTAGTGCTGTTTAGTCGTTGTGTAGTGAAGGTTTAGTCCTGAGATAGTCCTGGGTTTAGACCTAGTTTAGTCCATGCATAGACCTGATTTTGTCCATGTGTAGTCCTAACTTTAGTCCTGGTTTTAGCCCTGGATTTTGTCCTAGTTTAGTTTGGGTTGAGCCCTGGTTTAGTCCTTGTTATCCTTGTTTAGTCCTTGTTTTGTCCTAGTTTAGTCCTGGCTTTACAGCTGGTTTAGTCCTGGGTTTACACCTGGTTTAGACCTAGTTTAACTTGGGTTCTGTCCTGGTTTAGTCCTGATTTAACCTGGGTTTAGTCCTTGTTTAGTCCCATTAAATTATGAGCGACTTTTGTTCTAAAAACTCTTCATTCTGTCTCTCACATCTGTAATGCTAATGTGCTGCAGTTAGCTTACCTTAGCTTTAGCCTTGTGCTAATGTGCTGCAGTTAGCTTACCTTAGCTTTAGCCTTGTGCTAATGTGCTGCAGTTAGCTTACCTTAGCTTTAGCCTTGTGCTAATGTGCTGCAGTTAGCTTACCTTAGCTTTAGCCTTGTGCTAATGTCCTGCAGTTAGCTCACCTTAGCTTTAGCCTTGTGCTAATGTCCTGCAGTTAGCTCACCTTAGCTTTAGCCTTGTGGTAATGGGTGACATGGGTTTATGTTTGGCTTTAGCCCTAGTTTAGTTTGGGTTAAATCCTGGGTTCAGTCCTGGTTTGGATCTAGTTTAGACCTGGTTTAGTCCTGTTTGCATCCTGGTTTAAACCTGGTTCAAGTTAGTCCTATTATAGTTAAATACTGTTTCAGTGTTGTTTAGTCGGGTTGGAGTCATCTGTAGGTGTAGTGCTGATTTAGACCTGGTTTAACCTGGGTTTAGTCCTGGTTTAGAACTAGTTTAACCTGGGTTTAGTCCTGGTTTAGCCTTTTTTTTTTTACATCTGATGGCTCTGATTGCAATGTAGTCTTTGTTTAAGTCTGGATTTAGTTTTGTTTAATTCAGTTTCAGCTCTGTTTGTTAAATATATCTTTGTGTAGCCTTCCCTGATAAACTTATTTCCTCTGTGTCCTTCCCGTCCCGTCCCGCTCAGACTGCCCCGTCACCCGGTCATGAACTCCCCGGTGGTCACGGTCTCGGTCTTTAACAACCAGTCGTTTGTGGGCGGACACCTGGACCAGCCCATCATCCTGGAGTTCAGACTTCTGGAGACGGCCAACCGCAGCAAGCCCCTGTGTGTGCAGTGGAACCACAGCGCCTCGTGAGTACCGCCCCAGAACTACAGGCCAGGGACAAAAAAAACAACCTAGCCAGTATTTAGTCTGGGACGCAGTCAGTGACGTGAGTTTTGCTCCTTCAGACGTAGTAGGTGACAGTTGGACCTGGTTTTGGTCCAATCACATGTCGAATCTGCTCCATTCACAAACTGTCAACATTAAATTATGAGGGACTTTTGTTCTAAAAACTCTTCATTCTGTCTCTCACATCTGTAACACTAATGTGCTGCAGTTAGCTTACCTTAGCTTTAGCCTTGTGGTAATGTCCTGCACTTAGCTCACGTTAGTTTTAGCCTTGTGCTAATGTCCTGCACTTAGCTCACCTTAGTTTTAGCCTTGTGGTAATGTGCTGCAGTTAGCTCACCTTAGCTTTAGCCTTGTGGTAATGTGCTGCAGTTAGCTCACCTTAGCTTTAGCCTTGTGCTAATGTCCTGTAGTTAGTTTACCTTAGCTTTATCCTTGTGCTAATGTGCTGCAGTTAGCTTACCTTAGCTTTAATTCAATTCAATTCAATTCAGATTTATTTGTATAGCCCAGTATCACAACAAAAGTCGCCTCAAAGGGCTTCACAAACAGTTGATCAAACATAAACACACAATTAGACAACACAAACAATAACTACACTAAACAGACCCAGGACACTCCTGTCCTTAGACCCTCCTTCTCGGTAAGGAAAAAACTCCTAAAAAAAACCCAGAAGCCTTTAGCCTTGTGCTAATGTCCTACAGTTAGCTCACCTTAGCTTTAGCCTTGTGCTAATGTGCTGCAGTTAGCTTACCTTAGCTTTAGCCTTGTGCTAATGTGCTGCAGTTAGCTTACCTTATCTTTAGCCTTGTGCTAATGTCCTGCAGTTTGCTCACCTTAAGATAAGATAAGATAAGATATAACTTTATTAATCCCGAAGGAAGTTTTTGTGCCAGAGGAGCAGAGGCATGAACATAAACAAAAAGCATAGACATAAAATAACATTAATTCTATTAATAGGGCAGTAGTAAAATAGTATAAAATCTTTTTAAAAATACCATTTTACAGAAGTACAATCCAAAGTGCCTCCAAATGTAAATGTAAAGTGGAGCTGGTGCAGGTTAAATAATGAATAAATAAGTAAATAAGATAGAAAGGCCCTGCACAGTTATTACACATTGTACGAGAAGGTCCAAGCTTTAGCCTTATGCAGATGAAAATATAATCCCCCTCTGAGACAAACAGATGCAATAATCCAGTCGAGTCCAGTTGAGTTTGAAATCAAGTACAATTAAGTACTTATTTAAAAAGTTTTATCACTTTGAAGCCATTTTTAGCCACCAGTCTGTGTTTTTGATATGTTTTTTTTTAATAGAAACCTATGGGGAAAAACACAACATAGTCTTTTAAATAGAGTTAAGTCTTACTGTTGGGAGTCCGCGACACTCTTGACTTTTGACTGATTATCATTCACTGATAAATATTTGAGTTAAACACTTGACCAGTGTGGAGGTTTATTTACAGAAGCCCATTATCTGCAGAGTTTAGTGACCAGCGCCGCCTGCTGTTGTAAATAGGTTATTACGTCCTGCACATGTGCAGATCCTACACGAGTCGCTTCGGTGTCTGTAGCCAGTTTTTGTGCCGACCGTGGGAGACGTGAGGCCTGCCTTTTCTGACGGCTACGTTTGGTTGGTATGTCCCAGCCTTTAGACCTGGAAAAGAAACAAACTGCACATTGCAAATATTTTTATTGGATCAGCATCTTCAGTTTTCTGACTATCTAAGTTAAAAGCATTTGAACAATGACCACAATAAACTCTGTAAAACAACATTATATTTCTGAAACTTTGGAAGACATATAAATGTGACAGAAATGGTCTGGGACATGCTGAAGTATAGGGGCCCATTAGAGTAGGTCTGTGTTTATCCATGGTTAAGTCTGTGTTTAAAATGTTCATAATAATAAGGAGCAGCACATAACTCTGCTGCAGAACAGTTTTTAACAGAAATTCAGTTTTAAATCCTGTTAAATTCGTAAACTCATAAGCAAAAAAGGTAAATACACAAATTGTAAATAAAAAACAATATAGTTTCACAAAATAGTTCCATAATAGTACCTGTTTTTTAGAGCTGTAACGATACAGTAACTGTATCGATTTTTTTCCCTACGATACAACTACATCAATACACCTGACCTTGTATCGAATCGTATCGTTTTCTAGGAAGTGAATATTGATACACATGAAGTATCGAAATTAGAAATTTGTATGTTAAAATAAAACCTAATATGGCTTTTTGGAGATAAATTTTGTGTTTTTAATTAAATAAAATGTTATAGTCAACTTTTCTTCACTCTCTGTCTGCTGGACATAATCAACCCCGGCCGCGGTGCTACATTTGAGAGTAAACTTTTATGATTTTTGGCAAAAAGTTGCTGTATTGATTATCAATATGAATGTGTTGAATCGTATCAAATCGTATCGTTCCAAATTAACCAATATCGTTCTTGAATCGTATCGAAACACTTCTAATCAATACATATTGTATCGTTGCAAAAATGTATCGTTACACCCCTACTGTTTGTATTAAACTCCAGTAATACATCAACATTTTATAAATTAAAAGCTTAGTGCAAGAACTCCAAGTACTGACTGTGCTTCATAACTTTAGGGCCCCTTCTAAAATCCTGCACTACCACCCACATTACCAAGTTACACCACTGGCAATGGTCACATACGACTGGGAGAGTAGCTTAAAAATATCCAAACAATTCCTCCTCAGAAAAACACATTACCTAACTCAGGAGCCACTCTGTGAGAGAAATGTAATCTGAACACTTTTCTTCTTCCTCAGGTCTGACTCTGGGGGCTGCTGGACGGTCCGAGACTGCGTGGTGGTCTACAGAAACACGTCTCACGTCCGCTGCCAGTGCCACAGACTCGGGACGTTTGGAGTTCTGATGGACAGCTCGCACAGAGAGGTCAGTAACTGTTCACTTTATTTACACCGGAAAATGAAACATTTGAACAAAAAGATCCTTGTTGAAGCAGAAATACCAGGCTTTATTTTTCAGATTTAAGGCGGGTCAGGTCAGAGTTAGTCCTGGGTCTGAGTGAGTTAGTCCTGGTTTGTCCTGGACCCAAGCCTGGTTCAAGAGTTAGTTGTGGTTGTAAAGCTCTAGTAGTCGGAGTAGTTGCAGTAGCAGC
Organism: Bostrychus sinensis; assembly: GCA_020698575.1. Lineage (NCBI taxonomy): Eukaryota > Metazoa > Chordata > Actinopteri > Gobiiformes > Eleotridae > Bostrychus > Bostrychus sinensis. Next base: position 3,732,740 of record CM036250.1, on the reverse strand, counting down.
AGTAGTAGTCGTAGTAAATGAGATAGTAGTGGTTGTAGTAGTATTAGAAGAAGCTGTAGCAGTAGTATGAGTAATAGTAGTCACAATATTACTAGTAGTATTAGTAGCAGTAGGTTGCAGTCCTAAATTTACTCCTAGTATCAGTAGTAGTTGCTGTAGTAGTAGTAGTAGTAGTAGTAGTAGTAGTAATAGTCAGGGTGCAACTTGTTAAAAAAAATAGAGGAGGGAATGTTTTGTGAAAAGGGGGTCCAAATATTTTTGATGTGTTTTTTAGTCGTCCGTGGTTTGAGAAAGATTATGAATATAATCTGTATTTTCAGATTAATTTAACAGTGATAAGAATAACGAGGCTAATAACGTCTGTGCAAAAACAAAGTGTCACTTGCATACCTGTGTAAAACTCAATATGCACGTGGTTCATTTGCATAACAAATTAGATGCAAATGAACGAAAGCGAACGATAAATGCTGTGGCTGTGCTGTTAGCTTTTGTTTTGCTCGTTTCATCCTTAAATGAACAAATATGTAGAAAGTAGTGGAGCAGGATGTGTCTGCTCTGTCCTGTCCTGCTCTGTCCTGTCCTGTCCTGCTCTGTCCTGTCCTGCTCTGTCCTGCTCTGTCCTGTCCTGCTCTGTCCTGTCCTGCTCTGTCCTGTCCTGCTCTGTCCTGTCCTGTCCTGCTCTGTCCTGCTCTGTCCTGTCCTGTCCTGCTCTGTCCTGTCCTGCTCTGTCCTGTCCTGCTCTGTCCTGTCCTGTCCTGCTCTGTCCTGCTCTGTCCTGTCCTGTCCTGCTCTGTCCTGTCCTGCTCTGTCCTGTCCTGCTCTGTCCTGCTCTGCTCTGTCCTGTCCTGTCCTGTCCTGTCCTGCTCTGTCCTGCTCTGTCCTGCTCTGTCCTGTCCTGCTCTGTCCTGCTCTGTCCTGCTCTGTCCTGCTCTGTCCTGCTCTGTCCTGTCCTGCTCTGTCCTGTCCTGCTCTGTCCTGCTCTGTCCTGCCCTGTCCTGCTCTGTCCTGTCCTGCTCTGTCCTGTCCTGCTCTGTCCTGCTCTGTCCTGCTCTGTCCTGCTCTGTCCTGTCCTGCTCTGTCCTGCTCTGTCCTGTCCTGCTCTGTCCTGTCCTGCTCTGTCCTGCTCTGTCCTGTCCTGCTCTGTCCTGTCCTGCTCTGTCCTGTCCTGCTCTGTCCTGTCCTGCTCTGTCCTGCTCTGTCCTGCTCTGTCCTGTCCTGCTCTGTCCTGTCCTGCTCTGTCCTGCTCTGTCCTGCTCTGTCCTGCTCTGTCCTGCTCTGTCCTGTCCTGCTCTGTCCTGTCCTGTCCTGCTCTGTCCTGTCCTGTCCTGCTCTGTCCTGTCCTGCTCTGTCCTGCTCTGTCCTGTCCTGCTCTGTCCTGTCCTGCTCTGTCCTGTCCTGCTCTGTCCTGCTCTGTCCTGCTCTGTCCTGCTCTGTCCTGCTCTGTCCTGTCCTGTCCTGCTCTGTCCTGTCCTGCTCTGTCCTGTCCTGTCCTGTCCTGCTCTGTCCTGCTCTGTCCTGTCCTGTCCTGCTCTGTCCTGTCCTGCTCTGTCCTGTCCTGCTCTGTCCTGTCCTGCTCTGTCCTGTCCTGTCCTGTCCTGCTCTGTCCTGCTCTGTCCTGTCCTGTCCTGCTCTGTCCTGTCCTGCTCTGTCCTGTCCTGTCCTGCTCTGTCCTGCTCTGTCCTGTCCTGTCCTGCTCTGTCCTGTCCTGCTCTGTCCTGTCCTGTCCTGCTCTGTCCTGCTCTGTCCTGTCCTGTCCTGTCCTGCTCTGTCCTGCTCTGTCCTGTCCTGCTCTGTCCTGTCCTGCTCTGTCCTGTCCTGCTCTGTCCTGCTCTGTCCTGTCCTGTCCTGTCCTGTCCTGCTCTGTCCTGTCCTGCTCTGTCCTGTCCTGCTCTGTCCTGTCCTGCTCTGTCCTGCTCTGTCCTGTCCTGCTCTGTCCTGTCCTGCTCTGTCCTGCTCTGTCCTGTCCTGCTCTGTCCTGCTCTGCTCTGTCCTGCTCTGTCCTGCTCTGTCCTGTCCTGCTCTGTCCTGCTCTGTCCTGCTCTGTCCTGTCCTGCTCTGTCCTGTTCTGTCCTGTCCTGTCCTGCTCTGTCCTGTTCTGTCCTGTCCTGTCCTGCTCTGTCCTGTCCTGTCCTGTCCTGTCCTGCTCTGTCCTGTTCTGTCCTGTCCTGTCCTGCTCTGTCCTGTCCTGCTCTGTCCTGTTCTGTCCTGTCCTGTCCTGCTCTGTCCTGTCCTGCTCTGTCCTGTCCTGCTCTGTCCTGCTCTGTCCTGCTCTGTCCTGTCCTGCTCTGTCCTGTCCTGCTCTGTCCTGCTCTGTCCTGTCCTGCTCTGTCCTGTTCTGTCCTGTCCTGTCCTGCTCTGTCCTGTCCTGTCCTCTGCTGCTCAGAGAGAAAGAGAGAGAGAGAGAGAGGGGCAAGTCCTCAAAAGAGTTTGTTCAAAAGTTACAGAAAGCAAAGAAGGCAAAGGAATTCTGTCCTCATTTTCATGGAAACAGAGATGATTTTAAACCAAACTCAAAATACTTTTTACTTCAAACCAATTTAAAAAAAGTAATGGAGTAAAAAGTACACATACTCGCTTTAAAATGAAGTAAAAGTAAACGTACCCCTTGTAAAATTTACTCAAGTTGAAAATTGTACTTAAGTAAAGTAACTAAGTACTTTTACTTTGTTACATTCCACCACACAGTCACCAAAAATGAAATGGGTCCAACCAAATATTTTAGAGAATAAGCAAACAAGCTAACAAATAAGAATTAATTTGATGAAAAAAACAGGTAAAAAGGTTTGTTCAGGATGGTTTTTAGGATGCTTTCAGGACAGTGCTGAAAAGTTAAGTCTTAATTCCATGTGGTAATGTTTTTGGTGCACCTAAATGAAAAAAAAACAAAGTCTGAAGCCTGTTGTAGTGGTAGTAGTAATTTTACAGGTAGCAGTAGGACTCTGCCATCTTAAATGAACTTTTGGTCTTGGACTAGGATTAGGATTTAGAAGTCTATATCGGACTTGGCGTCTTCATATACATCCGAGTCTGAGTCTTGGTTCGTCTTCTCCTCTTTCTCCTCGTCTTGTCCCGTACTCCTCTCCGGACTCGCCCCGGGTCCCTCCTCCTCTGAGTCTCCGCTGTGTTCTGGCGTGGGCGGGGTCACAGTAACTTCAGGTATCACCAGTTCCCTCGGCGTCCCCCTGGTCCACCGTCTGCACAGGTTTCTCAGACTGAACCTCTTCCTCTCACGGGGTCTCCTGGGTCTTTGACGGTTTAGGTCTGACTGAGAAAACCAGAATTCCATGAAACTTTGAGGTTTTGGCGCTAAAGTATTGGATGTGGTGTCTTCTCCTCTGCCTCTAGCCTTATTCTTGTCATACGATGGCGGCTTCACGGGTTTTCTCTCCATGGCTTGTCCTGGAACATTTAATTTAACAAGAATATTGTAGTGACTTCTTAAAAATGTGCTCCAATTAAAGTAAAAGGTCCCATATTATGCTTTTTTTCAGGCTTTTAAAATAGTTTTAGACTCATTTGCATTAGTATTTTAGGCTTTATAATTTAAAATAATGTGGAAAACGTCTTCTTTTGGGGAGCTGTTCTGTTGGCTTTGTAGAGAACGCTTGGATTAACGTATGTGTCCTGAGTCGGACACTTTCTGCTAAAATTCTATTAATTTTTATCTTCAACAAGTCATAAAGTTGCTCATTTATTATCTTCATTAATGCAAATTGTATAAAATAAAAGAACATTTTCTTACGTTTATAACGATATATTGGTTGGATAGTTTCTTTTACAGATATTTTATTGTGGCCGTATGAAAGAGCGCTTTTGTCCGAGGTTTAAGCTCAGCAGTGCTATGTCCCTGAGACACACGGAAGTTCCAATATCAGACACGCTCACCCTTCTGGCTTTTTCAGCCTTATTTGTTGGATTTTTCGGCTCTAATTTAAGGCTGGGATATTTACGTTAACAAATTTTCACACCCGGTATCTTGTTTCCGTCTTTCAAAATAAGATTGTGGGCTAAGCTAACGTTAATCAGAAAATCACAAGACGGACAAAGTTAGCTACAGAAACACTAAGATCACTGAAAGAACGTCGCCCGAGTGTGACCTGAGCGTTCCCTGCGCATTTCCCGATCAAAATTATTTTCATATCATGATTATTTTATAAACTTAGCATAAATACACAAACATTACCACAGAGGTAGAGCAATATGTGGAGTTTTTGTTTATCTACCATTAGCCAGTTAGCGTCTTTGTGAGCGTCTCTTAAAAGACTGAAAAATAGCAAAAGGTGAGCAACTCAGGGCACACATACGTTAGGTGTCTGTCGCCCCCTGCTGGCAATAGTGGGGACTGGACAGAATGTCTAATTAGCACAGCTATTAGCGACATGAGGCTAACAGATAGATAAATGAGCTGACTGCTGTATAGTGAAATGAATAGAACGAGTCCGGTGACGGTGTATGGGCTTTAGAAATGCGCAGGAGCACTTCCTGGTTTCACGTGTCTATGTAGAGCTTTGAGACTGAGCGTTTTAAGGTCTGGAGAAGGACAGCGCCTCAGCATACAGGATTACTCAAACAAAATACTACTCCAGGTCTGTTTATGAGCAGAAAACAATATTATAACATGGTTAAAAGCTCCAAAAAAGTCAATTTAGCAGAATAAGGGACCTTTAAGTTTGAGTTGAACTTACCTTAAAATCTTCTCTCTCAGTCGGAGCCGCTGACTTTTATGGCGACAAAATATTCATTGACTCTTGATGGCGTCCAGTTCATTTAAAATGATGCAGCCCAGTTTTGCAGTGACTGTTTACATGTTGGAATGTTATGAATTAAAATTGTTTTGCCAGGAGGCTAATGTTACAGTTAAAATCAAACCACAGTCAATAAACTAAACAGACCACAGTAGGGCCCTGTGCCAATACCCACACTATGCACTACACACTTTGTCGAAGTGTGTATTTTCTGAAAGTGCATGAAGTGCGTGAGTGCACAAGGGTGCAAGGGGGTTAAAAAGGAGAATTGGGACAGTCCACACTTCTTAGACACTTGTGCTATAAAAGTCACCAGGTAAAAACATTTACTAGAATAAACAGTGCTGTCCTTTAGCAGTGTGTTTGCTAAACTGCTGCTGGATTTATCTGAAAGTTAATAACAGTGGAACAGTGGATCATTTTGCCACAGAAGGATCAGATGTGTTTAGTGTTGTAACAGTGTTATAACCTGGACAACAGACACATTCCTTTAAAATATCCATCAGTTTAGTGTTAATGTGGCTATGGGCTCCAGAAGGTTTCTTCTTTTTTTTTTTTAGGAGTTTTTCCTTACTGAGAAAGAGGGTCTAAGGAAAGAAGTGTCCTGGGTCTGTTTAGTTTAGTGTAGTTATTGTTTGTGTTGATTGTGTGTTAAGTCTGATTGTGTGTTTATGTTTGATTGATGTTTGTGAAGCCCTTTGAGATGACTTTTGTTGTGATACTGGGACATACAAATAAAAGTGAAGTGAATGCGTTAGTTTTCATTTTTCCCAGTTAGCGCTCACTGCTAAGTTGCTAAGAAACAAACGCAGCGTTGTTTGAAAACATCACAATGAAATGCATTATGGGTAATATACTTCAGCGAATTCCGCTCTGATCCACACTGACTGGAAGTGAGCAGCGAAGTGTGTGATGAAGTGTGGTTCCAAATGTTGAAGAGAATTGGGACACACTACGAGTATTGGGAGAGGGACTACCTTTTCTATGGAGGAATTAGCAGTATTAATAGAGATCAGGAACATGTCGTCACACCGCAAAGCATTCTGGGACAAGTGGTCCGACGAGCTTTCAAGAACGTGAATGAACAATGTGTTTTTCAATAAGCTCAATAACTAAACACATTAATGCTGTTATTCTGGCAGCAACAGTGTTAGTGAGGGCTGCTGTATACAAGGCCGACCTGGGAGACAGCTGCCAAATGACTGAAGATACACAAAGTTAATATTGGAAGAACACTCCAAGAGTAAAACAGTGGAGCAGTTTAAGACTTAAACTACTGGAGTTAGCATTCCCAGAAGAGTCCTCTAATACTTTAGTGTGTGATAAATATTCTCCAAGAGCGTCAAAGCAGTAAAAAGGCTAATTTCTTTACATTTTTATTCCGCTGTGACTAATGCAACTCTGTGTACGTTTGTTTCTGTTTGTGAACCCAAATATGGCGGACTCATCGCTCAATGGTTGCTTCAAGATGTAGTTTCCCAAACTCTATATTAGTAATGGATTAGATTTATATTATGCTTTCTGACCCTAAGCTTCTCAACCACCAACCTTCGGGTTAGTTACTTTTGTCTCCAAACTGGATCAGACTTAGCAGAACTAACTTATTTCTATTATTAAGAGCCCCTAAAATAAATAATTGTTGATCATGAAGAGTGGTTAAATGAATGGAAATGGTATGTTTCATTCAAATCAACAGTCGTTAGTCCGCAAAGAGAATTTCTTGCTCGAGATGGTGTGTTTTTGGTAGTTTCTCAGATTTACCTAGAGCTTTTCCATCTCCTGACCTTATTTCACTTCCATTTTAAACTTTCCCATTTCTACATTTCATCACGTCCTGCTCTGACTTTCCTCTGCGTCATCCTGGCTGCAGATACATTTACTGTATTTAAACTCCATCCCATGCCTCTTTCTGCCTCCTCAAATCATTTTAACACATTACTCAGTGACTAAGCGTTGTCAAGTTTGCAGTATAAAGGCTTTCCAAAAAGTAATACTGCGGGAAGAAGTCACCTATTTCTTATATGGGACATATTCTTATGTATTCATCTTGCAAAAATCCACTTTTAAACCTAGATCTAGCTACACACATGCAGTATTTCTGATAATGTCTTCTACCGTGGAGGTTATGTTAATTTTTGCGGGAAGATATCTCAAGAAGTAATGGTCGAAGTTGAATGATATTTTCAGGAGAGGTCCGTAATGGACCAAGGAGGAATTGGTTTGTTTTTGTTGTGGATCTGGAACTTTGACTGTGTTCTGTACAATTGCGAGATGGGTCGAAGGATACTAACTCTAGCTTCAAGGGGTCATCAACCAACAAATGCAAAATGCAATCAAATGTGTTCAATTTAGACAGAGAGAACAGTAAAAAAGTATTTTTTTGAGAAAACCAATAATGCAATTTCAGTCAAACTTGCAGTGCAGGTAGAGCTTGGGGAGAGCTATAAAATCCATTTAGATTTTTTGTTCTACGAGGTTCTGTTCCAGAGAAATGAGCAAAATCTTTTTATTGCCGTTTTGAGCTTTTCAGGCCAAGATAAAAATGATTTTGGATGTTTCCTATGAACTGCAGAGTAAGAGCCCAAACTGCTACAAGATGGTTGGGGAAGCTGGGGTCCTTTAGTCACATGGTCGTCCTGTCATGTGCCTGACCAAAAATCGGCATAAAAGGGCAAGAATCGGTCGATTGCCGATTGACAAAAAAAATGCAAAAAATGACCTTTACCTCTAACACGTCAACTTTGAGGACAAAATGTTCACTTACTGCCTGATATATCCCACCCACTAACAGGAGCCTCGATGAAGAGACGGTCGGTGGTGGTAATGTTATGGCTGATTGTGTGTATTTTCCTGTGCTTCTCTGGAGCAGCAGTTGGAGGGCGACCTGGAGATCCTGGCCCTGGTCTCGTACTCGTCGCTCTGCCTGTCTATGCTGTGTTTGCTGGTGACTGTGATGGCGCTGTGCTGCCTCAGACTCAAGTCCAACACGCGGAGCATCCACTGCAACACGGCGGCGGCCATGTTTCTCTCAGAGCTGGTGTTTCTGCTCGGAGTCAACCAGACCGAGCAACAGGTGAGGACAGTTTTTCATTCATTCCTCTGCTTAGTACATGGATTTTAAAAATGGTGTTTCAAAGATGTAGCATGTTTTGAAGAATCTTGACTGTAATGTTGTGACTGTTGTGATGTTTGTGTTCTCTTTGTTCATGACGAGGATTGACAGGATTAGTTCATGAGTCCATCAGAGGGACAGCTCATGCTAGAGGTTTTGGAGATAAAGTGTTCAGACTGAGATGGTGGGGCATGAACAGAGGAGGGATAGTAAATATATTTTGAGCAGTTATAGGAAAACATTAGGCCTAGCATGTGTGTGTCCTGAGTTGGACACTTTCGGCTTAAATTCTTTTACTTTTTTATCTTCAACAAGTCATAAAACCGCTCATTTAATATATTCATTAATGCAAATTGTATAAAATAAAAGTACATTTTCTTACATGAAATGTAATTTATATACACGCCTCTAAATCGGTTTTAAAGAAGTTGGATGTTGCATATCATGCAGCATTACGTTTTGTAACGGCTGCTAATGCGCGAACACATCACTGTATACTATATGAGACGGCTCAGTGGACGTCCTGCACCTTAGACGCAGAATACATTTACTGATTTTTACCTTAAAAGCTTTAACAGGCAAATTACCTCAGTACATTAGTAGTCTCCTAACATTTAATTTAAGCACATATAATACACGATCTTCACAGAAAATCCTTTTAAAGGTTCCATCTGTTCGATCTGAACTCGGTAAATCTGCTTTTGGTTTCAGCGCAGCATCTGCGTGGAATCAGCTGCGGGATTCTGTAAATATCCTTTCATTACTGACTGTTAGGGAGTTCAAAACTCTTTTAAAGTCACATCTTGTAGAGCAGTGTAATTGCCTTCCATAGTGTTTTTAAATCTGTATCATTACATAATATGATGAATGTTTGAGTTTATAATTGATGAGCTGTTTTATGTGTTGTGTTTGTTTGTAATCGTTTTATGTAATTTTGTACACTTGCTGTCTATCGTGACCAGGACTCCCTGGAAGAAGAGAGATTGTATCTCAATGGGACCTTCCTGGCTAAATAAAGGTTAAATAAAATAAAATAAAATAAAAAACATTTATAACGATATATTGGTTGTATAGTTTCTTTTACAAATATTTTATTGCGGCCGTATGAAATAGCACTATTGTCTGAGGTTTAAGCTCAGCAGTGCTATGGCCCTGAGTCAGACACACGAAAGTTCCAGTATCGGACACGCTCACCTTTCTGGTGTATTTGGCCTTATTTGTTGGATTTTTCGCTTGTGATTGGCTCTAATTTAAGGCTGGGATATTTATGTTCACAAATCTTCACATCCGGTACCTTGTTTCTGTCTTTCAAAATAAGATTGTGGGCTAAGCTAACGTTCGTCAGAAAATCACAAGACGGACAAAGTTAGCTACAAAAACACTAAGATCAATGAAAGAACGTCGCCCGAGTGTGACCTGAGCGTTCCCTGTGCATTTCCCGATCAAAATTATTTTCATATCATGATTATTTTATAAACACTTAGCAAAAATACACAAAAATTACCACAGAGGTAGAGCAATATGTGGAGTTTTTGTTTATCTAACATTAGCCAGTTAGCGTCTTTACGAGCGTCTGTTAGAAGACTGAAAAATACTAAAAGGTGAGTGTGTCCAACTTAGGGCCATAGTGTCCGACTCAGGGCATGTCACGTTTCGTGGAACACAGGAGGGAACGGACCCAAAAATGCAGACTCAAAATAACTTTAATGTACAGGTTCTCACACAGAACACGAGGAGACAAAACCAAAGAAATGACCATACTCGACAATGAACCGACAAAAGGCAGGGGAAAACACAGGGCTTAAATACACACAAGGATGAGGCACAGGTGAAACACATTAAGGTGGGGCAGGTAATCACAAAGGGCGGGAAACACGAAAAGCAGGAAATAAATCAGAAAAACACGAGGACAAAACAAGACTACAAAATAAAACACAAGGGAAACAAGCACAGAAAACAGGACACAAGACACGGAACATAACAGGGCACACATACTCTAGTTCTGTAAACTGCTCACCTGCATTTAGATTTGATCTACCCAGCCCCAAAAGCCTTTAGCTTTGTGTTGCTAACAGCTGCACTGATGGGCAGTCTTGACTCATACTCGGTCGTTCCACCTCCCTCCCGGGCCCCCAGCACAAGAGGACCCTCTCCTAAGCTGACAAAGGGCTCCTGGGGCTGGGGAGATCATAACGAAATCTGTGGTGGGCAGTTCACACAACTAAGTTCCTTACTGTAAAGAAGTTTCCATCCTTCTCCTGCCGCTAGCTTCTCTGTTTACAGCTGCTTACAGTGAGGAAGTAGTGAGCCCCTGTTGTTGAACTCTGCCCCCAGTGGTCGTCACTGAAACAAGATTTGTTTTGAGTAAATTCAGACTTGCGTGTCTCAAAATGCAGAACATTTGCTGTGATGAATGCAGATTGACCGCTTCACATGAAAAACTGCAGAATTATAAATGATAAACATGATTTATTTGTGAAATTATTACAAATAATATGTTTGCAAATTAGAATTTAGTTGCAAAAATCGCTCCATGAAGGTGACAAATGAGGGACTTTAACTAAATCATTCTATGTGCATCAATACCTTTTCTGTTGGAGCAATTAATTTTATTGAGACAGATGTAACTCCATTCTGAGGGGAACAGACCAGAAGCAAAAATAAGACCCTAATGTTGAAAACTCTGAGTTGTCCATCATTGCCACAACTTGCATTAGGGTTTAAACTAAGGTGCATTGGTAAATTGTCCTATAGTGAATGAATGTGAGAGTAAATGGTTTTCTGTCTGCGACTAATGCCCATCGTTGTCTATAAAAAGCAGAGGAAGATGAATAAATAAGTCTCCAGATACTGATACTGGTACTTCAGGCTTTCTTTGGGTGTCTCTTGGGGTTTGATGACGATACAAAGTCAGTGAGTTTACTTGGTAACAGATGAAATAGCTGCATTTTTTGGCAGAAGTGGGACGCCGTTCTCTCACACTCCTCCTCACACTGTAGGAGCATGGAGTGAGTGTGAGAAAGTTTGTTTTTAGAGCATATTGTTAAAGACGAGGTTGCCTTTATACTGAGAAAAAAACACGTCCACAGAAAAAGAAATGAGGATTAATTAAATGGAGTCTATGGTCTTGTGCATAGAGGCTCTGTGGGTGCGCTCTCTGACCTCTCTCCGTCTGTTTCGTCTCCAGTTCTTGTGCACGGTGGTGGCCATCTTGCTGCACTACTTCTTCATGTCCACGTTCGCCTGGATGTTCGTGGAGGGGCTGCACATTTACCGAATGCAAACCGAGCAACGAAACATCAACTACGGAGCCATGAGGTTCTACTACGCCATCGGCTGGGGCGTCCCCGCCATCATCACCGGTACGGGACAGGTGTTTTCTGTTGTGCATTACGGTTTTCTAATAACTCTTCTTCAACTATCAGCGTATTTATGCAGTTTTTACACTTGTCAAATTCAGTTCATAAAGATAGCTTCAAGTTTAACCAGGACTAGGGATTTAACGATGCAATCAAATACTAGGCCTGGTGCTTTCAAGTCCATGTCGAATGGTAGTTTTCTCCAAGGGTGGAACGCGGTTATACGACCGGTGTGCTTTCACGTCCTTTTTGGTCAGACGGCGGAAACCTGGAAAATATTGGAGTTCAATTGCATTATTTGTTTGTGACTTCTTATTATGTACCACAAATACATTTGAGGTGGTGTAGAGGTGGGACAATAAAAGATTAAATTGCTCATCGCGATAAAAACAGTAAAGATTAATTGATTGTGTCAATTTTTTATCATCGTGATAAGCGCCATTATCCTTATATAAGAGAGAGTGTGTGCCCTCTGCTATTCTGACTTGTTTAACGACACAAATCCACATCTTAAAATGCTCCAAATGCTCAGAATGTAGCTTGTTATGAGCGGTGAGCTAGCTTTTCTTTAGCTCGGTCTTAACAATCTACTTTCTGAGCGATGGAAAATTGAGTAAACAGATATGTGCAGCCTAAATAATACCTTCAGATGTGGCTCCCTCATGATTAAACAAGGGCTACACAAGGTCTAAACAAGAGCTAAACACGGACTAAACAAGGGCCAAACCAGGATTAAACCAGGCCTAAAGCAGGACTCAGCTCTTATTTCTGCCTGTGTATCGCTCCAGCCGCTGCTCTCTCGTGTGTTTACTCAGATGTATTTAATAAAGTCAGACAGTCCCAGTCTAAAGCTGCATGTTTCTGTCTCATATTCACAGAGTCTGTAGCCGGAGATGAGGCTTTGAGTGACACTGAGTCAAACTGACATTTAATATCAACCACAGACTCAGACAGGCCATTTATACCACTGTCAACAATGTATACCACTGTCAACAATGTATACCACTGTCAACAATGTATACCACTGTCAACAATGTATACCACTGTCAACAATGTATACCACTGTCAGCGAGACGAGTCTGTGTCTCTTTCTTTTTAAGTTCCTGTATTTACAAGTCAAAACAGCAACAAAATCAAAACTTAACACACACTAAACCAGGAATAAAACAAGGCTAAGCTGTGACTAAATTAATTAAATTACCACTAAAACTGGACTTTTTAAACATTTTTATTTAGTCACAACACATGTTCTTTTAAGGCTCTGGTGGAAAATGATTCTTCAGTGTAAATCTCTGTCAGATGGAAGACCACAGCGTTATTGAGATATATTTAGATTCTTGCGATACGGATATTGCATTTGCTGATATTGCGATAACGATAATTTTGTGATGTATTGTGCAGCCCTAGTCCATATACATTAATGATCATTTTAATGAATTAATGCCGACTCCTGGATCTTCTCAAGCTTTTGTACAAGGCTTGTTTAAACAGTCACATAATCTCCTATTTTAACTTTAATGTTCCTGTATGTGATATCTGTGTATGTACAGTATTATCTAAAAATAATGTGGCACAATACGTGTTACAAAGCTCATAGTCTTGTGCTTTAGAGTCAGAGCTTCCATCCTCCAGACCTAAGTTACAACTTGCAGTTTTAAGTCACTCTGAGCCAGAGCCAGTGATTGAAGAAATACAATAAAATTTAAAAATTATGATTAGTAAAAAGAAAAAAATCTCTGAGACCAAGACAGAACTGAATAAAAACGCAGCCAAGACCAAGGTGAGACTGAGCACTATGACACTCATGGATATTTTAAGAAACGCTGCTGAATGTAAACTACAAACTTATTTTAGAGCCAGTGCACAGAAATAGGATCTGTCTGTCACTGACTTATCTTTGTAGACGTTTCTCATGACGTAGAAAGTCTAAAGAGAGAAAGTGAGTGCACCAGACCTTAAGAGATGATGTAAACTTGGACAAAGACAGAAAACTAATTGGACTTATTCAGTGGCGTATCTTAATAATGTGGGGCCCCAGTGCAGGATTTCAGAATGGGCCCTTAAGTACTCAGGTTGATCCATTAGGCTTTTTAATAAAATTTTTTACTGGAGTTTCATACAAAAAACAGGTGCTTATTCATTAATATTTAAAACTATATTAGTGTTTTGTTACAATATGTGTATTTATCTTAACAAAAAACATAATTTTAACAGCATTTAACATTGAATTTATGTTAAAAACTCTGTCACAGATAGAGCTGGGTACCGTTAAACGACATCGAAAGAAAAGTTACAATACTTTAATGTTCCTTACCTCTCTGCTGAAAAAAACACAAAACATATTTTTCATTACTGACCTGCCAGGACCTGGGGTGAGATTTTGACTCAAACCCCTGCCTGTGTCTGATTGAGCTGTCGTTTATCTCTCTGTGTGTGATCCTGTCTGACCTCATCTCTAAATCTCTAACTCTCACTCTTATCTCTGATGTCTCTGACCCAGGTCTGGCCGTGGGACTGGACCCTGAGGGATACGGAAACCCGGACTTCTGCTGGATCTCCATCTACGACAAACTGATCTGGAGCTTCGCTGGACCCATCGCCATCGTCGTCCTGGTACGAAAACTTACACACACACAGGGCTTGGCATTTATTTTTTGCTGATGGGCCACCACGACTAGTATTTGTCAAAAGTTGCTAGCTAATTAGTGCTTTTACTAGCCACACTTTAGCCAGTTAAAGAAATCTAAACTGTGTGGACGGGATAAAAAACAAACTGGTTTACATAGGCAGAGTAAATTGATGTAAAAATATTGATAATATTGTGATATCGCAATATCAAAAGTCTCACAGTATTGTTGTGGACTTGCAGCAGAATGGTAAAAAAGCAGAGGGAACTACATAGACCATGATTCTTTGCTCCACTTCAGTGAAATTATTGTTATTAAACCTGTTTTTAGTCTTCATCTTTTGAAATATCACAATAATTAAACCACTAAAGGCTCATCAGGGCATTTTTAGACAATACATTTTCTTATGGTGAGCTTTTCTACAACACGTGAACTTCGTCACAGTATTGCACTAAACATCGTACCTCGAGATTAATATCATGATAATACCGTTATGTAAAATTTGGATATCATTACATCCTTACTAAATGGTGTACACTCAACCAGAGCAACATCAATTCAGGCTTAACCTTTAAAGTGAGGTGACGTGGCTTGTGGGAGTATTTGTGTTACTCGCCAAAGTGAAAATCTACCTGCATTTGGCCGATTGGTGAGTGTTAACGTCAAGCCCTGCATACACACAATCGTTTTAATTAGGCCTGCGCAATAAACTACAAAAATATTCTTATTGCAATATCACCATTTGCAATATCTATATCAGAAAGAATTACTTGTAAAATTCAAGAAAACAGAGTCCAATTCCCGTATTTTCTAGACTATAAGTCGCTCTGGTAAGTCGCAGTAGCCAAAAAATACATAATGAAGAAGAAAAAAACGTATATAAGTCGCACTGGACTATAAGTCGCATTTTTTGTGGGAAATTTATTTTACAAAATCCAACACCAAGAACAGACATTTCATGTTGAAAGGCAAGTTATAGTAATAATAGAATAGAGAACAACAGCTGAATAGGTGTGCGCTATGCTAACGTAACACATTGATGGTTATTCAGCTACATGAAGCATAAACAACGAACTGAATAGGTGTCTCGTATGTTAACGTAATATATTAACAGTTATTCACATAACTATAGCATAAAGAACATAATATAACAAGTTCACCAAACTCACCATCTCACTCCTAATCGCTAAATCCTTTAAATTCTTCATCCTCGGTGTCGCTTCTGAACAACTCCGCCAACTCCGGAGGTAGACGAAGCGCCGCTTCCTCCTCTGCGTGGCTGTCGTCAGACTCAGCATCAGTTCCATTTCCAATTATTCCGCTCTTTCTCAGTTGTCTTTATAGCCTAAGTTGTTAGTGGTAATGTTTACATTTTAAATTGTCAGTGGTACAGGTGCAGCAGATGCTGGTACACAAGCCTAGAGCGCCCTCTAACCAACACCTGAAATATTTTAATATATAAGTCACACCTGAGTATACGTCACACCCCGAGCCAGACTATGAAGTGCGACTTATAGTCCAGAAAATACGGTAATACTTCTTCATATATTTTAAATCTGTATTGTTATTATTATAAGCTGCTTGTAACTTAAGTAATTTATTTTAGCACATTTTCTGTAGAAACTGTAGATGCTAAACCAGGACCAAACTACATCTCACTAAGCACTGCATTAATATTTGAAGTATAAATATCTTGTCCCTCTGGCTCTGTGTCTCTTCCTCATCGATCCTCTGACCTCCTGCTGCTGTCGCTGTGGGACATGTCCAGCTTTATCTGATCTGAGTCTCTTATCGCTGTTTATTGACCGCTGTCTGTCTTCCAGATGAACGGAGGCATCTTCATGATCGTAGCCAAGATGTCCTGCAACGCCTCTCAGAAGGAGACCAAGAAGCTGCCCGTCATGTGAGTACGCTGTGAACTGAGAACTATTTAAAGATGGCTGCTGCTATGTTGTAGCTAAGATGAGTTGGCTAAGCTGTGTGATCAGTAGTTATTTCAATCCCCTCGTAGTATTTTAACCCAGTACTGTAGTGTGGGAAATTGTAAGAAAATATCAGTTGTATATCAGGCATGTATGACTACCATAGGACAGTGGTTCTTAAGCTGTGGTGGAGGTACGAGTGGTAGTACACAGACTTCTGCTGGTGATACTCAGGAGTCTGCTGCAGGTCCAGGTCCAGGGAATTGAACTCAGGACCTTCTTTTTGTGAGGTATCAGCACTAACCATTGGTTTATTTTTTTATTTTATTTTTTATTTAACCTTTATTTAACCAGGAAGTCCTATTGAGATTCAGAATCTCTTTTTCAAGAGAGACCTGGCCAAGGCAGCAGCCAATCCACAGAAACAGATACATACATACATATTAACAGTACTTTACATTTTCATAATAAATAAGTACAGTATGTCAAAACATCTCAAGAAAAGCAAGCACATGTGTTTATTACCAAATTTTTTATGGAAGCTTTAAATTCATTTATGGAGATGAGAGTTTCTAGTTTAAGGTCTTTCTGTAGGTGATTCCATCCCCAGGTGCTGAATAGGAGAATGCAGTTTTTCCTAACTCAGTTGAAACTCGGGGTACATTAAAAAGTAACCACTTCGAGGAACGGAGCTGATAAGTCCCAGAGCTCACAGAGAGGAGGTTACAGAGGTACAGTGGGAGTTTGCCAAGTATTGCTTTATAGGTAAAGATAAACCAGTGCTGTTGTCTACGAACTGTAAGTGATGTCCAACTAAATCATAGATCGATAGATAGTTTAGATCTGGCTCTAACCTGGTTTAGTCCCTGTTTTGAAGTTTTAAAGTGTTTATTGTCATGTGCACAGTATCAAGACACATTTCCCTGTACAATGACATTCTTTCTTTGCTGCCCTCACTGAAGGCACATAAGGTTTAAAATGGACAATAATAGGCGTGTAACGATACAGTAACTGTATCAATGTATCGTGTTTTTTCCTATGATACAACTACATCGATACACATGACCTTTTATCGAATCGTATCAGTTTTCTAGGAAGTGAATATCGATACACATGAAGTATCAACCTGATAATATCGGAAATATAGAAATTAGAAATTTATTTAGATATGGCTTTTTGGAGATAAATTTTGTGTTTTCAATTAAATAAAATGTTATATTCAACTTTTCTTCGCTCTCTGTCTGCTGGACATAATCAACCCTGGCCGCGGTGCTACATTTGAGAGTAAACTTTTATGATTTTTGGCAAAAAGTTGCTGTATTGATTATCGATATGAAGCTTCTGAATCGTATCGAATCGTATTGTTCCAAATTAGCCAATATCGTTCTTGAATTGTATCTAAACACTTCTTATTGATATCATATCGATTGCAAAAACGTATCGTTACAGCCCAGACAATAATAATTTAACACATAGGCAAATAAAGTCATTAAAAAAAAAGCAAAACACAATGGAAAGATAAACTGTGCATGCATATAGACTGTAGATAAATGTGTGAGGGAGTGAGCTACAGCAGCTGTAACAGTCAGCAGTGAATGATTTGCATGAGCAGACTGACAAATGTGAACAGTACATTAACCTGTGCAGTCAGAAAGGTTACAAAGGAGTTGCCCTTATATAGATGGTTCTTTGAAAGCCAAATAACTCCTGAGGTGGCCCTTGGTGTAAAACGTTTGAGAACCACTGCCAGAGGACGCACTGTAAATAGTACTGTAATAGTAGTTTAATAGTTAAACATATCCACAGCCTATAGAATATATTTTTGGGGGACTATTTTAGAATTGTCTCTTTCCTCATTTGTTTTATGGATCATCTCAATGACGCCTCTAAAAATGCACAAATCTGATCTCGCGTGACTTTCCTGAGCAGTGTAGTAAACAATGTGACATTTTGAACCGAGCCAAATTCCAGACTGAGATTTTTGCCCTGGATCATGTTGAGATCCTGGCTCCTCTAAGTTTCCTCAGATCTGGAGTTATTTTCCCACATTTTCCCGCTGACTCTGACATTTCCCCGCTCCGTCCCTGCAGAGCGGCGATCCGCAGCTCCTTCCTGCTGCTCCTCGTGGCCTCCTCCACCTGGTTCTGTGGACTCATGGCCGTGAACAACAGCATCCTGGCTTTTTACTACATCTTCAACATGCTCTGCCTCCTACAGGTAACGCACAGACACAGCTCACCTGTTTGATTTGTCTCACTCAAACCCCTCTCCTTAAAAAAACATGGGCAGTATTATTCAGCCTTTAGCTTCAGGATTTTGTGGAGCATGCTTTGACTTTTATAACTTCTAACATTTCATGGGTCACTGCTAACAAGCTTCTTACACCTCACCACTGGAATTTTTGTCCATTCTTCACCAGCAAAAGCTTTCAGGTCAGTGATGTTTGATGACCCTCTTAAAATCCTGCTGGGAAAGCGTCTATATTTTAGCTCTGGCTATGTCTGCTCACTCAGAGAAAGAGTCCAAAAAAATGACAAGCATAACTTGAGGAAAGGGAAGCACATGCATTTTGGTGATGTGTTGTTGTTGTTTTTGTTTTCCCAGGGCGTGTGCGTGCTCCTGGTCTTCACTGTGTTTAACTCGGAGGTGCAGGAGGCCTGGAGGGTGGTGTGTTTGGGGAAGAAGAGTCCTGGAGAGGAGCCGCCCAGACCTCCACAAAACACGGTACTGAGACGCTTCTGAGCCTTTACATGTCTCGCTCATGTCCAGATGAAATGTGATTGGTCAGATAGAGGCTGCTGACTATGAGAAGAATTCTTTTCTTCAACAGGATTTCAGTTCAAAAATATCAGAGGACAGTTCAGGCGGTTCCACTGGGGAGCGGGGAGTGGGAGGGTTTTGCAAGAGAGGTCTATCTAATAATGCATGAGTACAGAGCAGCAGCCGCAGTGTGATCTGAATGGTTGTTTTAGTTGTGTTTTTGTTTTTACTTTTAGTGCAATGCCAAACGTTGTCTGTCTCTAAAAAGCAGCTTCTGATGTGCAGTGTGTCATTTAATCATGTTACACATGTCTGTTTGGTGAGGTCCACACTGTCGGACACTAGTGGGACACAGTTGGACATAGTTCTGAGTCGAATCAGCGTCAGGCGTCGTGCTCAGCTCTGATTGGCTGTGTCCCGTTCACAATTTGTCAAACAGCTCGAGTTTAAAATCAAAATATAAGGAACTTTCTGTTCTGCATCTACTTCATTATGTTTCCACATCTGTGACGCTAATGTGCTGCAGTTAGCTTAGCTTAGCTTTAGCCTCGTGCAGATAAAAATATACCGTATTTTTCGGCACTATAAGGCGCATCGGATTATAAGGCTCACCTTCAATGAATGGCCTATTTTAAAACTGTTTTCATATATAGGGCGCACCGCATTATAAGGCGCATCCACTAGATGGCGCTGCACTAAAGGGAATGTCAATAAAACAGTCAGATAAGTCAGTCAGTCAAACTTGAGATGGAGCAAAGGCCGCGCCTCCTTGTTCTTTTGCGGCAGGATCCATAAACACGCCTATGGCACACATGAACAGCTGGGACTGGAATTCCCCTTTACCGTTTTTACCGCTGTCACTTCGGTGACGCCCCCTGAATACGGTAGCCATAATTAACCAACTTTGATCCATATATAAGGCGCATCGGATTATAAGGCGCACTGTCGGTTTTTGAGAAAATTAAAGGCTTTTAGGTGCGCCTTATAGTGTGGAAAATACGGTAATCCTCCTCTGAGGCAAACAGCTGCAATAATCCAGTCCCTTTTATTCCTGACTGTGATCAGAGTTTAATCTCGTGCGTATAATTATTATTGACTGATAAATACTTGAGTTAAACACGTGTGAGTTTTATTTACTAGAGTTTAAATAACTGTGGAGTTTAGAGACTAGCGCCGCCTGCTGTTGTAAATAGTTATTACGTTTTGCACATGCGCACTGCTCAGTCGTGAGTCGCTCCGGTGTCTGCAGCGCCTCTCAGTGGCGACAGAGGAGACAGCAGTGGCCTCTGCTGACAGCGGTCGGGCGTTGGATCGGTGTGGCCCAGGCTTAATTTGTCTGTGGCAATCCTGCAGAGCTACAGCCGGGAACACAGGAAACAGACACCAAGTTTCAAAATAAACTTCTGCCACACTTTCAAAATCAAGGCTCACTAAAACAACGGTAATGTAAACATCGCACAAAGTTTATTTTTGAGAGCGAGAAATGTAAAGTAATTTGTGATGCCAAGCAGTTATTTACAAAGACAACATGAGGAAGTTGAATGCCTGGGGTCAGTGTCCACAGTTTTGTGTTCAGACGGTGAGTTGTCTGTAAAACAGAGGGGTGACTGGCACCAGCAGCGGAGCAGCAGCAGCTTTATCGCCCTCAGTGTAAATTGGCACTTTTTAACATACGGGTGCAAATTGTTCTGCTATTGCGACGCCCTCAGAATAAATTCAGGGTGATGCTGTTTTCTGGTGTCTTAAAGTTCCAGTACCTAATATATTTTTCATCTACTTGAGAAAAATGGTTTAGACCCCATATAGTATATTGCAAAAGCAATCGTTTTTTGAAAAAATCTTGCTTTATAATCCCATCTGTTGGTTATTATAAGCAATTTTGAGAAATGAACAGTCAATAGAGATAGGAGAAACTCCAACGCAGGGACGGTGGAGGCCTTGGCCAATCACAAGCCTCCTGACGCCACGGACTTCAGAGAGAACCCCATTGGCTGTTGCTGTTCAGTGTCTTTGCCATGGTCTGCGCGTGCACAAGTTCGTAAACAGAGACAGCACTGGCTGGCTGAAGGACCAGAGGGCAAAGTGGCGATTCCTGCATTAGCGGTTACAGCATACACTGCTAAAGCTCCTAAACAAAGGAAAACAGAAGGAGTAAAGACACCAGAAAAGCACAAATGGGACGATAAAAGAAATAAAACACGAATAAATATAGGAAACTGCATTCCAAAGATGGAGAGAACTAACGTTACGCGACTGCATTGCAAACTAAGTTTCTATTCACTATATTTTTATTAGCATTGTGGTCAGTTTCTCTTGTTTCGTTACATTTTAAACGAATTGCAAACAGATATAAGCCTTACATTGCCAGGGCTTAGCCTTATGTTGCTAATGCTAATATAGTTAGCGCTGTAGTCTCCGGACCTTATCGCTCTTGAGTCCCATCATTTCAGAGCTCCACACGCTCAGCTTTCTCATAGCTACGTGTCCTCACCTACTAACACCAGTCTCCCAGTACTGTCATGATTTGTGTTGGGACAGGATTAGCAGTCTGTATACAGTGAGCATGAAATGCACATGTTGCCATTTTTATGCCTAAATCTCCGTTTCACTCGCCGCTTCAGTCTCAAGTTGTGCACGCGTATGAGGCACGCGCATGAATTCACGCGCGAGACGAGAGAAAAGCCTGGGAGGGGTTTGTGAGAGTGAGTAAGGAGCTAAGGGGCGGGGCTTCTGTTTGAAACTCAACTGTCTCTCTCTCTCTTGGTTCTGAAAAACACAATCAGGTACTGGAACTTTAAAGCTCCCCTATTCTGCTAAATCAACTTTTTTGAGCTTTTAACCATGTTATAATGTTGTTTCCACCTCAAAAACATATCTGCAGTAGTATTTTGTTTCATTTACATTTGAGTAATCCTGTATGTTGAGGCGCTGCCCTTCTCCAGAGCTGAAAACGCTCAGTCTCAGCTCTACTTAGACACGTGAAACCAGGAAGTGCTCCTGCGTGTTTCTAAATCCCCAGTGTTGCCAGCAGGGGACAACAGACACTTAATCCAAGGTGCCACCTCCCCAAAAGAAGAGGTTTTTAGGTTATAAAACCTAAATACTAATGTGAAGGTGTCCAAAACTATTTTTAAAAAGCCTGAAAAAACATAACAAAGGATCTTTAACAGTGACTTTTTCTAACCTTACACATCTTCTGAAACTTCTTCTGAATTTTGTGAATAAATAGACCACAAAACCTGTATTTTTCTCTCTAAAATCACTCATACATATGTTATGATTTACACAGAGTCACATGGGACGCTCACCTTTTCTTCATCTAAGATCCATCAGGATTAAAACAACATCAGCTGTAGTATCTTTATTAATGCTCCTCAGCCTTTACCTCAGGACAGAGCAGATCTTCGCAGCAGAATGGGGTTAAAAGCAATCATTTCTCCAAAGACGCGGCGGTTTGTAGACGTATAGAAAAAGACGAACAGCAGCAGGGTCAACGCTGGCCCCGGGGACAACATGAGTGGTTTTTTTTTAGAGCTAAGAAAAGGCAGGATAGATGCGTTTTAAATGAGAGCGAAGAAGTGGGTATAGTGCAAAAATCTAGGTCAGGCCTGAAGGCAGAACGGAGAGATATACGGGATGGACAGGGATAAAGAGGAAAGTAATGGACAGAGGAGAGAGGGGATATACAGGGAAGTGGAGGAAAGAAGTGTATTCATTAAAATGATTTGGTCTCAATACGTATTTTTGGGTCACGTAAGTCGATGTAATGCATGTTTTTTGTCTGCAGTATTGGCTTAAAGTTTGTACAAGCGCGCACACGTTTAACAAGAACGAATATTTGTGATAGTTCTCTCTTAAAGCACCCGTAGTCTGCTTTTTTCAGGCTTTTTGAAATAGTTTTGGACTCCTTTGCATTAGTAGGTCAGGTTTTGTTACTTAAAATAATGTATATGTGTAGGAAAATGCAAAAAATGGCTAATTAGCACAGCTGTTAGCGACAAGATGCTAACAGATTGATAAATGAGCTGACTTCTGACGGCGGTTTAAGCCTTGTGCCCCAAAAAAGTGTCCTTTTCATTTCCTTTTTTATTTCTTGATAACTTTGGTGCATATTTTATCACTAATATTGATATTTTAAACATAAATCTAATATTACTTCATGTTTACTCTCTCTGACTAAATCTGCTCCTGTTCAGAGACAAAAGTGTGCCCCGTCACAAAACATCTTAGAAATTGTATACATTTATGTTTTCTCTACATTTTTTTTATCTTTTCTTCTCTAAATCTTTTATTCAACATCAACACTGAACATAAACATCAAATCTCTAATAATTTTTAGAATTTTAACCTTTTTTATGCCTGTGTCTGTGACGAAATTTACACTTTTAAACAAAAAATAAAAATAAAAAGAAACCAATACTGAAATGAAATGAAATATTATGCATTTTTCTTGGGGAGTTATTGCAGCCTTGGGTCTGTTAGAGATTATCAACAACATTTATTTATAGATGGATTTGTGATTTTGTTGGAGTGAAAAAAAAGTTAGAACCAGTTTTAATGGATTTTAATGTGAGTTTATTTTTAGATTCAACATAACACAGTGTTGTTGGTGATCGCTGACAGACCCAAGCCTGTAATAACTCCCAGATTGAAAATATTTCATTTTTTACTAAAAAGTACAGATGTCATCACATAAACTGGCTCAAAAATGGTTAAAATTAAGAAAATTATGAAATATTTAGTATTTATGATAAAGGCACAAGTTTATTAAACAATTTATACAAAAAAGTTTAAAAATATGAATGTATACTTTTTCTACAATGTTTTTTGATGAGGACACAGGAGCAGTGTCACAGATTTAGTCAGAGAGAGTAAAAATGAAGTAATATTAGATTTGTGTATGGAAAATCAACATTAGTGATAAAATACACAGCTGAGACACAGAGAAGAGGAAAAGTTAGAACCACTGCAAACTTATCAACAAAATTTAACTTGAAAACGTTTGTTCTCATTGGGGCACAAGGGGTAAAAGCTCAAAAAAGTTGATTTAGCAGAATACGGTGCCTCACAACTTCTGCTAAAAATCTTGGTGTTTTATTTGCTTCTAATTTGTCTTTTAAAGGTCAAATAAATAGTGTGGTCCAATCTTGTTTTTATCATCTTAAACTCATATCTAAAATCAAATCGTTTTTATTTCCCTCTGATTTAGAGAAGATTATTTATGCTTTTATTTACTCACGGTTAGATTGCTGCAATTCCCTGCGTGTTGGCCTCTCACAAACCTCTCTCCACCGCCTACGATTAATACAAAATACATCAATACTTCAACACATCACCCCTGTCCTTAAATCCCTTCACTGGCTCCCCATGAAATTTCGTATTGATTTTAAAATTTTACTTTTGACTTTTAAAGCACTTAATGGTTTAGCACCGCACTATTTATCTGAGCTGCTTTTACCTTATGCTCCCACCAGACCCCTTCGCTCTGGGGAGGGAGCCCTGCTGGTCGTCCCCAAAACCCAGCGAGCCACTAAAGGGGCCCGGGCGTTTGCAGTTCGGGCCCCCTCCCTCTGGAACGCACTCACCCCAGAACTCAGGCACATCAGATGCCTCAATACTTTTAAGAAGCATTTAAAAACCTTTGAAGGCATTTGATATTACCTGATTTTATTGTTTTATTGTTTGATTTGTGTTTTTTATTGTTCTGTCAATTCTGTTTTTATATAGTTTTCTCCTGTTTTATTATCTTTTTATTGTATTTTTACTTGAAGGGTCTGTTATGGGTTTTTTATGTATTTTGCACTGTAAAGCACTTTGTAACAATGTTAAAGATATTAGGGAGGATTTTTTTCGACTGCTGAGAAACCAGCGACTGTTTGTCCCTTTTTGAATACTGCGCATGCGTCAGGCCCCGCCCTTCACTGTTCCTTTCCAAGGAACTCCTCCACAGCGACGTGCACGAGCGTTGGAACACGAGTGTTTGTTTACAGCCGGCATCAGCAGAGATTCACCTAAACCTAGACCTGCATTGTTTGTCTGCGCGACCTTTGACCTAGTTCCCCACACAGACCCAGTCACATGCACAGTCCCTAAATGTGAGCAAAAATATGTCCTCCTGCTGTTGGTAGCATTAGCAAACTGACGCTGCTGTACAGTTGAAACGGTTCAACAGATAAAGAAAAAAGGCATTTTTTTCAAACGATAAGATAAACGTTACCTGTCCAGCAGAAACTTGGCGACCAATGCATCGTCTGAAGCCCTTTCTGTTCCTACAGCGCACGCCGTCCTTATTCTGCTCTTCTACAGTTTTTCTCCTCCTCCTCTGGTTCACTTCAAAAACAGTTTTCCTTTTGTGACTGCCCGGTTCACGGTTTTCCTCAGCCATTGTGCTCTTTGAAGTCAGGCTGTCAGGGTACGATGTTAACGCCGCTAATGCGCCGCTAATGCGCCGCTAATGCGGCGCTAATGCGGCGCTAATGCGGCGCTAATGCCGGGCTACATAAACATAGTGTATACGCATGTGCAAGCACAAGAACGCGCACGTATCGCCGAAACCAGGAAGATGAACGAATGATTGGCGAGTCTGTGGAACAATGGTTAACGTACTCATCACGAAAACGATTGGATGAGGTTTTTTAAGTCCCACAGAGTCCACAGTTTATTAATATTATTATTATATTTTCTAATACACCAATTTATAAGCCTTATACAGGGCAATGAAGGTAGTTTTAATAAATATTGCAAAAAATTAATTTATAAAGATCCTCCCTAATACCTTTAAGAAAGGTGCTATACAAATAAATATTATTATTATTATTCATTTAAACTCTGTATACAGCAGAGAGTTTTGCAGAGATATATTTTACCCATCATCCTCTCTGGTGTTGTTCTTCTCTCAGGCCCAGAACCCGTACCACAACGCCTCTCTGTTGGAGCAGAGCGGGCTCCACAGGATCACCCTGGGCACCTCCACCGTGTCCTCCGTCAGCTCCGCCAGGTAACGTTTACTAAACATCTACAGCCGCGGTTCCCAACATGGGGTCCGGGGCCCCCAAAGGCTGGCTATATTAAGCACATAAAAAAAATTTAGTTTGAAATGCACTGTAAAAAACAATGCTGCAAAAACTCAAGGCAACAGGATCCCTCAAGATTTTTGGTGATCAACTCAAAATCTCAAATTTTCAACAAGTAATATTTTTTTACTCACCAAATTTAACATAACTTGAAATTTTAAGTTTTACTCCCTATCTTTATTTTTTCCAACTCATCTTACAGCAAACTGACTCCACTGTTCAGAAAAAGTATTATTGATAATAATAAAAACTAAATATACTACATTTAACAAAAGAATAACTTTTTCTGAACTCTGTAAGTTGGCTGTAAGATGAGTAAAAAAATAATGATGGAGAGAAAAACTTAAAAATTAGAAATGTTTTTAGACGTATGAACATCAAATTAAGTGAAAGTGTGGAAAACTTGAGATTTTGAGTTGGCCCCAAAAATCTTGATGGATCCATTGCCTTGAGTTTTGAGTTTTTGCAGCATTTTTTTTTTTTTTTTTACAGTGTGTTTGTTTAAAAATATAACTTTAAAACACTTTTTAGCCAATAGTCAGTGTCTTTTGTAATGTTTTTATAGAAATATATGGAGAAAAACATGAAAATAAAATTTGGGATGGAGGGAAGTTGTATTGTTGGGGGTCCGCGTGGGATTTTGGGAAATTTAAGGAGGGCTGTGACTCCTGACTTTGGGAATGGCTGCTGTACAGGATATTTGTTTAGGTATAAATATGACTGAGTTTTATTTTTAAGTCACACAACTACAGTCAAAGATATTGTGAGTTATTTATTTGTACATTAAACACATTTTACTTTTGTTTTTGTCTTTGGTTAAAGGCAGTATTTAAATTTCCTTGTCCTTCTGTCCGTTTTTAGTTTATGTAAAATGAGTTTTTATGCTGTCCTGCAGAGAAAACCTTCTGGCTCGACAGACTCTGGACCAGAACATCGTCCAGACAGGAGCCACGGACCTGGACGTGGCCATGTTCCACCGAGACGGAGGTAAGAATGATAATAAGAGGGGTTCTCAAACTGTGGCACAGGTCCCACAGGTGGTACTCCGGAGTCAGCTCTGATTTACTTTTATTTAGAGACAGTTTTAATCTTGTTTGTTCTGTTTAAGACCTAGGTTAGACCTGGTTTAGACCTGGTTTAGACCTGGTTTAATCCTAGTTTAGATCTGGTTTAGTCCTGGTTTAATTCTAGTTTAGTCCTGGTTTAATCCTAGTTTAGTCCTGGTTTAGTCCTGGTTTAGTCCTGGTTTAATCCTAGTTTAGACCTGGTTTAGTCCTGGTTTAATCCTAGTTTAGATCTGGTTTAGTCCTGGTTTAATCCTAGTTTAGACCTGGTTTAGACCTGGTTTAATCCTAGTTTAGATCTGGTTTAGTCCTGGTTTAATTCTAGTTTAGTCCTGGTTTAATCCTAGTTTAGACCTGGTTTAGTCCTGGTTTAGTCCTGGTTTAATCCTAGTTTAGATCTGGTTTAGTCCTGGTTTAATCCTAGTTTAGATCTGGTTTAGTCCTGGTTTAATCCTAGTTTAGACCTGGTTTAGTCCTGGTTTAATCCTAGTTTAGACCTGGTTTAGACCTAGTTTAGACCTGGTTTAGACCTAGATTAGATCTGGTTTAGTCCTGGTTTAGTCCTAGTTTAGACCTGGTTTAGTCCTAGTTTAGACCTGGTTTAGACCTGGTTTAGACCTAGTTTAGACCTGGTTTAATCCTGGTTTAGTCCTAGTTTAGACCTGGTTTAGACCTAGTTTAGACCTGGTTTAATCCTGGTTTAGTCCTAGTTTAGACCTGGTTTAGACCTGGTTTAGTCCTGGTTTAATCCTAGTTTAGATCTGGTTTAGTCCTGGTTTAATTCTAGTTTAGTCCTGGTTTAATCCTAGTTTAGACCTGGTTTAGTCCTGGTTTAGTCCTGGTTTAGTCCTGGTTTAATCCTAGTTTAGACCTGGTTTAGTCCTAGTTTAATCCTAGTTTAGATCTGGTTTAGTCCTGGTTTAATCCTAGTTTAGACCTGGTTTAGTCCTGGTTTAATCCTAGTTTAGACCTGGTTTAGACCTAGTTTAGACCTGGTTTAGACCTAGTTTAGACCTGGTTTAATCCTGGTTTAGTCCTAGTTTAGACCTGGTTTAGACCTAGATTAGACCTGGTTTAGTCCTGGTTTAGTCCTAGTTTAGACCTGGTTTAGACCTGGTTTAGTCCTAGTTTAGACCTGGTTTAGACCTAGATTAGACCTGGTTTAGTCCTGGTTTAGTCCTAGTTTAGACCTGGTTTAGACCTAGATTAGACCTGGTTTAGTCCTAGTTTAGACCTGGTTTAGACCTGGTTTAGTCCTGGTTTAGTCCTAGATTAGACCTGGTTTAGTCCTGGTTTAGTCCTAGTTTAGACCTGGTTTAGACCTAGATTAGACCTGGTTTAGTCCTGGTTTAGTCCTAGTTTAGACCTGGTTTAGACCTGGTTTAGACCTGGTTTAGTCCTAGTTTAGACCTGGTTTAGACCTGGTTTAGTCCTGGTTTAGTCCTAGTTTAGACCTGGTTTAGTCATAGTGTAGACCTGGTTTAGACCTAGTTTAGACCTGGTTTAATCCTGGTTTAGTCCTAGTTTAGACCTGGTTTAGACCTAGTTTAGACCTGGTTTAGACCTGGTTTAGACCTGTTTTTTTTCTGGTTTAGTCCTGGTTTAGTCATAGTTTAGACCTGGTTTAGACCTATTTTAGACCTGGTTTAATCCTGGTTTAGTCCTAGTTTAGACCTGGTTTAGTCCTAGTTTAGACCTGGTTTAGACCTGGTTTAGTCCTAGTTTAGACCTGGTTTAGTCCTAATTTAGACCTGGTTTAGTCCTAGTTTAGACCTGGTTTAGTCCTAGTTTAGACCTGGTTTAGACCTGGTTTAGACCTGGTTTAGACCTGGTTTAGTCCTAGTTTAGACCTGGTTTAGACCTAGATTAGACCTGGTTTAGTCCTGGTTTAGTCCTAGTTTAGACCTGGTTTAGACCTGGTTTAGACCTGGTTTAGTCCTAGTTTAGACCTGGTTTAGACCTGGTTTAGTCCTGGTTTAGTCCTAGTTTAGACCTGGTTTAGTCATAGTTTAGACCTGGTTTAGTCCTAGATTAGACCTGGTTTAGACCTGGTTTAGTCCTAGTTTAGACCTGGTTTAGACCTAGATTAGACCTGGTTTAGTCCTGGTTTAGTCCTAGTTTAGACCTGGTTTAGACCTGGTTTAGACCTGGTTTAGTCCTAGTTTAGACCTGGTTTAGACCTGGTTTAGTCCTGGTTTAGTCCTAGTTTAGACCTGGTTTAGTCATAGTTTAGACCTGGTTTAGACCTAGTTTAGACCTGGTTTAATCCTGGTTTAGACCTAGTTTAGACCTGGTTTAGACCTGGTTTAGACCTGGTTTAGTCCTAGTTTAGACCTGGTTTAGTCCTAATTTAGACCTGGTTTAGACCTGGTTTAGTCCTAGTTTAGACCTGGTTTAGTCCTAGTTTAGACCTGGTTTAGACCTGGTTTAGACCTGGTTTAGACCTGGTTTAATCCTGGTTTAGTTCTAGTTTAGACCTGGTTTAGTCCTAGTTTAGACCTGGTTTAGACCTGGTTTAGACCTGGTTTAGACCTGGTTTAGTCCTAGTTTAGACCTGGTTTAGTCCTAATTTAGACCTGGTTTAGACCTGGTTTAGTCCTAGTTTAGACCTGGTTTAGTCCTAGTTTAGACCTGGTTTAGACCTGGTTTAATCATGTTTTAGACCTGGTTTAGACCTGGTTTAGACCTGGTTTAGTCCTAGTTTAGACCTGGTTTAGACCTGGTTTAGTCCTGGTTTAGTCCTAGTTTAGACCTGGTTTAGTCATAGTTTAGACCTGGTTTAGTCCTAGATTAGACCTGGTTTAGACCTGGTTTAGTCCTAGTTTAGACCTGGTTTAGACCTAGATTAGACCTGGTTTAGTCCTGGTTTAGTCCTAGTTTAGACCTGGTTTAGACCTGGTTTAGACCTGGTTTAGTCCTAGTTTAGACCTGGTTTAGACCTGGTTTAGTCCTGGTTTAGTCCTAGTTTAGACCTGGTTTAGTCATAGTTTAGACCTGGTTTAGACCTAGTTTAGACCTGGTTTAATCCTGGTTTAGTCCTAGTTTAGACCTAGTTTAGACCTGGTTTAGACCTGGTTTAGACCTGTTTTTTTTCTGGTTTAGTCCTGGTTTAGTCATAGTTTAGACCTGGTTTAGACCTAGTTTAGACCCGGTTTAATCCTGGTTTAGTCCTAGTTTAGACCTGGTTTAGTCCTAGTTTAGACCTGGTTTAGACCTGGTTTAGTCCTAGTTTAGACCTGGTTTAGTCCTAATTTAGACCTGGTTTAGACCTGGTTTAGTCCTAGTTTAGACCTGGTTTAGTCCTAGTTTAGACCTGGTTTAGACCTGGTTTAGACCTGGTTTAGACCTGGTTTAATCATGTTTTAGACCTGGTTTAGACCTGGTTTAGACCTGGTTTAATCATGTTTTAGACCTGGTTTAGACCTGGTTTAGACCTGGTTTAGACCTGGTTTAATCATGTTTTAGACCTGGTTTAGACCTGGTTTAGTCCTAGTTTAGACCTGGTTTAGACCTGGTTTAGACCTGGTTTAGACCTGGTTTAGACCTGGTTTAGACCTGGTTTAGACCTGGTTTAGACCTGGCTTAGACCTGGTTTTAGACCTGGTTTAGACCTGGTTTAGACCTGGTTTAATCATGTTTTAGACCTGGTCTACGTAGTCTTGGTACCTCTCACAAACCCTTCCCTCATGTTCTCTCAGGTGAGGACTCGGACTCGGACTCGGACCTCTCGATGGACGAGGACCACAGTCTGTCCATCCCGTCCTCCGAGAGCGACGACAACGTCCGGCTGAGGGGGCGGATCCAGAGGAGGTTCAAACGGACCAATCAGGGAGAGAGGCTGCTCACTGAGCCCGCCCACAATGGCACCAAAGGTAACACACATTTATCTGCAATTTATCTGCCAATAACCTGGATTAAAGGGATTATATTCTGATTTTAGTCATATTTTTAAAACCAGTCTTGGTCTCCTCTAGAACAGCAGCACGTTTTACAGCCTTTTAAAAACATTATGTGACTAAAAGTTGTACTCTACTGGAACCATTTTCCTCCCAAAATAAAAATGTCTGTGAGGAATCAGAGGAAACAGAGCTGTGCACCGTTTTCTGGATAACTGAATGAGAGCAGACTGGAGGTAGAGGGCTTGTTGTTGATTGGTCGGTGCTCCCTAGAGTTGGGCGGGGCTTCGTGGTGGAACCGAGCCTTCTGAGGCCTCAGAAACTCAGCGCCAGAGAATACAGGATTACTCAAACAGAACACAGCTCCAGGTCTGTTTCTGATGAGGGAACAACATTATAACAT
This sequence comes from Bostrychus sinensis, assembly GCA_020698575.1. Lineage (NCBI taxonomy): Eukaryota > Metazoa > Chordata > Actinopteri > Gobiiformes > Eleotridae > Bostrychus > Bostrychus sinensis. The sequence continues at coordinate 3,701,779 of CM036250.1, read as the reverse complement.
AGCAGAAAGAGAGGAGAAAGACATTTTGCAGAATAGTCCTGGGTTAGTCCTGGTTTGGATTGGATTTAGATCTGGTTTAGATCCAGTTCAGTTCTGGTTTAGACCTTGTTTGGTCCTGGTTTTCATCTGATTTAGTTCTAGTTTAGACCTGGTTTAGTCTTTGTTGTCATCTGATTTAGTCCTTGTGTAGACCTGGTTTAGTCCTGGTTTTCATATTGTTCAGTCCTAGTTTAGATCTGGTTTAGACCTGGTTTAGTCCTGGTTTAGTCCAGGTTTAGTCCTAGTTTAGACCTGGTTTAGACCTGGTTTAGTCCTGGTTTAGTCCTGGTGTAGTCCTGGTGTAGTCCTAGTTTAGATCTAATTTAGACCTGCTGTAGACCTGGTTTATTTCTGGTTTATTCTTGATTTAGATCTGGTTTAGACCTTGTTTAGTCCTGGTGTAGTCCTAGTTTAGATCTGGTTTAGACCTGGTTTAGACCTGGTTTAGTCCTGGTGTAGTCCTGATTTAGATCTGGTTTAGACCTGGTTTAGTCCTGGTTTAGTCCTGATTTAGATCTGGTTTAGACCTGGTTTAGTCCTGGTTTAGTCCTGATTTAGATCTGGTTTAGACCTGGTTTAGTCCTGGTTTAGTCCTGGTTTAGTCCTAGTTTAGACCTGGTTTAGACCTGGTTTAGTCCTGGTTTAGTCCTGGTTTAGTCCTAGTTTAGACCTGGTTTAGACCTGGTTTAGACCTGGTTTAGTCCTGGTTTAGTCCTGGTTTAGTCCTGATGTAGACCTGGTTTAGACCTGGTTTAGTTCTGGTTGAGTCACTTTAGAAACAGTGGAAGTCAGTGGAGTTTTGCTTGAGTTATTGCTCATTATCCTGGTTTGTTTTTTAGTGTAATCCTTGCTTTAGTCCAAGTTTTAGCCTCAGTAAAATAAAACTAGCCCATACCTCCACCAAAGCATTACAGTTCCTTAAAAAATCTACCAAATCCAGCCCTAACCTTTGGAGTTATCTGGAGACATTTTGAATATTTGTGTTACATGAAGCGTTGACATAAACCACAAAAAGTCTGTGAATGAACAATAACTTCTTGTTTTGACAGACAGGCTTTGTTTACACCGTTCTGCTTATTACTGTCTTAACTTAGAAACAAAAGGTCTGTCTGAGAAAATGTCAGACAGAAATCAATAAATCCATAAAGCAATCAATACTCGGCTCACGCTCCAGCTGTGTGGTTTAAGTGTCAGGTCAGTATGAAGTCGAATAAATCAGAGGCAGATGGTCAGGGTGTTTTTGTTTGGACTGACAGGAGGCTGACTGAAAATAAAAACAATACCATGAATTTTAATTAGAGTCCTATCATGGGTGTAGTCAGTTCTGTTTATTCCTGCATTGAGTCAGTTTAATGTGAGTTTTAGTCCTGGTTTTTGCCCAGATTAGTTTAAAAAAATCACATAAATAGTAAATAATTCATGTTTTATTTACAAAACAAACTGACATTTAGAGGGTTAAAAATATGAACATTAATTTACTTTTGCTCTCTGTGATAAGGACAGAGGTTAATGAGCACAAAACAAAAAAAAGTTGCTTTTTTTATGTGAACCATAGACCTAAAATGGCTTTAAGAGGAAGAATGTGAGTTTTTTGTCAAGTCAAAAGAAAATTCTGTTTTTTTTTTTTGTTTGTTTGTTTTTCAGTGCATGATGCTGAAATTCTAAAATTAATTTATGAATGAACATCTTTGTCAAAAACATCATCTTAGCATAAAAAAATGCCAAAATGAGAGCAAAAAAATACATTTGAAAAACCCTAAACGGGTGCCGGTGGGGCTGAGGGTTAAGTCCTCTTTTAGACCAAGTTTGTTAAGTTTGGTTCTGTTATAGTAAAACTAAAAGTTGTGTCCTCCAGAAAAGGAAGTCAGAGTTTTAAAATAGCCAAATTGTAAAATTGCCTTCAGCAGAAACAGTGTCCTCTTAGCAGCGCACTGTTTACTGTGTTGTGGCTAATGCTGTTGCTAGCACCCAGAGCAGCTTAAATACTGACTGTGGAGACTCTGCAGACGCTAAAAACACACACACAAAAAAAAAAAAAACACAGAGAAAGAAATCCTTAGACCGCTGAAATGCCATTGTTTAGCAGGTACCAGCAGTACAAAAACAAACAGCGTAGTGTGAGATGTGAAGCCTGCGTTCTTTAATGACTAACGCTAATTAGCCATGTGTTCAAAAAGCCTTTACTGCCTTTTAACAAGGCTTTGTTTGTTTAAATGATAATAGACCTGGTCTTTAGAAGCAGAGAAGGTTAATACTAAAAGACATTAATGTCGTCACTGAAGTCACTGTGAGAGTAATGCACACTGCTGCTCCTCTGTTGACATTTAGCATAAAAGTAAAGCTATGCAATATTCTCATAACAAAAACTACATTTAGACAGATTGTTGCTGGTCTTAGCAAAATAACTCAAAAGGCAATGAAGGGATCTTGATGAAATGTTCAGGGAAGGTCAGGGCACCTTCCTGATCCAGGACTTTTTAAGGATTCAGTGCTGTTGCAGGAGCAGTTTTGTTGGTTTGCAACAGAACTGTTAGACCAGGAAGTTAGTGACCTGTGTAGCTCAGCTGGCAGAGCTTCTGCTCTCACCATAATATGAATTCAGAAGAGGTCAAGGGGTCATTTCTTACTCATTTTTACCCAGAATGATGTCATGTCTTGTCTTGGTTTAGTGATTTATTTTTGTCTTTAGTCCTGGTTTATGTTCGGTCTAGTTTTGGTCTAGTCCTGGTTTATGTTCGGTCTAGTTTTGGTCTAGCCCTGGTTTATGTTCAGTCTAGTTTTGGTCTAGTCCTGGTTTATGTTCGGTCTAGTTTTGGTCTAGTCCTGGTTTATGTTCGGTCTAGTTTTGGTCTAGTCCTGGTTTATGTTCGGTCTAGTTTTGGTCTAGTCCTGGTTTATGTTCGGTCTAGTTTTGGTCTAGTCCTGGTTTATGTTCGGTCTAGTTTTGGTCTAGTCCTGGTTTAGACCTCAGCCGTTCTGAATCACCCGTATTGGCTCTAGGCCCAGTGAAGTCCAGTCCTAAGTGGTGGTTTTGTTGTAGACCTGGATGGGAACGACCTGCTCTCCTATTGGCCGGCGCTGGAGCAGACTGACGAGCTGCAGAAGTGGGGCTCGGAGCGCCCCCTGGGGGCCGACGCAGCCAACAACAACCAACTGGAGGCGGCTCTGACGAGCGGAGACGAGAGCGGGACCCAGGGACACAGGCACCGCAAAGGTCTGGACCAGACGAGATTGAACTGGGCATCCATTTTTTTCTTTTCTATGCAAAGAGTTCTCTCTGCTGCTCAAACCTGTTTCCAACCAAAAAGTGGCGTTTTATGCAGTGCTGTGTTTCTCTGAATGTGTCTCTTCCTGGTTCAGGGGCAGATTATTTTATATATTTTGGCACATTTTGAGTTCTGATGTCCATCTCCAGTTGCATCTAGACTTTTCATTTTGTTTTCAAACTCATATTTCATTCTTTGTATGCAGTAAAACGAAAATTAGGATGAAATGCGAGGCTAAACCAGGACTTAGGACTAAACCAGGGCTAAACCAAGACAAGCAACCAAAACATAACTAAAAACTAACCCAGGTCTAAGCCAGTAATAATAATACAGCGTTTCTGCGGGCTCCCAAAAGGTCTAAAAGCTTCTAAAATTTTAAAACTGAATTTAAGGTCTTTAAAAAGTCTAAAAGTTTTCACTATGCAGCCTATTAGACAGGTCTTAAATCTGTCGTACTACATACCTTTGATGCAGCTCCCTAAAATGTTCAGTGTTAAATGTTGAAAGATGTTTTATCTTCGCTGATACAAGAGATTTCATATTTTCTTACCAAGGCCAAAAATATCAAAAGCTCAGAAACCCCAGATGTCTCTTAAACACCTTAGTAAGATTAAACAATTTCAAAACATAATAAGGAAAAATAATCTCATTCAAATATAATAAAGAATTTATATCTTAAACATATTTACAATTATGAACAATGCACAGGTGGAAACAGATGAACTGAATAAGTGTTAGAGTCTGTTATAGAGCAGAGTTCAGGAGTTTGATGGCAGGAATGATTGTGTCTCTTTTTGAACAATGGTCTTAAAAAGTCTTTAAAAAAGTCTTAAATTAAACGTATTGAATCCTATGGAAGCGTATTGCGTTCACCTGAAAAAAAATGAGAAAAGTTCTGTTTTTATGAGAAAAGTTTTGTGGATAATGGTCCTTATTATCTTGTTCCACTTTTGGGGGGAGAGGAATTCAAAGTCAATGGCAAAGACCTGAGATGTCTGCGCAGAGTCGACAAACTAATGATTATACGTCAATATTACTTAACGAAAGCAGAATCTCCAGTGTCTCAAGCCTAGAGTAAAATAAAACCGTATTAAACAAAGTAGTTGGGACATTTACGCCCTTTCTTTAGCTACAACTCTTCAATACGAGCTAAACCTTTACTGGTTGTGATAGACATGAATTTACTTTTGTCATAAAAACCCAAGTTATTTATACTCATAAAAACACAACTTTTCTCGTAAAAACAGAACTAACTTAGCTCATTAAAAGAGAAACTTTTTTTTTTCAGGTGAACGCAATACGCTTCTGTAGAATCCTGCAAAAACCCTGTAATAAAAATGACAGCGATGTGGCAGCCATTCTGCGCCTACTGCCTCTCCAACCACACAAAAATTCATACATAGGCGAGGCGGGTGAAGCGTCTTGCCCAAGCAGTGACAGCAGTGTGCAAGGGTAGCAGGGTTCGAACCGCCAACCTTCTGGTTAGTGGGCAAACATCTCCATCACCTACTGAGCTACTGCTATGCTTTAGAGAGTTGTTGTAAAACTGGCCCAGACTCCCTTCATAAAGTGTTTCTGCCTGTGCGTGACATGTAGTGGGTCTATAAATATCAGAACAATAACCTCAGATACAGAACTGCTTTATTTCCCTGAGGAGCTGCAGACTTCACTGAACCACAGCTTTTAATCACATCGTGTTTCTGCGAAAACCCCAGGACAGATGTAGAGACCAGAGCACGTTACAGGCTGAAGAAACGCCCCCCTTTTTTAGCAATGGGCCGCAAATCCGCAAAGGTTTTGTATCGTATAGGCCAGTGGTTCCCAAAGTGGGGTCCGGGGCCCCCTGGGGGTCCGCGAAGGTACTGCAGGGGGGCCCCCAGAGGCTGTCTATATTAAGTACATAAAAAGAAATTGAGTTTGAAATGCACTGTAAAAAACTGCTGCAAAAACTCAAGGCAACAGGATCCCTCAAGATTTTTGAGTTTTAGTGATCAACTCAAAATCTCAAGTTTTCAACATCTAACATTTTTTTACTCAACAAATTTAACGTTCATACATCTAAAAACTTGAAATTTTAAGTTTTACTCACTATCTTTATTTTTTCCAGCTCATCTTACAGCAAACTGACTCCACTGCTCAGAAAAAGTATTATTGATAATAATAAAAACTAAATATACTACATTTAACAAAAGAATAACTTTTTCTGAACTCTGTAAGTTGACTGTAAGATGAGTAAAAAAATAATGATAGAGAGAAAAACTTAAAAATTAGAAAATTTTTAGACGTATGAACATCAAATTAAGTGAAAGTGTGGAAAACTTGAGATTTTGAGTTGGCCCCAAAAATCTTGAGGGATCCTTTGCCTTGAGTTATTGAGTTTTTGCAGCATTTTATTTATTTTTTTTTACAGTTTTAAAACACTTTAAAACACTTTTTAGCCAATAGTCAGTGTCTTTTGTAATGTTTTTATAGAAATATATGGAGAAAAACATGAAAATAAAATTTGGGATCAAGGGAAGTTGTATTGTTGGGGTCTGTGTGGGATTTTGGTAAATTTAAGGAGGGCCATGACGCTCCTGACTTTGGGAATGGCTGTTATAGGCGTTTGGTTGAAATTGGGTCCCAGAGTAGAAAGATTTCAAAATGCAGTATTCATGTTTCTGTGTTTATAACAACATCTGACAACATCAACAACAGCGTCTTACAGTTTTTGTGTTCGAGCTGCAGACGCCACTGAGCTTTTTATCACTTTTACAGCAAAATATTCTGCTCCTCTCACTACAGACTAAGGTCTTCTTTGTAGCTCACACATTTGTGTTTTTATGTTGACATCGCACCAGTTTTCTGTGCATGCCCTGTTTGTTCTTGTTTGTTTTTGGTGTGTTTCTGTGGCAGCGTTACAGCGCCACTAACAGGCCTGGCAGATGTATTTCAGTGGATTTGTGTGGACTCGTGTGGGCAAACACATTTTCTGAGACGGTGCTGTGTTTATGGAAAACATTTTCGTCTCCGTGTGGATAAAACCTTAGAGATCTGAGTTTAGCTTCAGACTGATCCTCGTTAAACATCCGGCGAGTACTTACAATAGACAGGAATTATCCATGTTTCTCTATGCTTCTCTTTTCTCTATTTCTGTCTTTCTTCTTGTGCTGTTTCTCTGTGTTATATGTTAAGACAGAAACAATGGCATTCAATGTTGATGAGCATATTAAGTCTCAACCTAGCATCATCTCTCTTGGTAGGACTGATATCAAGAACGTTCGTACCTTCAAATATCTTGGATATACCATAAATAATTCCAACACTGGATCCTCTCTACTCCTCCAGGCCAGAATTGGCACTGCGTATATGAAATGGAATGAGCTAAAGCGTCTTAACCGATAATCGTATCCTTCTACAAACTAGGATTAAGTTTTTAATAACATGCGTTCGATCCTGCCTTTTGTAAAGTGTGCAAGCGTGGAAAATGTCTAGTAGCGATTTTAACAAACTAGAAGTAGTCTGGCATGGGCTTTTAAGGAAAATGATCAAGGGTGGTTACAAACGAAAGAATGCCCCAAATTCCCAAAACACCATTCCTAAAGGAGAAGTAGACTGGAGCTACAAGATGTCAAACGCTGACTTACAGAGAAAGACAAAGACCCAGTCTACACCACTAACCTGCTATGAACAACAACTAAAATATCTGTCACATCTGCAGAATGGAAAATGATCAACTGCAGAAACAACTTTTGTTTAACACCAACGCATCCAAATGGACAAAATTTGAAAATCTACTGGGCATAGACCCAGCAACTGAGACGAATTATGACGGTGAAATCAGACTTTCAGCAACTGTTGGATACTCAACAGAAGCACCCTAAAGAGTTTATAACTTAATGAGGAAAACGATGATGATGATGATGATGTGTGACTAGACCAGAGGACTAGCTCTGGTGCTTTTTCAGTCCTGATTTAGTTTAATTTAGAAACATTATTATTCCTCTTTTAGTCCTGCTCTGGTTGAAGTTAACATTTGAAGTTAATACTGCTACTTAGTCCTGGTATAGTCCTGATTTAGACCTGGTTTAGCTCTAGTTCAGACCAAGTTTAGTCTTGCTTTGGTCCTGGTTTCATCCTGATTTACTCCTGGCCTAAATCGAGTTAAGTTCTGGTGGTTTTGTTCTGTTTCAGTCCTGGTTTAATCCTAGTTCAGTTTATTTAAACTGGTACTTGGTGGCCTTCACTTTAAATGCCCTAATACTCTATCTTTGCGTCTTCTCAGGCATCTTGAAGAACCGCCTGGGCTGCCCTCCCACCCTCCAGGGCCTGTCCTCGATGGGCCGCGTCCCGAGCGAGCTGAACTGGTACCGCACCTCCACGCTGGGCCACCGCGGCGTCCCGGCCGCCTCCTACGGCCGCATGTACTCCTCCAGCGCCACGGCCAACGCCGCCAACGCCGCCAACACCGGCTCCTTGTCCCAACCGGCGTCCCGCTACTCCTCCAGGGAACACTTGGACTCCCTGGCCCGAAGACAGCTGTCCCGGGACCCTTTGGGACGGCAGACGGTGGGCGGATCTCGAGACAGACTGGACTCGCGAGGGTCCAGGGACAATTTAGATCTGCTGCCCCGACGACGCGAGCTCAACTTGGGGCAGAACACTTTGGGGAGCCTGGGTTTGGAGCGGTCTTCCAGGGAGAATTTATCGGCGTCCCGGGACAGACTGGACAACCATCACGCGTCCAGGGAGGATTTGGGGGTGGAGGGGTATCTGGGGGGGTTGAGTAGGAGGCACACGGCGTCCCGGGAGCATCTAGGGGGCGCCGCCGCCGTGACAAGCAGCAGGTCCAGGGAGGGGCTGGACCAGAGCAGGGAGTGGCTGAGGACGCTGCCCCCCAGACAGACGTCCCACCCGGAGCAGCCCCTCTCTGGGTCCCCCCCTCCACCGATCACAGAGGAGCCGCAGGACCAGCCCCCACCCCCATGTGAGCCTGAAGTTTGTTAATATTTGATAATGTGGTGGGTTTGGGTCATTGTTTGGGTGAACTAAGGCATGAAACTACATTAAAACAAGGACTAAGTTCAGATTAAACCAAAGACTAAACCAAATCTGGACTAAACTTGGACTAAACCCAGAACTACACTGGGACGTAAACCTGGAAAATCTATAAATACAACTTAACCAAACCAAGACTAGACCAGATATAAAACAAGACAAAAGAACTCAACTAAAAACAAAAAATAGGGCTAAACTTGAGATTAAAAAATGGCTAAAGCGAAGACAAAAAAAAAAAAAAAGACAAAAAAAATTCCTGAAAATTGTAAACCAATGAACTAGAAATGAAACAGGACTCAGTTTAGTCCTGGTTTAGTTCTTTAATCAAGGGCTGCAACAACATTAAAATTGTCAACTAATTTTGTGACCGATTAATCATTATCTGAGGTATTCATAGTCTTTTATACAGAGAGAGGAGATTTTATTACTAAGAGCAGTACAAAGCCACAAAAACATCAAAATAAAATGTCAACATTAAAGTAAAATACCTGAAGCCTCATTTTGTTAAAACTTTGTACAAATCCAACGAGATCTGTAGGCCATCATGCATTTACACTCTCTTCACGATCCAATTATTAATCGATTAATCAAAAAATCAAAAGTAATCGTTAGTTGATGCCCTCGACTAAACTCGACTACGCCAGCGATCGACAATAACGACAAAACTGAGGACCACACCAGGACTAAGCTGAGGTCAGAAACATCAGGACTAAACTAGGGCCACGACTAACTGCACTGTGTATGATTACTGTCATAGATCCAAACGTTGCATATCTTTTGTTTTTTATGCTTTCATTTAATTTTGCCCTTCCCCCCTGCTCCGTTAGAAACCCATATATTTGCCTATATTCCCTTTTAAATAACCCTTGCCTCCTCCCCTGGTCCCCTCAGGCCCCTCCCTGTCCTCCGAACACCTGGATATTCTGTCCTCCATCCTGGCCTCGTTCGGTTCCTCTGTCCTCTCTGTCCCCTCTGAGACCAACAGTGTCTCTGAGCTCTGTCCCCACTCTGAGTAAGTCCAATAAACCTGACACTAAACCTCCACTGTCGTACCCTAAACTAGTCCCTTCTGTCCCACTCTAGCCCTACTAGATTCCTCCTCTGCCTGGACACCTCTCCTGTTCTGTCTCTTAGTAGTACTCAATAGTTTGTAGTCACTTTTTCCTGTCCTTCACTGTCTCGTCTAATATTGTATGCCCCATCCACTTCTCCAACCAACCTTTGTCATTAAAAACACGTGAAAACACTGCTTTAATTCTCAAATACTATTTTCAGGTGCTTCACCTCTGCTCAGACTGTAAGACACAGCTTTATTCCTGATAATTCTGATGATTTTTTTACAAACCCACAGTTACTTAGGCCGAGTACACACTGCACAATTTTGGCTTTCTCCTAATCCTAGGAGAAATCATCTGTCGTAGATCAAAAATGTACGTCTTACATTGAGACAGGGACAAAGATCACAGAGAGAGCTGCGATGGAAATCAGGCAGTGTCAGATATTTTGGAAGATTTGTCACACTCAATCTTTATCGATTCTCTTATCGATTCCTGATAGATCTGTGAATAAAAATGAACTAGATCTGTGGCCATACAGTTTATTATGAAGCAGAAATAGAATCTTATTTTTATTTTCATGTATATGAGCCTATTTTAAACTGGGCTCACTAAACAGAAGTAACATGTATTGAATGTACAGCTGTTAAATTACTGGAAATTTACACTTTTTTAATAAACAGAATTGTGGCTTTAATATTCAATTCAATTCAATTCAGGTTTATTTGTATAGCCCAATATCACAACAAAAGTCGCCTCAAGGGGCTTCACAAACAGTTGATCAAACATAAACACACAATCAGACTTAACACACAATCAGCACAAACAATAACTACACTAAACTAAACAGACCCAGGACACTCCTGTTCTTAGACCCTCCTTCTCTTAAGGAAAAACTCCTAAAAAAAAACCAGCTACGGGAAAAAAGAAGAAACCTTATGGAGCCCATATTGAAGGAGAGATCCTCTCCCAGGACGGACAGGCAATGCATCTAGGAGTTAGTTCATTAGCTCATCTATAGGATCATAGATCACTCTGTAAGGATTCATCCAGACGAGAGTGGGGTGAGATAGGTTGAGGAAGTCCATAGGATGCAGCAGGTGGCCTCATCCAGACAGGTGAGTGGGCGAGAAAGGTCCGGGGGATCCAAATATTAATTTAGCGGCAGCAGAAGCATTTAGCTCCTACCTCCGCAGCTCTCTGGCTTCACTCTGGCTTCACTCTGGCTTCACTCTGGCTTCACTCTGGCTTCACTCTGGCTTCACCCTGGCTTCACTCTGGCTTCACCCTGGCTTCACTCTGGCTTCACCCTGGCTTCACTCTGGCTTCACTCTGGCTTCACTCTGGCTTCACCCTGGCTTCACTCTGGCTTCACTCTGGCTTCACTCTGGCTTCACTCTGGCTTCACCCTGGCTTCACCCTGGCTTCACTCTGGCTTCACTCTGGCTTCACTCTGGCTTCACCCTGGCTTCACCCTGGCTTCACTCTGGCTTCACCCTGGCTTCACTCTGGCTTCACCCTGGCTTCACTCTGGCTTCACTCTGGCTTCACCCTGGCTTCACTCTGGCTTCACTCTGGCTTCACTCTGGCTTCACCCTGGCTTCACTCTGGCTTCACTCTGGCTTCACTCTGGCTTCACCCTGGCTTCACTCTGGCTTCACTCTGGCTTCACTCTGGCTTCACCCTGGCTTCACCCTGGCTTCACTCTGGCTTCACCCTGGCTTCACTCTGGCTTCACCCTGGCTTCACTCTGGCTTCACTCTGGCTTCACCCTGGCTTCACTCTGGCTTCACTCTGGCTTCACCCTGGCTTCACCCTGGCTTCACTCTGGCTTCACCCTGGCTTCACTCTGGCTTCACTCTGGCTTCACTCTGGCTTCACCCTGGCTTCACTCTGGCTTCACTCTGGCTTCACTCTGGCTTCACTCTGGCTTCACCCTGGCTTCACCCTGGCTTCACTCTGGCTTCACCCTGGCTTCACCCTGGCTTCACCCTGGCTTCACTCTGGCTTCACCCTGGCTTCACTCTGGCTTCACCCTGGCTTCACTCTGGCTTCACTCTGGCTTCACTCTGGCTTCACTCTGGCTTCACCCTGGCTTCACTCTGGCTTCACCCTGGCTTCACCCTGGCTTCACTCTGGCTTCACCCTGGCTTCACCCTGGCTTCACCCTGGCTTCACCCTGGTGTGTCCACGCAGTGGGACAGGAGCGCCCAAGGCTCTGTGCGTCTCCATCTCCACACTGCCGTGTCCCATGACCACGTGTGCATTAATTAGAGAGAGGAGAACGACATGCATTTCACGATGAGGCTACTCAAAGTCGAAGACGACTTTTGCAGCTAAGTGAAAGTAAAAAAGTTAGAGACGCTGCTCGGGAGTGGGGCGGGTCTCGGAGCAAAACCTGCTCACACAAACACAGCTGCCCACAGTGACATCGATAAGAAAGATCGTTAACGGCAGAGGCAGACAATTCTGGTGGATTGGAAAAATTAGAACCAGTTCTCAGGTAGAACCAGGTTTCGATGCCCATCTCTATTCGTCGCCTTTGTGTCTGCCTCTCATTGCACCTACGATCTCTGTCAGATGTGTGACCAGTAGGAAGTTACCAGCGCATCCATACAGTAACAACAGTACTGACCGCACTTTCCCGCACACATAAACACCGCTGTAGCGAGCAGCAGCAGCAGCTTCCAGCTCACAGGCGATGACAGAAACCTCACTGCGTCCTGAGCCTGACATTTGCTGTGATTGGCTTTGGTCGAAGCCATGAGTCAACGTTTGTCCCCTGCGCAGTGTAAACAAGCAGTAGTTTAAGATTTACGCACACCACATTGTGCAGTGTGACTTCTATAAATCGTGTAAAAAAAAATTGCACCGTGTATACCTGGCTTTAGTTACTTCCACCTTTATGGCAAGTTTTATTATTTTACGCAAAACAATATTTTGGATACAACCAAGCAGAACAATGAAACTATGAATATATTTAACCTCCCCATGATTCACTCATAGTTTTTTTTTATTTTTTTCAGATAAAACTGAATTAAAAGAGGAGTTATTCTGATTCCATCACCAAACCGTTTCCATGCTTTTCTTTCTCTGTTCCTGTTTCATTGTCTTCTTTCTTTCCTTTGTCAGCCTGTAATGTTTCCTGTATATTAATGCTTTTTAGTTGCACTATTACTTAAAGGTGCATTGTGTATTGTGTGCTTTGAGCTTTTGTATTATTGCCATAAACTAATCTTTGTATTTGTCTTCACGTATTGTAAAAATAAAACCGTTAAATTACCATTGGGTTTGTTATAGCAAGATGTCCCTACTGGGTTACCTTAGATTTGGAATTGATGCCACCAAAAACTACACTCTGCACCTTTAACCTTTATTAATGTCTTTTAAGTTTACATTTATTGCTTGCTCTGTCTTAATTGTTAATCTTTGACGGCAATTTTTGTTTTTACCTTTAAATTTGTATTTTCTAAATCCTAATATTTCCTTCTTTTGTTCTTCCAGAGCCCACAGAAGTGACGGACAGTCCTGATCTCTGCCTTCTTTTCCCTTTACACTTTGGGACTTCTTTTACAAAATAAAATGGACTTTATTAAAGGAAGGTCACGTGACTGTCCTGATGAAGAAGAAGAAACACTGATGCATTCTGGGAAACCGAGTCCTTAACCACAAAGACTGCTACACACACACAAAGACAGACAATAAACTTTGGGGACAAACCAACCTGTTACTACCTACGAACTCGCTCAGATTCAACACGGATTAAAAAAACAATGTTGTAAATAACATTTTTTATACGTTTTGTAACTTTTTCATTGGAGATTATGGTTAAAAAGGATCTCTCGTGATGTTTTTTTGGTTTATTTATTTATTTATTTGGTGGAAGCGGTCGTTGCGAGTGAAGTTGTTAGTCCATTTCAGGAGAGAGACGCAAATGTGTTTCTTCTCAAGATTAAAAAAATAAAGAAATTTCAAAATGTCCTCCTCCCTTTAAGAAATCTGTTACGGCACGAAGGGAACAGCAGAATGAGATTATTACGAGCGGGGAATATCAGAGATTGTAAATACAGGAACCAACTTCAGAGCGACCTGAATGTGCAAAGGAAGGTTTTCTGTCATCATTTTGTTTGGGACTCACTTTTGACATTTTTGACAACCTCGTGTACAACTTAACCTCATCAAAGTCTCACAAAACATATCAGAAAACAATATTTTTACACACTTTCTTCACTCCATAACGTCTGTCGAAGGGGCTCTGCTTTTAGGAACAGTGAGGAAGCAACATGACTGGTTTGTGATTGTGTTGTAGCGCCCGAGATCGATCTTGGGCTTGAGAGCGTTTTTTTTACAGTCTTGGTCTCGTCTCGGTCTCATTTGCAGTTTTAGTGGCTCTTGTCTCAGTCTCGGATGTGGCAGTCTCAGATTTTTTTTTCACCAAACAATAAAAGAAAAGGCTGTTCTTCATAATTTTTTGGAGTAATTAAGTTTTCCGCATTAGAAGAACCTGGAACATGATCTGTCTCTGTTTGTTTGTCTGCTAAATTAACATTTTGGGCTCGACCTGGTCTCGGTTTGCCTTGGTCTCGGTCTCAACTTTGCCTTGGTCTTTAAAAGTCTCGGTCCTGACTTGGTCTCAGTTCACTCTGTGCTCTGGACTCGGGTTGTTCAGTCTTGACTACAACACTAGTTCATAACATCCTTCAAGAACATTTATTTTGTTGTTTTGATGCTAAACTGATGCTAAGAGGGTTTTTTTTGTAGTTTCTGAACATGTCTATAAGTCCCACATCATTGGGACACATTTTATCACAGACTTCAGCTTCAGTATCAACACATTTATTACAAAAACAACCAGATGTCAATGTTAAAGGGGAACAACGCAACTTTTATTACCTTAAACGTCCCATATTCTGCTAAATTCTGAGCTCTTAACTGTGTTAAAATGTTGTTTCCTCCTCAAAAACAGACCTGCAGTAGTATTCTGTTTAAGTAATCCTGTATGCTGAGGCGCTGCCCTTCTCCAGAGCTGAAAACGCTCGGTCTCACAGCTCTACATAGACACGGTGAAACCAGGAAGTGCTCCTGTGTGTTTCTAAAGCCCAGACACCGTCACCGGACTCGTTCTGATCGTTTCAGCCTTAAACCTCCATCACTCAGCTCAGAAATCTGTCTGTTAGCATCATGTTGCCAATATCTGTGCTAAATAGCCATTTTGTGCTCTGTTTAGTCCCCACCGTTGCCAGCAGGGGGCAACAGACACCAAATCCAAGCGTTCTCTGCAAATTCAAAGTAACAGCTCCACAACAGAAAAGGTTTTCTGCATATTCAACATGTTATAAAAACACTATTTTAAAAATCCTGAAAAAAGCAGAATATGGGACCTTTAATGTTTAATAAAATACTTTCAGAGTCAGTTTGATGACTAAATGAATTGTTGCAGGGTGAATAAAGCCCCCTGCAGTGCCCCCTGGTGTAGCTTGGTGAAAAAACAGCCTTGAAAGAATGAGAAAACCAACCCAGTGTCCCTTCTGCCACAACAACCAGCCAGAGATGGTTTTATTTCTTAGAGTTTTTTAGTGCTTTACTCCAAAATATAGAGAAAAATTAGACGAAAACAGTGAAGAAATGAGCAAAGTTACATGGTTAATCTTAAAAGCAATCATCTTAAGGCCTCCATCCACCAAGGCGACGCCCGTCTGAAGTCGTCTTTACGGTTCTTCCACGTCGCTCATTTCCGTCCTTTTGATCTGTATGCGCCGTCTGCCCCCATCGCTCCAGGACGGAGGCCGTCTGACCAGTTTCCTGTCGATTGGCCTCGTTGTTGTTGAATCGGCGTCTTTGGTCTTTGGCACGAAGCGCTCTGATAGGCCTAGCACTACAGCTGCCGCGCCAATCAGCTCATGGGAATCTTAGCGGAAGTGACGGAGTGACGAGAGGCGACAACCGCTGTGGCAGCGTACTGTCACCATTTTTGCATTCTTCGCAATTCCGTGCGGAAAGTTATCTTCTTCAAGTAACAGAGCAGCGGCACCTAATCCACACAAAACAATGTCCAAACCGGCCATGATCACACTTCTGTAATGTTCTAACAAACTGAGAACAGTGCAGACCAAGGCGCTACATGCAGATGTACTCCGCAAACATTGTGTCACTTCCGTTGATCTTTGTTCACTGGCGAGCGCCATCTGCCGCTTTGGGGGGGTAATTACATCACGCGCATGCGCAAGATACGGTCTTTAGGTCGGTTGTCGCTTCAGTGAATGAAGAGGGAAAAAGGTCATGCGACGTCAGGAAACGGAAGGGAACGAGAGGAGACGAGAAGAGATGAGCTGTCGCTCCGTCTTATCAGTGGCAGTCTGGGAGTCGCCTTGGTGAATCTAGGCCTTTAAAAGTCAAAAGAAACAACTAAACATGGCACTGCTGTTGCTGTTGAGTTAATTCAGTGCTGTTTGCTGTGATTTCTGCTGCATACGTTTTGTTAACTCACTGCCGAACCCAGCACAGCTCTGACACAGGCCGCAGATTTACAAACCGGCCAGTGACCCTGACTCCTGGGAGCGTTTTATTCACCTCGGCTCACTAAATGTTCAAATATTCCATTTCAGACCAATCCTAATCCTCGTGAACACTTTGACTCGGCAACGGCTGAGGGAAAACCAGAGTCTCACAGGTAAAATATCCAGAGCCAGATCTGTTACAGGTTTCTCAGGACGCTGTGTTTTAAGACATGCTTTTACTTTCATGCTGCTGATCTTTTGTTGTTTTTAATATTGTTTTGTTTTTTCTGTGAACAAAGCTTGGTTAAAGTCAGTGGGAGAAGTAATGATGATGCTGTTCCCTGTCGCCAATAAAACAGAGAGATTAAAACGTGAAGAATTCATACAAAATTTAAGTGTTGTCTTGTTTTTGTTTGTTGTTTTTTTTGTGTGGGTGGATTATCGGGATTGGAGTCATTTGTGGAGTCACTTTTGAAGCGTTCATGTTCTGGATTTGATGATGGAGCAGAGGCCTCTATGTGTTATAAACTATTATTAAAAGAAATATCTGAACAGAAAATTCACAAATATTGAACATGATCTTTTATATTAGTGATTGGAGTCCATTAACTCACTGTACTAACTCTGCTACAGCCCTAACCTTTTACTCTCACCTTTCGCCCTAAGCACAAAGAAATGCACCAACAGAGACTGACATGGAAACATTTTCTAATGGTTAATAATTCAATTTTTTTTTTTTCATGGTTACAATGATTAACTTCAGTCCTCACCATACATAGCAAAAATTAATTCTGTTTATGAAATTTAACCCCTTAATTTCCAGTTTTTGTCATTAAAAATTGATTTCAAATGTAGTAAAAAATCACAAAAAAATAGATTTCTTTTCTGTAAATGCAAATTTTATAGATTTTTTTTTTTTTTTTTTTTTTTTTGTGGTGGATTATCAGAGCTTGGGAATGTTGAAAATTGGCACCATGAGTTTATTTGATTTTAAATTTTTGTGTGGTGGCAGATGAAACATTTGTAGTCACACCTTTCATCCTAAGGCAATATTAAGGAAATATTATATAATATAGATGTGTCAACCTTTTTTTTTTTATGGTTTTCATGATTAACTTCAGTCCTCACCATACATAGCAAAAAATTTATGAAATTTAACCCCTTAATTTCCAGATTTTGTGATTAAAAATTGATTTCAAATGAAGTCAAAAATCACAAAAAAAAATTTGATTTCTTTTCTGTAAATGCAAATTATATTGATTTTTTTTTATTTATTTATTTATTTATTTTATTTTTTTTTTTTTTTTGTGGTGGATTATCAGAGTTTGGAAATGTTGAAAATGGGCACCATGAGTTTATTAGATTTTAAATTTTTGTGTGGTGGCAGATGAAACATTTGTAGTCACACCTTTCGTCCTAAGGCACAAAAAATGCACTTCCATAGAAATATTATATAATAGATGTGTCAACCATTTTTTTTTTTTTTTATGGTTTTCATGATTAACTTCAGTCCTCACCATACGTAGCAATTATTAAATTCCAGTTTATGTGGCTCAGCCTGGGCACAGTTTCTACATTACACTGATGTTCAGACCTCGGTAAAGACTACATTCTGGATTTGTTTTTTTCAAACAATTTAGGAAAACCCTAAAACACAGGCTCCATAATTTATACAAACACTACTGAGTCAATTTCCCAATTTAGAATTCAAACTACCATATTTGGAGAAATGGCGCCACCTGGTACAAAACAATAAAAACTAAAATTCCAATCCCTCACTATCATGAATCCATGAAATACTTGATAAAAATGTAAAATTATATTGCAGTGACAGTGTTTTATATAAATGTCATTTGAATGGGAGTCAATGGCACACAAAAAATGTCTTAGGGATAAAGGTGGGACTATTTTTAGACACCTATTTAACAAAATTTAATAATATCACTACTTTTTTTAAGTTATAGTGAAAAATAATCTCACCCTAAATGAATTGGTGCTGACAGAGAAGACGCTGAACTTGGTGCCAGTTTTTGTTTCATGTGAACAGGCCCAATAATTACAGAAATATTCGTCATAAACCACACCAACACATCTGCATTTTCAGTCTTTAGCAGCAGATTTTACCTCAGAAGTCTTACAGGGCTTTGCTTTTTTACCCAACCACACCAAAACATCTGCAAATTAACAATAAACTCTTTGCCAGTCCTCATCTACAGGCCTATACAATGTTTTAATATACTCTGAAAACCAAAATCTCAATTCTAAATTTCAGGTTTTAGTTGAAGAGGCACATAATCCGTTCACAAGGGGACACAAGCCTGGGTTCTCTTTGTGCCGGGCCCAAGTCTGGATAAACGGAAAGGGTTCCAGTTTAATTTAAAACCTTTCAATCCCACATCATTTTGTGACTCACTGCACACCAGGAGTCAGAAGACGAGAGGGGAAAGGCTCAAAGGAAAGATGTGAAAAGTGTAGCGAAACTTAAAAATGTCCTCACAGGTTTGGATAAATGTCATTAATGTGAACTAAAACCTGGAGCTCCCCAAAGGCTTTAAGAATTCTATGAAAGATTGATTTGTCAAATATTTATCACTTGGCAAAGCGACTTGTTGCCTGGAAAATCCAGACTGATATGTGTCTGTGTTATTCTACAGAGAAATATCAGTCTGGTCACCGCCGTCTGCAGTGGTTTACTCAAATCCCAGCCGTACCGTGCATTTTGATTGGTTTATTTAAGTCACGTGTTCTTCGCGAGCAGCTTCAGTCGTACGCGTCTCCTCGCCGACAACAATCAAGATGTCGCACCGAGGAGCCGAGAGTTTGTTTCACTCAGCGTATGGTACGGTAATGTTGAAATAACTCCTCGTTCCTCCCTCGTGGCTTCACTACTCCGTTTGTTTACTTTCTCACTTTCTTGTCGCTTTGTTAACGTCACGTCCGCCATTTTCTGATTGGCTAACTCCGCTGTCCGTTAATTTGGGTTTGCTCCGCCCTAGAAATTGAATTGATTCTAATGGTACGTTCACACTGGACGCGAATCAGGCGTCAAATTCGCGTCATTCGCGCCGCAGGACGCATGTTCGCGCCTGAACGCGGCTTTCCATAGACTTAACATGGTAATCACTCGCGCCTGACGCCTGACGCCTGACGCCTGACGCCTGATTCGCGTCCGGTGTGAACGTACCATAAGGCGACCAGACCAGCGGATGAGTCTGGAATTTCCAGGCAAAGCAACTTGTGGATGTATTCACTCAACGGTGCATGGTCCCTTTGTTTACAAAAGTAGTAGGTGATTATTTGCCACACGTGTGTATTCTGAGTCGTCGCCATCTTGGGAAGTAAGTGAGAGTTTTCCCTGAGTGTATGAGGGACAAACTCTGTCACTGCTCTCAGCTCTGAAAGCTCCACATCTCCCTCCCTCAGTCTCTAAACCAGGGGTCTCCAACCTGCAGCTCGGGAGCTTCCAGTAGCTCTCAGCCACTTTCCAAGTAGCTCCCCAAAGGCTCAATGAACCCTACATAAACTTGTTTTGTCAAATTTGATTTATCACTTGGCAAACCAACTTATGCATTCAACCAAATTTAAAGGTGCGTGGACCCTTTGTGTACAAAAGTATTATTCGCCAATTAATTGTCAGTCAAACAGTTGCTTGATGAGATAGTAGTAATATTAGCTCGACTACAGTATTTTCAGATTAGGTGACTAGAGTTTGCTTTCACAAATGTAATGATAAGTGTGTGTCACTTGCTGCGCACAGACAAAGAAAACACACTGAGTGAACTAAACATTTTTTGTTTTGATTTAATTTGATTTTGTAAATGTCCAGGTAAATGTTAAGGGGACACAAAATACACTTTTCTTTGGGTTGAAAGTGTCAGCTCTGTGGCTGGCTACTGTCCAGTGTGTACCTCATCTTAAGCCCATAGTCACTGGGACACGCTCCAGTAACTAAATAAATGTTAGAAAGCATGAGTAGCTCTCTGCCATTTTTTATTTGTAAAAGTAGCTCTCAGGGGAAAAAAGGTTGAAGACCCCTGCTCTAAACTCTCAGTGACTGTTTCCTGCAGCAGTGCACTGTGGACTCAACGTTTGGACACTGATGAGATTTTTCTGATGCTTTTAATCACGTGATGCTGGCGTATTTGTAGGTAAAAAAAAGTTTGATAAACTCTACTGATTATGGGCTTTTCTAATAAACAGATGCTGTTTGACTCGGCTATTTATAGATAAGTTAAAAACATTGTGTTATATTAATAAATGCTTTACTTCACACGATCAAAACGTCTGGATTAATGCAGCTGAGGCCTTTTTCCCGAAAATTCTATATCTACATTTATTAAGGTTTTACTTAGCATTTACTAGCTGTACATAGCTAACCTTGGTAGCAAATTAATTGGTGGACTTTGGGGATTACTGTGGAAGAGAAATAATATTAATAAATTATATTGTTTGACCATAAATTGAGGTTGAAATGGATTATTCTAATTTCCGACTGAAAAAAAACACATATTTGCCTCCAAAAAAGCCTTTTTCCTTCCTGTAGTGAAGCAAATAACAACATAAATTGAAAATTTCACATATCTTGGTCTACTGCAGCAACATTTGTGCCAAATAAACAAAGTAATGGAAAGATATACATGTTTTATTTTTAAAAAATCCAGGTGGAATCCAACTGTTGAATAGAAATTGAAGTAGATAGTTTTGTTGCCATGAATCGTCCGAACACGAGGATGTCAAACATGTGGATAAGATGGAAGCTCCTTCAGACGTAAGAAGCTACATTAAGATACTTTAGCTTCTTAAGGATCAGATTATTGATATATTATTAGTTTATTACCTGGTAATGTCCCACAGAACACAGCGTGAACTGTTTAAACAGATTATTATGAAAGTGTCAACAGTGGATGATCCCAGAGTTATATTAGCAGCACTGACCTACAGAGTGAGTGTGAATGGATCATTTACACCAGGACCAGACTCTGAGCTGAAGAACAGTGCAGCTGTAGTCGTGTTGTCACTTTAGCTCTAACAGTAAAGTTAGAGAATGTAGGATGTACTCGCTGTTAAATACTGCCCACTATCAGAGCTGGCATTTGTTTACATTCACTTTACCCTCAGTATGGAGGGGGCGGGGTCTGGCAAAGACCCATTGGTTGTCATTAGTTGTGCTCGACGACAGTATTTTCAGTTTGAGCGAATGGCGTTCACAAATACACTCAAGGAAAAAAGAAACGCACCACTGCTTTTTTACCACTTTTTTGTTTGGTTACTTATTTTTGATGGAAATATTCCATGTGCACATCAACCATATACCCGTCCCTGATATTCAGACCCAATTAATCAATGCTTATGACAGTTTCAATAACAATAACATGACCAAACAATAATAATGCAGCAGTTGTGACATGTGGTCGACCAGATCTGGGACGGTCATTGGAGGATCCAGTGGTGTGGAAACGCTCAGCGAGGCGTACAACAGTAGAGTGATGGACTCCAAACTCCTGGCTACAGCCGTGTGCTCCTTCAGCTTGAAGCAGGCCAATGGCTGCCAATCTCTCTCTGGTTGCAGGAGTCGTGGCATTGGGAACAAATGTGCTTTTTTTTCCATTTTGGTGTCTTTTTATAGGGAATGGTTGTGCACAATTGAGGACAGGTCCAATTCATCTCTGAGTTTTCCTCATGACCCAGACATAGGTGATTAATACAAAAATACAGTTGTTATTGCTCATCAAAATCAATCAACCAGAACCAGGAAAACAGTCATTTCATTTTGACTCAGAATAGAACTAAACTCATTGTAGTCTGTAATTTTTCACTGGCTGTAATATTTTTTGACAAATTGAGAAAATGAAAGTGGTGCATTTCTTTTTTCCTTGAGTGTATAATAAGTGTGTGTCACTGCACACAGACACAGAATTCACATGAAGTGAACTAAATATTTCTTGTTTTAATTTAAAATGTGAGTTGTGTACACCAACATTTTGTAAATGTGTCAGCTCTGTGACTAACTACAGACTACTGCATCTCGCCTCACGCCCACAGTCACTGGGACAGGCTCCAGTCACTAAATAAATGTTAGAAAGTATGAGCAGCTCTCTGCCATTTCCAATTTGTAAAAAGGGGAAAAAAGGTAGGAGACCGTGGCCTAACTTATTGAAATGTATGAGATCTTTGTGAGTTACTTCTGATTATGTTTGTATAAATGTAACACCACAACATTACAACACCGGGAAGACTTGACTTAGATGTCATTCTGTATTGTTCTTGTTTCTCTTTTAATTCCCAAACTGTGGAACTCCCTTCCCACTGAATTAAAACTGCAGTTAAACATTAACATCTTTAACAGAGGCAGTGGTTTAACTCAGGGCAGAGACGTTCTCATGAGAATTTGATTCATTGAAAATTTGTCTTGTGTATAATTTCTAGATGGTTCTGTTTTATTGTTTAGATTTTTACATTTCTTCTCGTTTAGAAAAGCCTTCTATGGACAGGGAATTAGCACTTGTACTGTAACACTTGAACTGTGTATCTGTGATGTCCATATCAAATAAATACATAAACAAATAAAAATAAAATAATTTAAACATTTTAACCCTGAGATACTGTTATATACTGTTCTAAACGAAATTTCTCTGACATCACTAATTCTTTGCAACAGGACAAGCTTCTCATTAACAAACCTAAATCATATTCAGTGTTATTTCAAAAGAAAGGTAAGTCTAGCTCTAACACCAAAATGGAACTTTATTTTTTAGATAAATCCCTCCTTGAGCCCGTTGAGACATTTAAATATTTGGGCGTTTGGCTTGACTCTGACTTGTCATTTAAAACCCATGTCAATTCTACTACAAATAAACTCAATTACCGTTTAAAAATATTATATCAATCAGTAAATTGCTTTAATCTCCAAGTTAGAAAGAAAATTGTCTCTCAATTGTTACTTCCCATTTTAGATTATGCAGATATTGTTTATCAAAACTCTACAGCTTCCTGTCTCCACTCACTTGATGTTGTCTACTACAGTTTTGTTGGTTTATTCTCCGCTGCCCTCACAGAACGCAGCACTGTGTGATGTACGAACCCTCAGACACAAGGAAATATCACTGGCTTCACTTTATTTTTAAATGTATTCATTTGGATTTTCCTTCATATCTTAAACAATATCTTGTACCTTACAGCACTTCTTATAATTTGCGCCACACAGATCATTTATTCTTTATGACCTGCTGCATCCTATGGACTTCCTCAACCTATCCTCACCCCACTCTCGTCTGGATGAATCCTTACAGAGTGAACTATGATCCTATAGATGAACTAAGGAACTAACTCCTAGATGCATTGCCTGTCCGTCCTGGGAGAGGATCTCTCCTTCAATGTGGGCTCCATAAGGTTTCTTCTTTTTTCCCATAGCTGTTTTTTTTTAGGAGTTTTTCCTTACGAGAAGGAGGGTCTAAGGACAGGAGTGTCCTGGGTCTGTTTAGTTTAGTGTAGTTATTGTTTGTGCTGATTGTGTGTTAAGTCTGATTGTGTGTTTATGTTTGATCAACTGTTTGTGAAGCCTTTGAGGAGACTTTTGTTGTGATACTGGGACATACAAATAAACCTGAATTGAATTGAATTGAATTGAATTGAATTGAATTATGGTTCCCAGGGTGAAAAAAGAGCTTGGTAAATTTGCGTTTCAGTTTAGGGCCCCTCATGACTGGAATACTCTTCCCGCCACTCTACGATCTATATCCACTCTTTATATGTTCCCTAATGCTCTTCTATGCCATTTAACAAATGTCTGTCTTTGTTTTTGATTTTCAGTCATGCTTTTACTTCAATTTATTTGTTGTTGTTGTTGATATTGATGTTAGCATTATGATTACCTTATTATTATTATTTATTTTATTATTGGGGTTGTTATGAGAGCTGGTGTGTGTGTGTGCGTGACTTTGTGTCTATTTATTTACATAATGTTGTATTTTATGTTAACTGTGGCACTGCTGTCTGCGGCCAAACTGTTCAATTAGAGGACCCCTCGAAAACGAGATGCTACATCTCAAGGGGTTATTCCTCTTTAAAAATGTAAATAAAATAAAATAAACAAATTGAACAGCTGCCCAAAGAAATCAAACCTTTTTAATGCCTTTAAGACATTTGGCTTCCCTGCTGTTTCCTGCCTGGACAAGTAACATTTTGAAAAACAAAAAGAGAAGACAGGTTTTTATTTTGAACTCATGTATTCACAAATTTACATCTGAATCATTTATCATTTTCTTTTGGTCCATTTTTTTTGTTACATTCAAACTTCCTTTAGAGAAGTTACTCTGAGTCCTGCGTTCTTTCATCCCAGTGCCACTTTTAAAACAGCAACAGCACATTTTAAAATAATTTTCCAAAATACAATTTGTATAAAAGTGAAGGAAAGGAATGGTAATTAAGACACTGTTTTTGGCAATGCTAAGACACAAAATGGAAAATGTACAAAATAAAAAACATATAACATTTAAGACGGATTTAAAATAACGTTCAAAGTGCAGGGACCTTTTTAAAAAAAAGCAGAAAGAAAAGTGCTATTTTTTTTGCTTCATTTATTGCACCTTTAGTGTTTTTAGCTTAATTTTAGACTGAAAGGTCCAGGAAGTGCATTAACAAAAAATGTAGCTCCACTGTAATCCAGTTAGAGCTGGTAAAATGATTTATGCAAAAAGATAAAAGACTTAAAAGAGTTTAGAGCAGCTCAGAGAGAGACCCCTTTGTCACAAGAAAAATAAAACACATTATTCTGAAAACATAATGAAGTCTAAAATAAGAGTAGCGTCTCCCGTCAGTGTCCTGTAAGTTCCTTGTGTGTCAGCGCCATCTTGTGGATAAAAAAGGAAGGTTAATAAAATAAAAAAAAGTCTTTCAGTAAAAAGGTGAGAAACAGTCTGACACTAAAATGTTAACAGTTCAGGGGAGAGTCCTTCATTTAAAATAAAATAAAGTAAAAATGAAGCTCTGGTGAACTGTAATGTAATGTGTTTATATACAGTAATGTACAGATACTGAGTGGAAATAAAAAGAAGAACTAAAAATTGGTGAGAAAGTTGGTATCTCCTTTAAGGCTGGGTCATACAGCAAAAAATCTAATCACAATTTTTTTCCCGATATTGGTCAATCTCAATTTTTTTATTTCGATTTTAAGTTTACAATCAAAAACTAATAATCATTGCGTAGATTTAGAGTTTATTGTAAAAGGAAAGTGGAAGATTTATTGTAATGTCTTTCATTGCAAGTTTTAGTTTTTATATAATAATAATTTAAACAAAAGAGGCGAGATCTGTTGTGAGTGTTAAAGCTACGACATTAAACCCGCCATTTAACTTCAAATAAAAAATTTTGCACAGCCCTAGTCTTCTTAATGATAATTATTCTGTATTCAGACAGAAGAACGAGATGTTAGCTGACGTTACTCTGACAGGCTTCACCTGAGGAAGACACGTCAGGGTAAGAAGGTAAAACAATAATTATGTTATGTTATTATTTTTTGTGTGCAAAGAAACAGAAAAATAGAGTAAAAGTGGTTCTGTAGCTCCAGGCTATGGAAGCCCTGAGTGACCATGCTTTCATTTTACCCTCACTTTTTCCTTCTGTTTAAATTTATTACTGAGAAATAACATTTTTTTCTTGTTAAAAATCTCTGGGAAATCATTGTTTTTTTCTAGATAATAACTTTTCCAATAATTGTTTGAACTGTATTAATAAATGATTTTCTGACTGGATGTCTGTTTCCCAGAATCCCATCCCAGTTCATTTTGTAAACTTTGTTTACTTTGTTTGCCTTTTAGGTGCAGCCACTGCTGCAGATCTCTGAGCTCCACACAAACACAGTTGGTTTACCAAGTCATAAATCAGCTCTGACTGTGGAAGAGTCATTAAACCTTTGGGGAGCTACTTGGAAAGTGGCTGGTTTTAAACTAAACAATTAATAAAATGCTTCTCTTTCCCGAGAAAATAAAGTCACAGAAGCAAAAGGAAAAATAAATGAAAGCACGTCCGCTCTGTGTTTCTGGAAAAGGCGATGCGAGTGTTGACCAAACGTTACAGACTCTGCTTTTACCACAGGCAAAAACAGCTCCTACCTTCATTTATAGGAACTGTACATTTTAGGAACAATGAATGAAAACGACTGTGTCTAATTCACACAAATAAGAAAATCATTTTAAGACTGAACAGAAAGCGCGATACAAAATGTATTCTCTGATTTTAAAACGAGGACCTAAACCTTTCAGTTTGGTCGGACTTATTATTACTGCAGTGTTCAGTTTTTGTGGAGCTGGGCGCTGACAGTGAGGCCCATGTTACAGAGAAACTTAATACTTTTTTTTTTCCACTCGTAAAAAACTCTGTCACAGAAAAGTGTCTCCTGTTGAGCCTCAGTGAGCGTTGTGGTTTACTGTTACGTTATAAAAAGCTGATGAAGTAGTAATAATGCTGCGTTCAGGTGCTCCTCAGGTGAGTTTTTTTCCCCCTGACTTGTGCAGGCATTCGTGTGCATCTTTTATTCCCGAGTTTCTGAGGACCACATGAACGCATTAATCCCATTCAAACCGAGCTGCCTTTATTTTCTATGTCGTATTGATATGGATCATTTCCACAGAACCACACTGAGCGCGTGCGAACAGAGCTGCCACATCTGTCGCTAAAAACACTCTGTAAAATTTTGAAATAACCTCTTCGTAGTTTTGCAAATGGACAGGAAGTGTATAAAAAGTACCGTATTTTCCGCACTATAAGGCGCACCTAAAAGCCTTTAATTTTCTCAAAAACCGACAGTGCGCCTTATAATCCGATGCGTCTTATATATGGATCAATGTTGGTTAATTATGGCTACCGTATTCAGGGGGCGTCGCCGAAGTGACAGCGGTAAAAACGATAAAGGGGAATTCCAGTCCCAGCTGTTCATGTGTGCCATAGGCGTGTTTATGGATCCTGCCGCAAAAGAACAAGGAGGCGCGGCCTTTGCTCCATCTCAGTAGAAGAGTTGTGACATTGAGGGGACAGAAAACTGAGCGCTCGAACGCTGTTCATGTAGCTTTGAACTGTGACAAATGGAGTTGGAAATACATTGTTTTCAACGAGGGAGTTGTAAGAACGCTGGTTTGTATTCTATTAATAAAGTTTGACTGACTGAATTATCTGACTGTTTTATTGACATTCCCTTTAGCGCAGCGCCATCTAGTGGATGCGCCTTATAATGCGGTGCGCCCTATATATGAAAACAGTTTTAAAATAGGCCATTAATTGAAGGTGCGCCTTATAATCCGATGCACCTTATAGTGCGAAAAATACGGTATTTGAAGCCAGAGAAATGTGATGAAGACACTAATTTGAATGTATGAAACAGAATCTAACCATTTACAAATAAAACAGTCTTCTGTCCATGGTCCGCTCCTATAAAATCCCGCCATGTCCCGGGTTGATGACCATGGGCTGCAGGTCGTCCTGGTCGCTGTCCGAAGACGACGGGACGTCCTCTCCCAGCCTCCTCAGTTTGGCTCTGTAGTACCTCTTCTTGAGTCTGTAGGCGCGCTCCTTCTGTCGGGTCGCTCTGCGTTTCTCCGCCAGCAGCTCCTGCTCCTGGGACAGGGTCTTCATGCGCCCCTCCCACTCCAGCAGAGCCATGTTCCTCTGCTGCTCCAGGGGGCTCGGCCCGAAGTCCGAGGGCTCCGGCTTGGAGGGGGGGCGTCCGCGGCGGTTCGGACGCTTGGTGGGACAACCTGAGGGGGGACAGAGAGGAGAGATGTTAAAATAAATGACATTAGTTGGTTACATACTAAAAACACAGTGGTTAAAGGGGCTATATTCTGCAAAATGTACTTTTTTGAGCTTTCTCCCATGTTCTAATGTTGTTCCCTCATCAAAAACAGACCTGGAGTTGTGTTTTGTTTCATTCATACCTGTATTTTATGGCACTGCCTTTCTGTGAGCTCCAAATGACTACTTCCTACTTAGCCCCGCCCACTCCAGGAAGCACTGACCAATCAACAACAAGCCCTCTACATCCAGTCTGCTCTTAGTTATTTACCCAAAAAAACAGTGTTCAGCTCTGTTTCCACTGATTCCTCACAGACATTTTTTTATTTTGGAGTAAAATGGCAACATAGAAAAAAGTTTAAGGAAGTAAAAAGCTATTTCTCTTGTTTCTGTTCAAAGAAGCACAACAGCTCTGCCCTCTGCTGGTCTCTTCACCTGTTTCTTTATGGCACCAATAGAGTACGAATTAAAAACGTTTTCTTTTAGTCACATAATCTTAACACAGACTAAACCAGGAATAAAACAAGGC
This sequence comes from Bostrychus sinensis, assembly GCA_020698575.1. NCBI lineage: Eukaryota > Metazoa > Chordata > Actinopteri > Gobiiformes > Eleotridae > Bostrychus > Bostrychus sinensis. Next base: position 3,673,572 of record CM036250.1, on the reverse strand, counting down.
TAAGCTGTGACTAAATTAATTAAATTACCACTAAAACTGGACTTTTTAAAACATTTTATTTAGTCACAACACATGTTCTTTTAAGGCTCTGGTGGAAAATGATTCTTCAGTGTAAATCTCTGTCAGATGGAAGACCACAGCGTTATTGTGATTTATTTAGATTCTTGCGATATGGATATTGCGATACTTTTGCGATATATTGTGCAGCCCTAGATCTAACTATATTTCAATTTATTTTTCATAATTTTAACAAAATTAAGTTTGGACATGTTTTTTTCATCTGGTGTTTTAATCGCGGTGTTGAGTCACATATAGTTACCGCAGAGGAAATTCTCTCAGCGCTACATGAAAGCGTAACATATCCATTTTTAGATATTGTTAGATCATGGAGGACTTCAGCTCTGGGTCGAGGCTCCACATTTGAGGATCTTCGTCCACTTCTGACCCTAAAAGCACCGCTGAAGCTGCGGTCAAGGTAAGTCGCCTGATTCCTATCACCCCCAGTACCAGGTTTGGGCACATATGGACCTACTCTACTTACCATGGACCAGGGAACATAGATACTGGGGAACATGGGTAATCTCACAAATATGCAGGTACCTACTGTATGTTCTCCTATACCTGTGTTCCTTGGTCCACAGAAAACAGACTAGAGGCTAAAGGCTGGGAAACAAACCTTAACCTGTTAAGCTCTGAGGCCTTTTTCCCCAAAATTCTATATCTACATTTATTAAGGTTTTACTTAGCATTTACTAGGTGTACAAAGCTAACCTTGGTAGCAAATTAATTGGTGGACTTTGGGGATTACTGTGGAAGAGAAATAATATTAATAAATTATATTGTTTGACCATAAATTGAGGTTGAAATGGATTATTTTAATTTCTGCCTGAAAAAAAACACATATTTGCCTCCAAAAAGCCTTTTTCCTTCCTGTAGTGAAGCAAATAACAACATAAATTGAAAATTTCACATATCTTGGTCTACTGCAGCAAAATTTGTGCCAAGTAAACAAAGTAATGGAAAGATATACATGTTTTATTTATAAAAAATCCAGGCGGAATCCAACTGTTGAATAGAAATTGAAGTAGATAGTTTTGTTGCCATGAATTGTCCGAACACGAGGATGTCAAACATGTGTGTGTCAGCCGTTGTATCTCCCCGCTATGGTCCCAACAAGCGGACGCAAGGGGGCGGAGCCCCGTCGGGCTCTGTTCAGGTTTAAGAGGTTAAGGACATATTTGTAGTGGACTAAACTGTAACCACCAACCTGAGCTGATGTAATGCAGGGCTCCAGCCAAAGAAAAATAAAAATGTCAGTAATGGAGATGTTAATAAACATTGCCCGTGTAGCGCCCAATCACCTCAGCATCACTGGGGGTATCCCCCTTCACAAAATACAAAATGTTTGTATTTCCGTACCTGAAAACGGCCTTTCTGAGCATATCGGGGCAATATTTTGATGTATGAAACACCATGCTTAATCCGGTTATTCTCTGTAGTTTTTCATAACCTGAGGCCCCATGCATTTGTGACAAAATGATTTATTTACAACTCTGCAGCAAACACACGTAACAATCTGAATCACGACGGATGCCCAGCTGTTTTTACCACTGCCCAACATCAGAAGGCGAGGGCTTGTTGTGGCCGCCGTTGTGATCAGGTCACTGCGTCTGATACAGCGACCTACTGCGCATAACGTCACGGAAGTTTACCTCTTTCCGGGGGCGGACTCTGGTAAATGACTGACTAGATGTAATTTTACTAAACTTTACACATTACATGCAACTGTAATCGTAAAATAACATTTGATTAGCTGCGGGAAAATGTCTGTTTACCGGTCGAAAAAAGCCTGTAATGCACTCAGTTCCTAATATTTCACAACCACTGACAATGCGCTAAATAAAGACTGACATGAGAGTAACATGGAGCTTTTGTAATGCACTCACTACACAGCTCATTAACTCTGATTAGAATTAGTACTTTTCATACTTGAGACTTAGACCAAACAATATCAGAACATAAACAGTAATCTGTTCCTTACGAGGTGAGTATGCACCAACCAACACTGTAACGACAGTGCCCGCCCCCTCTGGTGCTGGAAGGAAATTTCCCATTCATTTTCCCCACTGACTTCTCAAAAACTGCGTATATTAAGAGTTTAAAAGCTCTGTGGTAACTCATGATGATAACACGACTTGAAAATTCATCAAAATGTGTTTGTAACTTTGCCTTTTGACAAGTTTCAGATGGGTATTTATAGTGAAATTTATCGTTTTATGGCCCTGAGTTGCCACAGAGCTAATTAGTTGCCCTTGAGACGTTGGACTGTATTTTGATTTTTCAAAGTCAAAATGGAAAAATTAATGGGAATTTTACTTCTAGAACCAGGCGTGTCCAGTCACTGTTGAGCTCTGTTGCCTAAAATGTCCTACCTTTCATTAAAGACGTCTCTCTTTTCCAAATCCTTGCTCCTACTTGATTTTCACTGCATGTTTTAACTAACTGTGGTTATTCTGAAATGAATCCGATGCTAACATTTCTCTGTAAACGGCTGCAGATGCGAGAGCGCCTCCCCAGCATCAGCTTTACAGTGTGTTGTCACTTTATTGTATAAGAAAGTTGCACAGATTACCTGTCGCTGTGATGAACGTCGCTGTGAAGGCCGGGTCCTGCAGCTCGGGATTATGGGAAGTGGAGTTCTTGTTGTTGTTGAGCTCTGGCCACTCCAGAGACTCAGGAGGAAGACTCTGCTCTTTACCATCTTCAGGCTGCACACAGGGAACAGAGAAGTGAAAATGAAAATAACATCTTCTATGATCTTTTTTTTAATCTTATTTAAATCCTTAAGCAAATAATTGTAAATAAGTTTGGAAAAAGGCTTTATGACATTTCTTCATCTTGTGAGTTTACCATATGCAGTGTTGGGCATCTTACTTCAAAAGTAATTACCGTATTTTCCGCACTATAAGGTGCATCGGATTATAAGGCGCACCTTCAATGAATGGCCTATTTTAAAACTGTTTTCATATATAGGGCGCACCGCATTATAAGGTGCATCCACTAGATGGCGCTGCGCTAAAGGGAATGTCAATAAAACAGTCAGATAAGTCAGTCAGTCAAACTTTATTAATAGAATACAAACCAGCGTTCTTACAACTTCCTCGTTGAAAACTAGGGATGCACAGATACCACTTTTTTTCAAACCGATACGAGTACGAGTACTTCCATTTGAGTACGTACCGATACGAGTACTTATATAGGGGTAACTTTATAGTTTATTCAGTCACACTGCTGTATCTCATTCATCCCATACCGTGTCGTCTTTTTGCCGTCTGTCCCCGCTCTGGGATGCTAAGTTATTTTTACAACAGAGTGGTTTGAACACAGCTAACCTTGGCTAAAATTAGCTGAATATGGACATGTTATACCTCATTTTAAAGCTTAGATTCTCCTCTATTCAGTCGCTAAAATAATTTTAAAGACATATTGAGCATCTGCGCATCACCTGCGGAGATTCGCCATTACATACAGGAGCTAACACAATTAGCAACGGTACTTCTTATGTTTTATCAGACAACAACTGCTTCAGACTCCGCGCTTATATCATTTTCGGGACAACTAGGACAACAAAAGGACAACTGCTTAAGTTTTAGGACTCACGTATGATTTGGGATAAGTCTGGTTGAGCAGAATGTAGAGCCAGCTTTGCTTTTAAAACCTGTCACTTCGGCGACGCCCCCTGAATACGGTAGCCATAATTAACCAACATTGATCCATATATAAGGCGCATCGGATTATAAGGCGCACTGTCGGTTTTTGAGAAAATTAAAGGCTTTTAGGTGCGCCTTATAGTGCGGAAAATACGGTAATTATAGTTACAGGATTATAAAACTAGACTAACTTTTTTGTCAGGAGCACTGTAGCCCCTGACTGAAAATTTTGAGGGGCCAAAAATCTGTATCACAAATATTAGATCGCTTCATCTTACGAGGTTCATAGTTTAATTGAAATATTTACCGAACAAAGAATGTGGTCTTATGGCTAAAAAAATAAAATCAGAAATGTATTCATAGTATTCTACGAGAGTCTGACGCACTGTCCCTAAATAAAACTGAATTTTCCTGGAAGTATACAAATGTCAGATCCATAACATATTATCACAAAATAAAGAATAAATTAGTAATAAGTTAATGAAGAACTGAATTGTTCAAATAACCCTCAGTTATTATCAGCTCATTTGTGGCTTCTTCATATCAAAGGCCAGCTGCTGTTTTCACCTGACCCTCTGTATTTTTTTTTATGGCTTAAATAACAGCTCCAAAGTTAAACCTCAGACAAATCGCAGATATTTGCTATCGCTGCAGGTGACAGTGGACGTTAGGAACAGGACCTGCAGCCTGAGGGAGGTGGAGCAGAGACAGAGACTGAGGTCAGAGAAACAGAACAACAGAGAAGGACTGTGTCTGACATCGTTCGAAACTACAAACCCTCGAAATAATTCAACGAATAACAAAACTGTGCCTCTGAGAGTGAAAGAGAAAACTCATTCATTCAAAATAATTGTAATAATAATAACAGACCCAGAAAATGGTCGCAAAAATGGAAGCATTTGGTTGCAGTCTGGAGCCCTGGAAGATGATTTAGAAACTTTAACAAGGTCCATTGTTATTTTTTAGCCAAGTTTAGTCCTGAGTTAATCCTGGTTTAGTCCTGATGTAGACCTGGTTTAGTCCTGATGTAGACCTACTTTAGTCCTGATGTAGACCTGGTTTAGTCCTGATGTAGACCTGGTTTAGTCCTGATGTAGACCTACTTTAGTCCTGATGTAGACCTGGTTTAGTCCTGATGTAGACCTGGTTTAGTCCTGATGTAGACCTACTTTAGTCCTGATGTAGACCTACTTTAGTCCTGATGTAGACCTGGTTTAGTCCTGATGTAGACCTGGTTTAGTCCTGATGTAGACCTGGTTTAGTCCTGATGTAGACCTACTTTAGTCCTGATGTAGACCTACTTTAGTCCTGATGTAGACCTGGTTTAGTCCTGATGTAGACCTGGTTTAGTCCTGATGTAGACCTGGTTTAGTCCTGATGTAGACCTGGTTTAGTCCTGGGTTAATCCTGGTTTAGTCCTGATGTAGACCTAGTTTAGTCCTGATGTAGACCTGGTTTAGTCCTGATGTAGACCTACTTTAGTCCTGATGTAGACCTGGTTTAGTCCTGATGTAGACCTGGTTTAGTCCTGATGTAGTCCTGGTTTAGTCCTGATGTAGACCTGGTTTAGTCCTGATGTAGACCTGGTTTAGTCCTGATGTAGACCTACTTTAGTCCTGATGTAGACCTGGTTTAGTCCTGATGTAGACCTGGTTTAGTCCTGATGTAGACCTGGTTTAGTCCTGATGTAGACCTACTTTAGTCCTGATGTAGACCTACTTTAGTCCTGGGTTAATCCTGGTTTAGTCCTGATGTAGACCTGGTTTAGTCCTGATGTAGACCTACTTTAGTCCTGATGTAGACCCGGTTTAGTCCTGATGTAGACCTACTTTAGTCCTGATGTAGACCTACTTTAGTCCTGATGTAGACCTGGTTTAGTCCTGATGTAGACCTACTTTAGTCCTGATGTAGACCTGGTTTAGTCCTGATGTAGACCTGGTTTAGTCCTGATGTAGACCTGGTTTAGTCCTGATGTAGACCTGGTTTAGTCCTGGGTTAATCCTGGTTTAGTCCTGATGTAGACCTAGTTTAGTCCTGATGTAGACCTGGTTTAGTCCTGATGTAGACCTACTTTAGTCCTGATGTAGACCTGGTTTAGTCCTGATGTAGACCTGGTTTAGTCCTGATGTAGACCTGGTTTAGTCCTGATGTAGACCTACTTTAGTCCTGATGTAGACCTACTTTAGTCCTGGGTTAATCCTGGTTTAGTCCTGATGTAGACCTGGTTTAGTCCTGATGTAGACCTACTTTAGTCCTGATGTAGACCCGGTTTAGTCCTGATGTAGACCTACTTTAGTCCTGATGTAGACCTGGTTTAGTCCTGATGTAGACCTGGTTTAGTCCTGATGTAGACCTGGTTTAGTCCTGGGTTAATCCTGGTTTAGTCCTGATGTAGACCTAGTTTAGTCCTGATGTAGACCTGGTTTAGTCCTGATGTAGACCTACTTTAGTCCTGATGTAGACCTGGTTTAGTCCTGATGTAGACCTGGTTTAGTCCTGATGTAGACCTACTTTAGTCCTGATGTAGACCCGGTTTAGTCCTGATGTAGACCTACTTTAGTCCTGATGTAGACCTGGTTTAGTCCTGATGTAGACCTGGTTTAGTCCTGATGTAGACCTACTTTAGTCCTGATGTAGACCTGGTTTAGTCCTGATGTAGACCTGGTTTAGTCCTGATGTAGACCTGGTTTAGTCCTGGGTTAATCCTGGTTTAGTCCTGATGTAGACCTAGTTTAGTCCTGATGTAGACCTGGTTTAGTCCTGATGTAGACCTGGTTTAGTCCTGATGTAGACCTACTTTAGTCCTGATGTAGACCTACTTTAGTCCTGGGTTAATCCTGGTTTAGTCCTGATGTAGACCTGGTTTAGTCCTGATGTAGACCTACTTTAGTCCTGATGTAGACCCGGTTTAGTCCTGATGTAGACCTACTTTAGTCCTGATGTAGACCTGGTTTAGTCCTGATGTAGACCTGGTTTAGTCCTGATGTAGACCTACTTTAGTCCTGATGTAGACCCGGTTTAGTCCTGATGTAGACCTACTTTAGTCCTGATGTAGACCTGGTTTAGTCCTGATGTAGACCTACTTTAGTCCTGATGTAGACCTGGTTTAGTCCTGATGTAGACCTACTTTAGTCCTGATGTAGACCCAGTTTAGTCCTGATGTAGACCCGGTTTAGTCCTGATGTAGACCTACTTTAGTCCTGATGTAGACCTGGTTTAGTCCTGATGTAGACCTGGTTTAATCCTGATGTAGACCCGGTTTAGTCCTGATGTAGACCTGGTTTAGTCCTGATGTAGACCTGGTTTAGTCCTGATGTAGACCTGGTTTAGTCCTGATGTAGTCCTACTTTAGTCCTGATGTAGACCTGGTTTAGTCCTGATGTAGACCTGGTTTAGTCCTGATGTAGACCTGGTTTAGTCCTGGGTTAATCCTGGTTTAGTCCTGATGTAGACCTAGTTTAGTCCTGATGTAGACCTGGTTTAGTCCTGATGTAGACCTACTTTAGTCCTGATGTAGACCTGGTTTAGTCCTGATGTAGACCTGGTTTAGTCCTGATGTAGACCTGGTTTAGTCCTGATGTAGACCTACTTTAGTCCTGATGTAGACCTACTTTAGTCCTGGGTTAATCCTGGTTTAGTCCTGATGTAGACCTGGTTTAGTCCTGATGTAGACCCGGTTTAGTCCTGATGTAGACCTACTTTAGTCCTGATGTAGACCTGGTTTAGTCCTGATGTAGACCTACTTTAGTCCTGATGTAGACCTACTTTAGTCCTGGGTTAATCCTGGTTTAGTCCTGATGTAGACCTGGTTTAGTCCTGATGTAGACCTACTTTAGTCCTGATGTAGACCCGGTTTAGTCCTGATGTAGACCTACTTTAGTCCTGATGTAGACCTGGTTTAGTCCTGATGTAGACCTACTTTAGTCCTGATGTAGACCTGGTTTAGTCCTGATGTAGACCTACTTTAGTCCTGATGTAGACCCGGTTTAGTCCTGATGTAGACCCGGTTTAGTCCTGATGTAGACCCGGTTTAGTCCTGATGTAGACCTACTTTAGTCCTGATGTAGACCCGGTTTAGTCCTGATGTAGACCCGGTTTAGTCCTGATGTAGACCTGGTTTAGTCCTGATGTAGACCTGGTTTAGTCCTGATGTAGTCCTACTTTAGTCCTGATGTAGACCTGGTTTAGTCCTGATGTAGACCTGGTTTAGTCCTGATGTAGACCTGGTTTAGTCCTGATGTAGACCTACTTTAGTCCTGATGTAGACCCGGTTTAGTCCTGATGTAGACCCGGTTTAGTCCTGATGTAGACCTACTTTAGTCCTGATGTAGACCCGGTTTAGTCCTGATGTAGACCCGGTTTAGTCCTGATGTAGACCTGGTTTAGTCCTGATGTAGACCTACTTTAGTCCTGATGTAGACCTGGTTTAGTCCTGATGTAGACCTGGTTTAGTCCTGATGTAGACCTGGTTTAGTCCTGATGTAGACCTACTTTAGTCCTGATGTAGACCTAGTTTAGTCCTGGGTTAATCCTGGTTTAGTCCTGATGTAGACCTACTTTAGTCCTGATGTAGACCTGGTTTAGTCCTGATGTAGACCTACTTTAGTCCTGATGTAGACCTACTTTAGTCCTGATGTAGACCTACTTTAGTCCTGATGTAGACCTGGTTTAGTCCTGATGTAGACCCGGTTTAGTCCTGATGTAGACCCGGTTTAGTCCTGATGTAGACCTACTTTAGTCCTGATGTAGACCCGGTTTAGTCCTGATGTAGACCCGGTTTAGTCCTGATGTAGACCCGGTTTAGTCCTGATGTAGACCTAGTTTAGTCCTGATGTAGACCCGGTTTAGTCCTGATGTAGACCTACTTTAGTCCTGATGTAGTCCTACTTTAGTCCTGATGTAGACCCGGTTTAGTCCTGATGTAGACCCGGTTTAGTCCTGATGTAGACCTGGTTTAGTCCTGATGTAGACCTGGTTTAGTCCTGATGTAGACCCGGTTTAGTCCTGATGTAGACCCGGTTTAGTCCTGATGTAGACCTGGTTTAGTCCTGATGTAGACCTACTTTAGTCCTGATGTAGACCTGGTTTAGTCCTGATGTAGTCCTACTTTAGTCCTGATGTAGTCCTACTTTAGTCCTGATGTAGACCCGGTTTAGTCCTGATGTAGACCCGGTTTAGTCCTGATGTAGACCCGGTTTAGTCCTGATGTAGACCTGGTTTAGTCCTGATGTAGACCTACTTTAGTCCTGATGTAGACCTGGTTTAGTCCTGATGTAGACCTACTTTAGTCCTGATGTAGACCTGGTTTAGTCCTGATGTAGACCTGGTTTAGTCCTGATGTAGACCTACTTTAGTCCTGATGTAGACCTGGTTTAGTCCTGATGCAGACCTGGTTTAGTCCTGATGTAGACCTGGTTTAGTCCTGATGTAGACCTACTTTAGTCCTGATGTAGACCTGGTTTAGTCCTGATGTAGACCTGGTTTAGTCCTGATGTAGACCTACTTTAGTCCTGATGTAGACCTGGTTTAGTCCTGATGCAGACCTGGTTTAGTCCTGATGTAGACCTGGTTTAGTCCTGATGTAGACCTAGTTTAGTCCTGATGTAGACCTGGTTTAGTCCTGATGTAGACCTAGTTTAGTCCTGATGTAGACCCGGTTTAGTCCTGATGTAGACCCGGTTTAGTCCTGATGTAGACCCGGTTTAGTCCTGATGTAGACCCGGTTTAGTCCTGATGTAGACCTAGTTTAGTCCTGATGTAGACCTGGTTTAGTCCTGATGTAGACCCGGTTTAGTCCTGATGTAGACCTAGTTTAGTCCTGATGTAGACCCGGTTTAGTCCTGATGTAGACCCGGTTTAGTCCTGATGTAGACCTACTTTAGTCCTGATGTAGACCTACTTTAGTCCTGATGTAGACCCGGTTTAGTCCTGATGTAGACCCGGTTTAGTCCTGATGTAGACCCGGTTTAGTCCTGATGTAGACCTAGTTTAGTCCTGATGTAGACCCGGTTTAGTCCTGATGTAGACCTACTTTAGTCCTGATGTAGTCCTACTTTAGTCCTGATGTAGACCCGGTTTAGTCCTGATGTAGACCCGGTTTAGTCCTGATGTAGACCTGGTTTAGTCCTGATGTAGACCTGGTTTAGTCCTGATGTAGACCCGGTTTAGTCCTGATGTAGACCCGGTTTAGTCCTGATGTAGACTCGGTTTAGTCCTGATGTAGACCCGGTTTAGTCCTGATGTAGACCTGGTTTAGTCCTGATGTAGACCTACTTTAGTCCTGATGTAGACCTGGTTTAGTCCTGATGTAGACCTACTTTAGTCCTGATGTAGACCTGGTTTAGTCCTGATGTAGACCTGGTTTAGTCCTGATGTAGACCTACTTTAGTCCTGATGTAGACCTGGTTTAGTCCTGATGCAGACCTGGTTTAGTCCTGATGTAGACCTGGTTTAGTCCTGATGTAGACCTACTTTAGTCCTGATGTAGACCTGGTTTAGTCCTGATGTAGACCTGGTTTAGTCCTGATGTAGACCTACTTTAGTCCTGATGTAGACCTGGTTTAGTCCTGATGCAGACCTGGTTTAGTCCTGATGTAGACCTGGTTTAGTCCTGATGTAGACCTAGTTTAGTCCTGATGTAGACCTGGTTTAGTCCTGATGTAGACCTAGTTTAGTCCTGATGTAGACCCGGTTTAGTCCTGATGTAGACCCAGTTTAGTCCTGATGTAGACCCGGTTTAGTCCTGATGTAGACCCGGTTTAGTCCTGATGTAGACCTAGTTTAGTCCTGATGTAGACCTGGTTTAGTCCTGATGTAGACCCGGTTTAGTCCTGATGTAGTCCTGGTTTAGTCCTGATGTAGTCCTACTTTAGTCCTGATGTAGACCCGGTTTAGTCCTGATGTAGACCCGGTTTAGTCCTGATGTAGACCCGGTTTAGTCCTGATGTAGACCCGGTTTAGTCCTGATGTAGACCTGGTTTAGTCCTGATGTAGACCTACTTTAGTCCTGATGTAGACCCGGTTTAGTCCTGATGTAGACCTGGTTTAGTCCTGATGTAGACCCGGTTTAGTCCTGATGTAGACCCGGTTTAGTCCTGATGTAGACCTGGTTTAGTCCTGATGTAGACCTACTTTAGTCCTGATGTAGACCTGGTTTAGTCCTGATGTAGACCTGGTTTAGTCCTGATGTAGACCTACTTTAGTCCTGATGTAGACCTGGTTTAGTCCTGATGTAGACCTAGTTTAGTCCTGATGTAGACCTAGTTTAGTCCTGGGTTAATCCTGGTTTAGTCCTGATGTAGACCTGGTTTAGTCCTGATGTAGACCTACTTTAGTCCTGATGTAGACCTGGTTTAGTCCTGATGTAGACCCGGTTTAGTCCTGATGTAGACCCGGTTTAGTCCTGATGTAGACCTACTTTAGTCCTGATGTAGACCCGGTTTAGTCCTGATGTAGACCCGGTTTAGTCCTGATGTAGACCTAGTTTAGTCCTGATGTAGACCCGGTTTAGTCCTGATGTAGACCTACTTTAGTCCTGATGTAGTCCTACTTTAGTCCTGATGTAGACCCGGTTTAGTCCTGATGTAGACCCGGTTTAGTCCTGATGTAGACCTGGTTTAGTCCTGATGTAGACCTGGTTTAGTCCTGATGTAGACCTACTTTAGTCCTGATGTAGACCTGGTTTAGTCCTGATGTAGACCCGGTTTAGTCCTGATGTAGACCCGGTTTAGTCCTGATGTAGACCTACTTTAGTCCTGATGTAGACCTGGTTTAGTCCTGATGTAGTCCTACTTTAGTCCTGATGTAGTCCTACTTTAGTCCTGATGTAGACCCGGTTTAGTCCTGATGTAGACCCGGTTTAGTCCTGATGTAGACCCGGTTTAGTCCTGATGTAGATCTGGTTTAGTCCTGATGTAGACCTGGTTTAGTCCTGATGTAGACCTACTTTAGTCCTGATGTAGACCTGGTTTAGTCCTGATGTAGACCTACTTTAGTCCTGATGTAGACCTGGTTTAGTCCTGATGTAGACCTGGTTTAGTCCTGATGTAGACCTACTTTAGTCCTGATGTAGACCTGGTTTAGTCCTGATGCAGACCTGGTTTAGTCCTGATGTAGACCTGGTTTAGTCCTGATGTAGACCTACTTTAGTCCTGATGTAGACCTGGTTTAGTCCTGATGTAGACCTGGTTTAGTCCTGATGTAGACCTACTTTAGTCCTGATGTAGACCTGGTTTAGTCCTGATGCAGACCTGGTTTAGTCCTGATGTAGACCTGGTTTAGTCCTGATGTAGACCTAGTTTAGTCCTGATGTAGACCTGGTTTAGTCCTGATGTAGACCTAGTTTAGTCCTGATGTAGACCCGGTTTAGTCCTGATGTAGACCCAGTTTAGTCCTGATGTAGACCCGGTTTAGTCCTGATGTAGACCCGGTTTAGTCCTGATGTAGACCCGGTTTAGTCCTGATGTAGACCTGGTTTAGTCCTGATGTAGACCCGGTTTAGTCCTGATGTAGTCCTGGTTTAGTCCTGATGTAGACCCGGTTTAGTCCTGATGTAGACCCGGTTTAGTCCTGATGTAGACCCGGTTTAGTCCTGATGTAGACCTGGTTTAGTCCTGATGTAGACCTACTTTAGTCCTGATGTAGACCCGGTTTAGTCCTGATGTAGACCTGGTTTAGTCCTGATGTAGACCCGGTTTAGTCCTGATGTAGACCCGGTTTAGTCCTGATGTAGACCTGGTTTAGTCCTGATGTAGACCTACTTTAGTCCTGATGTAGACCTGGTTTAGTCCTGATGTAGACCTGGTTTAGTCCTGATGTAGACCTACTTTAGTCCTGATGTAGACCTGGTTTAGTCCTGATGTAGACCTAGTTTAGTCCTGATGTAGACCTAGTTTAGTCCTGATGTAGACCTAGTTTAGTCCTGATGTAGACCTGGTTTAGTCCTGATGTAGACCTGGTTTAGTCCTGATGTAGACCTGGTTTAGTCCTGATGTAGTCCTACTTTAGTCCCGATGTAGACCTACTTTAGTCCCGATGTAGACCTACTTTAGTCCCGATGTAGACCTACTTTAGTCCTGATGTAGACCTGGTTTAGTCCTGATGTAGACCTACTTTAGTCCTGATGTAGACCTACTTTAGTCCTGATGTAGACCTAGTTTAGTCCTGATGTAGACCTGGTTTAGTCCTGATGTAGACCTGGTTTAGTCCTGATGTAGACCTGGTTTAGTCCTGATGTAGACCTGGTTTAGTCCTGATGTAGACCTACTTTAGTCCTGATGTAGACCTGGTTTAGTCCTGATGTAGACCTGGTTTAGTCCTGATGTAGACCTGGTTTAGTCCTGATGTAGACCTACTTTAGTCCTGATGTAGACCTACTTTAGTCCTGATGTAGATCTACTTTAGTCCTGATGTAGACCTGGTTTAGTCCTGATGTAGACCTACTTTAGTCCTGATGTAGACCTACTTTAGTCCTGATGTAGACCTGGTTTAGTCCTGATGTAGACCTGGTTTAGTCCTGATGTAGTCCTACTTTAGTCCTGATGTAGACCTGGTTTAGTCCTGATGTAGACCTGGTTTAGTCCTGATGTAGACCTACTTTAGTCCTGATGTAGTCCTACTTTAGTCCTGATGTAGACCTGGTTTAGTCCTGATGTAATCCTACTTTAGTCCTGATGTAGACCTGGTTTAGTCCTGATGTAGACCTACTTTAGTCCTGATGTAGACCTACTTTAGTCCTGATGTAGTCCTACTTTAGTCCTGATGTAGACCTGGTTTAGTCCTGATGTAGTCCTACTTTAGTCCTGATGTAGACCTGGTTTAGTCCTGATGTAGTCCTACTTTAGTCCTGATGTAGACCTACTTTAGTCCTGATGTAGACCTGGTTTAGTCCTGATGTAGACCTACTTTAGTCCTGATGTAGACCTACTTTAGTCCTGATGTAGTCCTACTTTAGTCCTGATGTAGACCTGGTTTAGTCCTGATGTAGACCTGGTTTAGTCCTGATGTAGACCTACTTTAGTCCTGATGTAGACCTACTTTAGTCCTGATGTAGTCCTACTTTAGTCCTGATGTAGACCTGGTTTAGTCCTGATGTAGACCTGGTTTAGTCCTGATGTAGACCTACTTTAGTCCTGATGTAGACCTACTTTAGTCCTGATGTAGACCTGGTTTAGTCCTGATGTAGACCTGGTTTAGTCCTGATGTAGACCTGGTTTAGTCCTGATGTAGACCTACTTTAGTCCTGATGTAGACCTGGTTTAGTCCTGATGTAGACCTGGTTTAGTCCTGATGTAGACCTGGTTTAGTCCTGATGTAGACCTGGTTTAGTCCTGATGTAGACCTACTTTAGTCCTGATGTAGACCTGGTTTAGTCCTGATGTAGACCTACTTTAGTCCTGATGTAGACCTGGTTTAGTCCTGATGTAGACCTAGTTTAGTCCTGATGTAGACCTACTTTAGTCCTGATGTAGACCTAGTTTAGTCCTGATGTAGACCTACTTTAGTCCTGATGTAGACCTGGTTTAGTCCTGATGTAGACCTACTTTAGTCCTGATGTAGACCTACTTTAGTCCTGATGTAGACCTGGTTTAGTCCTGATGTAGACCTACTTTAGTCCTGATGTAGACCTGGTTTAGTCCTGATGTAGACCTACTTTAGTCCTGATGTAGACCTACTTTAGTCCTGATGTAGACCTGGTTTAGTCCTGATGTAGACCTACTTTAGTCCTGATGTAGCCCTAGTTTAGTCCTGATGTAGACCTGGTTTAGTCCTGATGTAGACCTACTTTAGTCCTGATGTAGACCTGGTTTAGTCCTGATGTAGACCTAGTTTAGTCCTGATGTAGACCTACTTTAGTCCTGATGTAGACCTACTTTAGTCCTGATGTAGACCTGGTTTAGTCCTGATGTAGACCTACTTTAGTCCTGGTTTAGGCTTAGTTAAAAAAAACTAAGTTGTTAGTAACACCATCATTCCCAACACTGACTGTATGTAGTTTTGTTTAGAAGAGCCAATTAAAATTGTCACATTTGTCCCTTGCAGGCTTCTGTAGCTCAGACCTCACCTGTGAGTGCCCAGGTTTCTGTCTCTCTTCTTCAGGCCAAAACGTTCCTTTTACCTAAAACCAAAAAGGACCAACAGAGAGAGCTCAGTTTTCAGTGATTCTAATGAAGATCTTTACAATGGAAAAGCTAATAAACTGCTCCCTGTGGGTTTCTTACCTGTGCCATGCCTCCGTTCACCTGACCAGCAGCATTTATTGACAAAAAACTACCTGCAGAAAAACAGACACAAGAGATTTAAGGCTGAATAGTTGTCATTGTATTATGGAACTGAATATTCAATAACTCCATGACCCAGACTCACTTTCACACGGCAGACACTGAGGGAGGCTCCCGTCTTCTCCAGAAGTCTTTATGATGCTCTGTGTGCTCTGGGACCTGTACACGGCCTGTGCTGGAGACAAAGAAATGAGAGTTATTTCAGCATCCTATAAATTAAGGGTGCTCCGATCAGGGTTTTTGAGGCCGATCACCGATCACCGATCAGCCTTTGCTGTGATCGGCCGATACCGATCATGGCCGATACCGATCACGTGGTCTTCAATGTAGTAATGTATTGTATGCAGGCTATTATTAGTTCCATTTGAAAAATACTGTAGCCTTTGTAAATATAAAAGAACAACAAAATTCTACTTATTTTTGTTTTAGAAGAGGTTTTATTGCATTATTGGTCTTTAATGTGTGCCCAGTGTCTGTGTGGCTTTGTTTGAATGCTCCGCTGATGTAAAAATCAGCTGTTCTTCTTAATTGGTTCCTTTAATGCGAGTCCGCGGGTGCAGCGTCCGCGTAACGCGCAGCCAAACCAGGTTGAAACACAGTGGACTAAAGAGCAGACAGCTCCTGCTGCCAGGTTTGACAACGTCTGAACAAAGAAAACGTGCAAAGAGAGCAGAGAAGACAACGATGAAAGCTGCTCCTCTCAGACACACGGACACATGGGCTGCCTTTTTACTTTCTCTTTCCATTAGCAGCCATTTGGTGCAGTTTAAGCCACAAAACGCACAGTTTTCTCCGTGTAACAAGACACAGGCAGACTCTGAACTTTCTTAATCCTTTTAACGTAACTGTTAGCGGGTTAGCTGTAGCTCTATTTACGTTGGTGTTTGCAAATACACGCACTGCTGCGCCTCGGTTCTGTCCCGTGCGCTCCTAAAGCAGGCGGGGACACAGCGGGGACACAAAGCAGCGCCTCCAGGGCAGGTTTGTGTTATAACCAGGGCTTAACTTAAAAACACTGCTAAAATAACGCTACTGCTGTTTAATCAAACCGGAGTTGCAGGACAGTAAATGTGAGAGCCTCCTGTGTTTATTGTAATTTGATCGGCCCTTCTGATCGGCCCATTTTACCGATCACCGATCACTCTATTTTTAGCCATGATTGGCCGATCATGATCGGCGGCCGATCGATCAGAGCACCCTTACTATAAATGATGAGTAGTCATATTTGCAATATCGTTAATGTACATAAATGAAATCGCAACTTAAATTAAAAAGTTTTATCAATAACTCTGATAGTATGTAGGGATGCACATTCAGTTAATTTTCTTTAATCGATTAATTGTTAGTACTTAACAAACGATTATTAACTGCTAACCACCGGCGTGACATCACCTTTCATTACACTTTATAAAAAACAGCTCTTTATTAAATTCAAAGACATGAACCATTACTAAAGACAGTTATAAGCTGTATATTTTGGGAAACAGTTGCTTAATTTTATGTTTAATATGCTCTAACTCTCCATTGGTACTGTACCTTTCCTCTCCTACAGCAGAACCATTAACTGTTCGTATTTATTTTATCGATAATGGCCATAATGACGATCAACCAATTAATGACGAACACCCCTAGCGACTAAAATGTAAAACTCAGATGGTAAGAACTAAATTTTGGCAAACTAAAATGTGTATAATGTATTTTGTTTGTGTTACTGATCTGTGTAAAAAGGAAACATGTCAAGTTATATTAAGCTGTCAAACCTCACTGACACTTATTTTCACTACGGCTGCTTGATTATGGAAAAAAATCGGGTCACAATTGAAATCCATATTAAAACGATTACTGATATTATTGATGTACTACTAGGGCTGTAACGATACAGTAACTGTATCGATTTGTTTTCCTATGATACAACTTACATCGATACACATGACCTTGTATCGAATCGTATCATTTTCTAGGAAGTGAATATCGATACACATGAAGTATCGATCGATAATATCAGAAATATCAAAATTAGAAATTTGTATGTTAAAATAAAACCAGTGATGGCTTTTTGGAGATAAATTTTGTGTTTTTAATTAAATAAAATGTTATATTCAACTGTTCTTCGCTCTCTGTCTGCTGGACATAATCAACGCTGGCCACGGTGCTACATTTGAGAGTAAACTTTTATGATTTTTGGCAAAAAGTTGCTGTATCGATTATTGATACAAAGGTGTTGAATCGTATCGAATTGTATCGTTCCAAATTAGCCAATATTGTTCTTGAATCGTATCGAAACACTTCTAATCGATACATATCGTATTGTTGCAAAAATGTATCGTTACACCCCTATGTACTACCAAAATAATAACCTGTTCGTTAAAGGAAGAGTAATTTTATCATGAACATCATTCAAGAGACGAATTTAATTAATCCTTTTTTTTCCAATTATGTTATAGATTTTGTAATTGTTCAGAGCCAAAATCATAATCACGATTAAAACAGGGTAGCTCCAGGTTTTGTCTTGTAAAATTTAATACCTTTTTAAGACTTCAGTGCCACTTAGAAGGAATATTTCATGGCAGGATCACCGACAAAAGAGCAATAATCTGTATGAATTTTACACAAATTAAATATTTGTACTACTCTGACTCTCTAGTGTGTTATTTTCAGAACCCTAACACAGAGGAATTAACAGGTTCTGCATTTAGAAATCTTAAAACTGAATAATACATTTCACTGATAAAGGTTCTTCAGTAAGAGTATTGTGATGATATGTTTACAACATTATGCAGCTCATATAAACAACAACAGACCTGTAACAAAAGCTTCTGGAAAAGTACAAACTAAAGTACCAATTTCAGTGGGTGACTTAAAACATTCTAAACCATTTATCATAGAATTTCAACGAGCAAATAAGACACACTGTACCTGTCTATTATAATGTATGTATTAGTTTAAAATATTCCGTATTTTTGACAAGGACAAGCATCTAACTAGATTGGGATGAACACTGCTCAATAATCTATGTGATTAATTTGATAAATATCAATGTTTGCAAGCGTAAACTCACTGATCTGTACATTACCAACTACACCGAAGATACCTTTTTAAATTTTAAGACAAAGATGAACAGGATTTAATACCTGCCCAGTGTTAAGGTGGTAGCCAACTCATTTATTTCATTTATACACCTAACTTAAAACGCCTAAATGCTTCTAAAAGTTAACTTTAACAAAAACACTGCATCATAAAAGCATTAAAATATGGGTTTTGAGGAAATACGCTGCATTTAAATATTACTTTCTATGGCCTATAATGGATGGCACTCAAGGTGGTAGATGCTTATAGACAACTGCTAAGGGAAACCCTGCTTGCCTATAAGATTTAATACTTCTACCACATCAAATTTAATACCTTTTAATGCTTTTAAGACCTTGGTGCTGCCCTGAATTCTGTCAAACCTGACTGACCGCTTATATTTACTAGGGGGTAACAATACAGTAACTGTATCGATGTATCGATTTTTTTTCCTATGATACAGCTACATCGATACACATGACCTTGTATCGAATCGTATCGTTTTCTAGGAAGTGAATATCGATACACATGAAGTATCGATCGATAATATCGGAAATATCTAAATTAGAAATTTGTATGTTAAAATAAAATCAGATATGGCTTTTTGGAGATAAATTTTGTGTTTTTAATTAAATAAAATGTTATATTCAACTTTTCTTCACTCTCTGTCTGCTGGACATAATCAACCCCGGACCGCGGTGCTACATTTTTGAGTAAACTTTTATGATTTTTGGCAAAAAGTTGCTGTATCGATTATCGATACAAAGGTAGTGAATCGTATCGAAACATATTGTTCCAAATTAGCCAATATAGTTCTTGAATCGTATCGAAACACTTCTAATCGATACATATCGTATCGTTGCAAAAACGTATCGTTACACCCCTAATATTTACCCTTTAGTACACAGCCAGACTAATGCAACAGCTTTTTTTTTTTTTAATCATGCTGCCTTGGTTAAAGCATAAATATTGTTTCTCAGTTGCAACTAGTGTCAACCTCACGGTGGCCCTTTAACTTTTTGTTTATACTGAGGACAAACACACCCCCCAAACCAGCCCAGTGTCCCGGGAGAGAAAACACCACCACTTACACCCCAAAACTCCAGCTGTAAAGCCACAAAAACACGGACATCCACCGCACTAAGTTTGATTCCCCCTGATGTTTGTTTACCTTCCACCAGTTTGCGGACGGCGGCTTTGTGCCCCGCTCCTCCCGCGTGAGAAGTGAGCGCCGCCTCGCCCATCGTCTGGAGTTTAATGAATTTGCAGCAGGCCCGGCACCGCGCGGAGTGGATGTCGTGCACGTCCCGCATCAGCCAGTCCCGGTAGATCTCCTTCTCCAGCCACGCGTCCTGGAACTTGCATTTCCCGGGCATAGTTAGCTCCGAAGTTAGCCACCCGACAGCGCTAACTCACTGACGGACGGACGGTCAAGACGCAGGAAGTGACGCCGGAAATGACGCAGCGGTGTATACGGAAATGGAGCGAGGGTCGTTCTTGGGAAAAAAAAATAATAATAATAATAGTAATGAAAATAAATAACTTGCAAACCATTAATAAATAATAGTAAATTGATAATAAAATATAAAATAATTTAAATAATAAAAAATACAACAAAATTTTAAAAAACGGTTGCGTTCTTCGTTAGCTGTTAGCTTGGCTTTAGCTTGAACTTATGTCTTGTTTTGTTCAGTTTAAGACATTATTCTATCACTCTACAATGCAAATTCGGTACAAAATATGTGTTTGTGCATAACAGCGCCGAGTATAATGCGTAATACTGTTTGTAAAACTGATTTTGAATTGTTTTATTCGAAACCGCTATCTTGCAATAAGACATTTGTGCCGCTAGAGGGCAGTGCTACATTGTTTTATTTACTTGTCCTTTGTGAAAGCCTTAAAAGTTTCCTATTATGTTCTATCTTGATAATAATGCAGAACATTTTAATCTGACATTGATATTAATAGTTTTTATTTCATTAAAAAAAAAAAATTAAAGGTACAGAACCCATCTTGTCTTGTCTGTAAAGTTTGTGTGGTAAATCTGTCACTGCCACAGGAATACAAACAAAATAATAATATTAATATTAATATAATTGATAGATAATAGATTATTCAAATACAGATTCAATAAAAGACAATAAAACAACAGTAGAATAAATCAGTATAAGAAACAAAGACGGCAGAACATTAAAAACACAAATCCAAACAATAATATCAGGTCATATCAAATGTCTTTCTAAAAAGGAACGTTTTAAGATCTTTTTTTAAAAGTATTTATTGTATTGGGACATCCGTGTTGTGTGTCATTTTATGTTTTTCTTGTGCATCTTTTCTTATTCCTCGCCGGTTTTCTCCATGATGTGTTGGTGGAGCTGGAGGAGGTGAGGTCTGACTGTGCGCGCTCCCGAAGTGATGTGTTGGAACCTGCGGGAGCGCGCATCGGGGCGGGAACGCGCTGGAGACTCTCACACACACACACACACACACACACAGAGAGAGACAATGGGAGAAGAAAAGCGGTGTAAGTTTGTTTAAAGTGCGGTGCGTCCTCGGTGTGGGCTGAGGACGGGGACGGGGCGGCGTCAGGGACAAAAATAAACTTTGGGAAAGGCGCTGGTGCGGAGGAGGAGGAGGAGGTGCAGGAGGAGGAGGAGGAGGAGGAGGAGGAGGAGGTGGGAGTGAGTCACGGGGCGATCCCAGTTTCAGGATTTTATTTTACTGAAGTCACAACAGAAACAGAGGCAGAGGAGGAGATCGTGTGTGAGGAGAGATGATCTGCTCTGCTCAGTCTCAGGACTTTTACTACTGTAGACAGATTTTCAGAGCCAAAAACTGAGACACATTTAATTTTATTTTATTTTATTCACAAATGACAGTGGACTTGTATTGCGTTCACCTGAAAAAAAAAGTTTCTGTTTTAATGAGCAAAGTTAGTTCTGTTTTTATGAGAAAAGTTTTGATTTTATGAGTAAAATAAGTTTCTGTTTTTATGAGTAAAATAATTTTCTGTTTTTACGAGAAAAGTTCTGTTTTTACGAGTAAAATAATTTTCTGTTTTTACGAGAAAAGTTCTGTTTTTACGAATAAAATAATTTTCTGTTTTTACGAGAAAAGTTCTGTTTTTACGAGTAAAATAATTGTATGTTTTTATGTGGATGATGGTCCTTATTATCTTGTTCCACTTTTGGGGGGAGAGGAATTCAAAGTCAATGGCAAAGACCTGAGATGTCTGCGCAGAGTCGACAAACTAATGATTATACGTCAATATTACTTAACGAAAGCACAATCTCCAGTGTCTCAAGCCTAGAGTAAAATAAAACCGTATTAAACGAAGTAGTTGGGACATTTACGCCCTTTCTTTAGCTACAACTCTTCAATACGAGCTAAACGTTTACTGGTTGTGATAGACATGAATTTACTTTTGTCATAAAAACAGAACTTTTCTCATAAAAACAGAACTAACTTAGCTCATTAAACAGAACTTTTTTTTTTTCAGGTGAACGCAATACTCTTCTGTAGACTTGAACTCAGCAAGTGAAAAAAAAAGCTTCCAAAATCCATACAATTTTCTGTCATGTAATTAAAATACATTTTCATTCACAAAATAAAATAATTTGGTAACACTTTAGTTTCTGGTCCATTAACAAGGTGCTAGTGCCTGCTCGTAGCTCTTAATATGTCATTATAAAGCAGCTAATTAGCAACTAACTAACATTTTCCACTTAATAAACTCATAATTACTGCTCATGAGTAGGAAGTAAGAAAGTTGTTAAACATAAATTATGATCTTAATAAGATTTTTGGAGTGTGAGCATTATTAGGGAACAGTAATAGTATCACAAAAAGCTCATAATGTGGTTTAGGCTTGGTTTACTCCTTGTTTAGTCCTGGTTTATTCTCTATTTTATTCTATATTATATTTAATTTTATACCTCATTGGTTTATACCATGGGTTTGGGTTCATTTTAATCCTTTGAGTTCTTCCTGTAACTGAAATACAATGCCACTGTTATATTTATTAACCACTGCTAATCTTTTAGGTCAGTGGAACATCCTGCAGTGATGATCAGAGACTCTGCCACTTTTCCTACGTTAAAAAAAAAACTTAAAGAATGGATGAGTAATAAGCAAAATTGTGATCACTAAAGTACTTATTGGTATTTTAGAAGATACCTGTTGTCTGAACTGTACTTTATAGCGTCCTATTTTGTGATACACGTCTGCGTTCAATCTCTGTTTGTGCCAGATGTGTTTATGTTTTTGTATAGAGTGTATTCTGTGTCAGTGTTGTTTTTTTTCACATGGGACTACAGATGGAAATTAGCATTGTGCTAAATCCGGCGTATTTACGGCACCTGTTGCCCGTTCATTAATGTGCACTGTCCCATTCAAATAAACAAATAAATACAAATACAAATACAAAATTTGCATGAACTTTGACCTTTTTCCAAATATGGAGGTAATGGGTCTCTGACCCCTGAACTCTCTGGCTGACATTAACAACTTTACATAGCTTTTTTTTTCATTTGTATGTGGGTCAAAAACAAACTACATATAAGCAACAGCCCATAAATCCATTATATTTATAGGCTACTTTTTGTAATATTTTTAAATGTTATTTTATTTTACATTATTATTATTATTATTATTATTATTATTATTATTATTATTATTATTATTTATTTATTTATTTATTTATTTATTTATTTATTTATTTTATTTTATTTATTTATTTTATTTTATTTATTTATTTTTATTTTTTTATATTGATTATTGAAATGATTTAATGATTTATTAATTAGGCAACTTTTTCAATTTTTTTATGTTATTTTAATTTAATTTATTTTGGGTGAATTTGTTTATTATTATTATTATTATTATTATTATTATTATTATTATTATTATTATTATTATTAATTGACTAATTAATCG
The DNA here is from genome assembly GCA_020698575.1 of Bostrychus sinensis. Lineage (NCBI taxonomy): Eukaryota > Metazoa > Chordata > Actinopteri > Gobiiformes > Eleotridae > Bostrychus > Bostrychus sinensis. Next base: position 3,650,582 of record CM036250.1, on the reverse strand, counting down.
TTGTTTTAAAATGATGTGTTTTGTTTTGTTTTGTTTTGTTTTTGGAGTTGAAATGCTATAGTTATTCAATTAAAAGAACATATATATTTATTAATAATTGAAACGTTTATATATAGACTCTTAGCAAACTTAACTTCAAACTTTGTCGTATTTGATAAACTCATCAGAGTGAGCGCTCTGTCTTTTCGCCGCTAGTTTCACTGCAGCTCCAGATCCCGCCCCTTTGCCTCCCCGTTCTCTCATCCCATTGGTCCGCCGCGTTCGAACAGCGCCGCCTCTGATTGGCCGGAGCGCGCCGCTGATGAGCTCATATTGGTTAAAAATAGTTGGGCTCGCGCGGGCTAAAAATAGTGCGGTATATAAGGCGCCACCGTCGAGCGGAGAGAGCGAGCTGCGCTGTGGCTGTGACCCGTGGCCGAGAGCAGAGCGGAGGCAGGCGGCTGTGTGGAGGAGGAGGGACCGGGGGAAGAGGGGCAGAAACACGGGGGGAGTTTGAGCAGACAGCAGCTCACCATCCGCCTCCCTCCAGCCCGGTGCCTCTCTGCGGGGCGTGCGACACAAACAAGGGGTTTTTAGGCGGAGGAGAGCGGAGCGGTGACGGACTTCCTTCCTTCCGCTCCTCTCTGGTTGTTAGCCGTTAGCTGTTAGCGCTAATGTCTCCCCGCTGAACCACAGCCAGCCTCACCGTCAACAAAGTGCTTTTAATAATAGATAATGAACCTCAAGAAGCTTTTAATTTAATGGTTATATCCACACATAACTGTTGCTCGGTTGTAACAGGTTGTCTCATCTGTTTGTGGTTAGCTTGTTTGTTAAAGCCAGTTATTCATAAAGTTGTGTTAGTAATTAGGGAGAACAAATAATTATTTATGGACAGTTAGAATGGAAGAATATGATGTTGTGATAAAATGCTGCTACTACTTACAGTCTGTTCTTCCATGTTTATTAAAGTAAAAGTATGTTTTAATTTAGACCAAGTACCATCTCAGAAAAGATTTGGCTTGGCAAGTAACATCTTGGGCTAAAAAGAGTCTAAATCAAAAGGACTAAACCGAGACTAAACCAGGTCAAAATCATGGTAAAATCAGGACTAAATCAAGATTAAACTAGGTCTGAACTAAAACTAAACCTGGACTAAATCAAGCCTACATCAAGATTAACCTAAATGAGGATTAAATCATAGCTAAACCGAGTCTAAACTAAGAATAAACCTGGACTAAATCAGGATTAAACCAGCTCTGAACTAAGACTAAATCTGGACTAAATGAGGACTACACCAAGATTAAACCTGGACTGAACCAAGACCAAACTTGGATTAAATCAGGCCCAACTCAAGACTAAACGTGGACTAAACCTGGACAAAATCATGGATACACCAGATCTAAACTTAAACCGAGACTAAACCAGGTCTTAACCTAATGATGACTAAATCAGGACCTAACCTGGACTAAATCAGGTCTAAATTAGGTCTAAACCAAGACTAAATCTTGACTAAACTGGGACTAAGCCAGATCTCAATAAATTAAACCAGGACTGTCCTCAACTAAAGCAGGACTAAAACAAGAATAAAACTGTTTCAACATTAAAATAAATCAGAGAAGTCATTATAAATTGGAGAAGTAAATGCTTTGCTATCTCGGTTCATCTTTGCTTTATTTTATTTTGTGCATAATCCGACTGAGAGGAGAAGCCTTCAGGGGATTATTGATGGAACATATTAAATGTATACAAATGCACTGCTGCTGTGGAAACTCTGGGAACATTTATATTTTCTTGTGTGTGTGGAGTATTTTTAAACCATGGCTCCTCTCACCTCCGCCCACTGCTCCACCTCTGTACCATCACCACATCCATATCATCCAGATATCTGAGAGTACATCTGTATATCTGAGAGTACATGCATATATCTGAGAGTACATCTGTATATCTGAGAGTACATCTGTATATCTGAGAGTACATCTGTATATCTGAGAGTACATCTGTATATCTGAGAGTACATCCAAATATCTGAGAGTACATCTGTATATCTGAGAGTACATCCAAATATCTGAGAGTACATCTGTATATCTGAGAGTACATCCAAATATCTGAGAGTACATCTGTATATCTGAAAGTACATGCAAATATCTGAAAGTACACCCAAATATCTGGAAGTATATCCGTATATCTGAGAGTACATCCATATATCTGAGAGTACATCTGTATATCTGAGAGTACATCCAAACATCTTTATATCTGAGAGTACACCCAAATATCTGAAAGTATATCCGTATATATATCTGAAAGTACATCCATATATCTGAGAGTACATCTGTATATCTGAGAGTACATCCAAATATCTGAGAGTACATCTGTATATCTGAGAGTACATCTGTATATCTGAGAGTACATCCATATATCTGAGAGTACATCTGTATATCTGAGAGTACAGCCAAATATCTGAGAGTACATGCATATATCTGAGAGTACATCTGTATATCTGAGAGTACATCCAAATATCTGAGAGTACATCCAAATATCTGAGAGTACATCTGTATATCTGAGAGTACATCTGTATATCTGAGAGTACATCCAAATATCTGAGAGTGCATCTGTATATCTGAGAGTACATCCAAATATCTGAGAGTACATCTGTATATCTGAGAGTACATCCAAATATCTGAGAGTACATCTGTATATCTGAAAGTACATGCAAATATCTGAAAGTACACCCAAATATCTGGAAGTATATCCGTATATCTGAGAGTACATCTGTATATCTGAGAGTACATCTGTATATCTGAGAGTACATCCAAATATCTGAGAGTACATCTGTATATCTGAGAGTACATCTGTATATCTGAGAGTACATCTGTATATCTGAGAGTACATCTGTATATCTGAGAGTACATCCAGATATCTGAGAGTACATCTGTATATCTGAGAGTACATGCATATATCTGAGAGTACATCTGTATATCTGAGAGTACATCCAAATATCTGAGAGTACATGCATATATCTGAGAGTACATCTGTATATCTGAGAGTACATCCAAATATCTGAGAGTACATCCAAATATCTGAGAGTACATCTGTATATCTGAGAGTACATCTGTATATCTGAGAGTACATGCATATATCTGAGAGTACATCTGTATATCTGAGAGTACATCCAGATATCTGAGAGTACATCTGTATATCTGAGAGTACATGCATATATCTGAGAGTACATCTGTATATCTGAGAGTACATCCAAATATCTGAGAGTACATGCATATATCTGAGAGTACATCTGTATATCTGAGAGTACATCCAAATATCTGAGAGTACATCCAAATATCTGAGAGTACATCTGTATATCTGAGAGTACATCTGTATATCTGAGAGTACATCCAAATATCTGAGAGTACATCTGTATATCTGAGAGTACATCCAAATATCTGAGAGTACATCTGTATATCTGAGAGTACATCCAAATATCTGAGAGTACATCTGTATATCTGAAAGTACATGCAAATATCTGAAAGTACACCCAAATATCTGGAAGTATATCCGTATATCTGAGAGTACATCTGTATATCTGAGAGTACATCTGTATATCTGAGAGTACATCCAAATATCTGAGAGTACATCTGTATATCTGAGAGTACATCTGTATATCTGAGAGTACATCTGTATATCTGAGAGTACATCTGTATATCTGAGAGTACATCTGTATATCTGAGAGTACATCCAAATATCTGAGAGTACATCCAAATATCTGAGAGTACATCTGTATATCTGAGAGTACATCCAAATATCTGAGAGTACATCTGTATATCTGAGAGTACATCCAAATATCTGAGAGTACATCTGTATATCTGAGAGTACATCTGTATATCTGAGAGTACATCTGTATATCTGAGAGTACATCCAAATATCTGAGAGTACATCTGTATATCTGAAAGTACATGCAAATATCTGAAAGTACACCCAAATATCTGGAAGTATATCCGTATATCTGAGAGTACATCCATATATCTGAGAGTACATCTGTATATCTGAGAGTACATCCAAACATCTGTATATCTGAGAGTACATCCATATATCTGAGAGTACACCCAAATATCTGAAAGTATATCCGTATATATATCTGAAAGTACATCCATATATCTGAGAGTACATCTGTATATCTGAGAGTACATCCAAATATCTGAGAGTACATCTGTATATCTGAGAGTACATCTGTATATCTGAGAGTACATCCATATATCTGAGAGTACATCTGTATATCTGAGAGTACATCTGTATATCTGAGAGTACATCTGTATATCTGAGAGTACATCCAAACATCTGTATATCTGAGAGTACATCCATATATCTGAGAGTACATCCAAATACCTGAGAGTACATCCAAATATCTGAGAGTACATCTGTATATCTGAAAGTACATGCAAATATCTGAAAGTACACCCAAATATCTGGAAGTATATCCGTATATCTGAGAGTACATCCATATATCTGAGAGTACATCTGTATATCTGAGAGTACATCCATATATCTGAGAGTACATCTGTATATCTGAGAGTACATCCATATATCTGAGAGTACACCCAAATATCTGAAAGTATATCCGTATATATATCTGAAAGTACATCCATATATCTGAGAGTACATGCAAATATCTGAGAGTACATTTAAAACTTTTCTGTATTGATAGTATCGATATGAAGGCGATAAATAATCTCGCATCGCATCGATATCGTTCTTAAATCAGATCAAAACAATTCTAATCGATACGTATCGTGTTAAACTCCTAATATGAATAGAAAATGCCGTCCTTTGGGGAACTGGTATTTTGGATTAGGTGTCTGTCACCTCCTGCTGGCAAGAGTGGACTGGACAGAGGATAAAATGGCTATTTAGCAAGGCTATTAGCAACATAAGGCTAACAGATAGATAAATGAGCTGACTGCTTTGTAGTGACAGTGTAGGTTTAAGGCTGAAATGATCAGAGCGAGTCCGGTGACGGTGTCTGGGCTTTAGAAACGTGCAGGAGCACTTCCTGGTTTCACTGTGACTATGTAGAGCTGTGAGACCGAGCGTTTTCAGCTCTGGAGAAGGGCAGTGCCTCAGCATACAGGATTACTCAAACAGAATACTACTGCAGGTCTGTTTTTGAGGAGGAGACCACATTATAACACCTTTAAAGACAGGAAAAGTTGATTTAGCAGAATAAGGGACGTTTAATTTACACCCTGCCTCGTACCGGAAGAACTATCTTGGCCCCGCCCCTTTCCCCGGAAGTGCAACAGCCTAAACGCTCCCCCTCAGCAGCGGACAGGTCCATCCCTCGCTGTCCTGACTCTGCTGAAGTTAGTTTTTGTCTTGAGTAAAATGCCTTCATGGAGGAAGTGTGTGTTCGGCTGTGAGCAGGGGGACGCGCTCTTCACTCTGCCCAAAGACGAGCCCGCGAGGCAGCTGTGGACAGACTTTGTCTTCGGAGACCGCCCCCCGCCCGCGAAGAACACTTTTGTTTGTCTGCACCACTTCACCGACGACTGCTTCACCAACAAAAGCCTGTTCCAGAGCGGACAGGTCAGCAAACTGTCCCTGAGGCCCGGGGCTGTCCCCAGCATCAGAGGGGGACGCACTGAGCCCTACCAGGTGAGGACAGAGGGACACAGGGACACAGGGTTATACTGAGGACTACCAGGTGAGGACAGAGGGACACAGGGTTATACTGAGGACTACCAGGTGAGGACAGAGGGACACAGGGTTATACTGAGGACTACCAGGTGAGGACAGAGGGACACAGGGTTATACTGAGGACTACCAGGTGGGGACAGAGGGACACAGACACAGGGTTATACTGAGGACTACCAGGTGAGGACAGAGGGACACAGGGTTATACTGAGGACTACCAGGTGGGGACAGAGGGACACGGACACAGGGTTATACTGAGGACTACCAGGTGGGGACAGAGGGACACAGGGTTATACTGAGGACTACCAGGTGGGGACAGAGGGACACGGACACAGGGTTATACTGAGGACTACCAGGTGGGGACAGAGGGACACAGGGTTATACTGAGGACTACCAGGTGAGGACACAGGGTTATACTGAGGACTACCAGGTGGGGACAGAGGGACACAGGGTTATACTGAGGACTACCAGGTGGGGACAGAGGGACACAGGGTTATACTGAGGACTACCAGGTGAGGACAGAGGGACACAGGGACACAGGGTTATACTGAGGACTACCAGGTGAGGACAGAGGGACACAGGGTTATACTGAGGACTACCAGGTGGGGACAGAGGGACACAGACACAGGGTTATACTGAGGACTACCAGGTGGGGACAGAGGGACACAGGGTTATACTGAGGACTACCAGGTGAGGACAGAGGGACACAGGGTTATACTGAGGACTACCAGGTGAGGACAGAGGGACACAGGGTTATACTGAGGACTACCAGGTGGGGACAGAGGGACACAGGGTTATACTGAGGACTACCAGGTGGGGACAGAGGGACACGGACACAGGGTTATACTGAGGACTACCAGGTGGGGACAGAGGGACACAGGGTTATACTGAGGACTACCAGGTGGGGACAGAGGGACACGGACACAGGGTTATACTGAGGACTACCAGGTGGGGACAGAGGGACACAGGGTTATACTGAGGACTACCAGGTGGGGACAGAGGGACACAGGGTTATACTGAGGACTGCCAGGTGAGGACAGAGGGACACAGGGTTATACTGAGGACTACCAGGTGAGGACAGAGGGACACAGGGTTATACTGAGGACTACCAAGTGGGGACAGAGGGACACAGGGTTATACTGAGGACTACCAGGTGAGGACAGAGGGACACAGGGTTATACTGAGGACTACCAGGTGAGGACAGAGGGACACAGGGTTATACTGAGGACTACCAGGTGAGGACAGAGGGACACAGGGTTATACTGAGGACTACCAGGTGGGGACAGAGGGACACAGGGTTATACTGAGGACTACCAGGTGAGGACAGAGGGACACAGGGTTATACTGAGGACTACCAGGTGGGGACAGAGGGACACAGGGTTATACTGAGGACTACCAGGTGGGGACAGAGGGACACAGGGTTATACTGAGGACTACCAGGTGAGGACAGAGGGACACAGGGTTATACTGAGGACTACCAGGTGGGGACAGAGGGACACAGGGTTATACTGAGGACTACCAGGTGAGGACAGAGGGACACAGGGTTATACTGAGGACTACCAGGTGGGGACAGAGGGACACAGGGTTATACTGAGGACTACCAGGTGAGGACAGAGGGACACAGGGTTATACTGAGGACTACCAGGTGAGGACAGAGGGACACAGGGTTATACTGAGGACTACCAGGTGGGGACAGAGGGACACAGGGTTATACTGAGGACTACCAGGTGAGGACAGAGGGACACAGGGACACAGAGTTATACTGAGGACTACCAGGTGAGGACAGAGGGACACAGGGTTATACTGAGGACTACCAGGTGGGGACAGAGGGACACAGGGACACAGGGTTATACTGAGGACTACCAGGTGAGGACAGAGGGACACAGGGTTATACTGAGGACTACCAGGTGAGGACAGAGGGACACAGGGTTATACTGAGGACTACCAGGTGGGGACAGAGGGACACAGGGACACAGGGTTATACTGAGGACTACCAGGTGAGGACAGAGGGACACAGGGTTATACTGAGGACTACCAGGTGGGGACAGAGGGACACAGGGTTATACTGAGGACTACCAGGTGGGGACAGAGGGACACAGGGTTATACTGAGGACTACCAGGTGAGGACAGAGGGACACAGGGTTATACTGAGGACTACCAGGTGAGGACAGAGGGACACAGGGTTATACTGAGGACTACCAGGTGGGGACAGAGGGACACAGGGTTATACTGAGGACTACCAGGTGAGGACAGAGGGACACAGGGTTATACTGAGGACTACCAGGTGAGGACAGAGGGACACAGGGTTATACTGAGGACTACCAGGTGGGGACAGAGGGACACAGGGTTATACTGAGGACTACCAGGTGGGGACAGAGGGACACAGGGTTATACTCAGGACTACCAGGTGGGGACAGAGGGACACAGGGTTATACTGAGGACTACCAGGTGGGGACAGAGGGACACAGGGTTAAACTGAGGACTACCAGGTGAGGACAGAGGGACACAGGGTTATACTGAGGACTACCAGGTGAGGACAGAGGGACACAGGGTTATACTGAGGACTACCAGGTGGGGACAGAGGGACACAGGGTTATACTGAGGACTACCAGGTGGGGACAGAGGGACACAGGGTTATACTCAGGACTACCAGGTGAGGACACAGGGTTATACTGAGGACTACCAGGTGGGGACAGAGGGACACAGGGTTATACTGAGGACTACCAGGTGGGGACAGAGGGACACAGGGTTATACTGAGGACTACCAGGTGAGGACAGAGGGACACAGGGTTATACTGAGGACTACCAGGTGGGGACAGAGGGACACAGGGTTATACTGAGGACTACCAGGTGGGGACAGAGGGACACAGGGTTATACTCAGGACTACCAGGTGAGGACACAGGGTTATACTGAGGACTACCAGGTGGGGACAGAGGGACACAGGGTTATACTGAGGACTACCAGGTGGGGACAGAGGGACACAGGGTTATACTGAGGACTACCAGGTGAGGACAGAGGGACACAGGGTTATACTGAGGACTACCAGGTGAGGACAGAGGGACACAGGGTTATACTGAGGACTACCAGGTGGGGACACAGGGTTATACTGAGGACTACCAAGTGGGGACAGAGGGACACAGGGTTATACTGAGGACTACCAAGTGGGGACAGAGGGACACAGGGTTATACTGAGGACTACCAGGTGAGGACAGAGGGACACAGGGTTATACTGAGGACTACCAGGTGGGGACACAGGGTTATACTCAGGACTACCAGGTGAGGACACAGGGTTATACTGAGGACTACCAGGTGGGGACAGAGGGACACAGGGTTATACTGAGGACTACCAGGTGGGGACAGAGGGACACAGGGTTATACTGAGGACTACCAGGTGAGGACAGAGGGACACAGGGTTATACTGAGGACTACCAGGTGAGGACAGAGGGACACAGGGTTATACTGAGGACTACCAGGTGGGGACACAGGGTTATACTGAGGACTACCAAGTGGGGACAGAGGGACACAGGGTTATACTGAGGACTACCAAGTGGGGACAGAGGGACACAGGGTTATACTGAGGACTACCAGGTGAGGACAGAGGGACACAGGGTTATACTGAGGACTACCAGGTGGGGACACAGGGTTATACTCAGGACTACCAGGTGAGGACACAGGGTTATACTGAGGACTACCAGGTGGGGACAGAGGGACACAGGGTTATACTGAGGACTACCAGGTGGGGACAGAGGGACACAGGGTTATACTGAGGACTACCAGGTGAGGACAGAGGGACACAGGGTTATACTGAGGACTACCAGGTGAGGACAGAGGGACACAGGGTTATACTGAGGACTACCAGGTGGGGACACAGGGTTATACTGAGGACTACCAAGTGGGGACAGAGGGACACAGGGTTATACTGAGGACTACCAAGTGGGGACAGAGGGACACAGGGTTATACTGAGGACTACCAGGTGAGGACAGAGGGACACAGGGTTATACTGAGGACTACCAGGTGGGGACACAGGGTTATACTCAGGACTACCAGGTGAGGACACAGGGTTATACTCAGGACTACCAGGTGAGGACACAGGGTTATACTGAGGACTACCAGGTGGGGACAGAGGGACACAGGGTTATACTGAGGACTACCAGGTGGGGACAGAGGGACACAGGGTTATACTGAGGACTACCAAGTGGGGACAGAGGGACACAGGGTTATACTGAGGACTACCAAGTGGGGACAGAGGGACACAGGGTTATACTGAGGACTACCAGGTGGGGACAGAGGGACACAGGGTTATACTGAGGACTACCAGGTGGGGACAGAGGGACACAGGGTTATACTGAGGACTACCAGGTGAGGACAGAGGGACACAGGGTTATACTGAGGACTACCAGGTGAGGACAGAGGGACACAGGGTTATACTGAGGACTACCAGGTGGGGACACAGGGTTATACTGAGGACTACCAAGTGGGGACAGAGGGACACAGGGTTATACTGAGGACTACCAAGTGGGGACAGAGGGACACAGGGTTATACTGAGGACTACCAGGTGAGGACAGAGGGACACAGGGTTATACTGAGGACTACCAGGTGGGGACACAGGGTTATACTCAGGACTACCAGGTGAGGACACAGGGTTATACTGAGGACTACCAGGTGGGGACAGAGGGACACAGGGTTATACTGAGGACTACCAGGTGGGGACAGAGGGACACAGGGTTATACTGAGGACTACCAGGTGAGGACAGAGGGACTAGAGGGGTTTGGGTTTTGAGCAGAGAGGCTGAAAGTTTTACACCAGCTCAGACTAAAACAAGGACCTAACCAAGGAGAAAACCAGGTCTAAACCAGGCCAAAACCAGGTCTAAACCAGGTCTAAACCAGGTCTAAACCAGGTCTAAACCAGGTCTAAACCAGGTCTTTACTGAACCTAAACTAGGACTTAACCAAGAATAAACTAGAACTGAACCAGGACTACCGTATTTTCCAGACTATAAGCTGTGTTTTTATTTAGCACATGCAACACAACACGCACGACAGCGAATTATTTTCACCCCTCATCATGGAAAGCACACGAAGAACTTCATATGATGCAGCTTTTAAGTTGAAGGCCATCGAGCTGGCTGCCCAGGAAGGAAATAGAACTGCTGCACGTAAGCTTGGCGTTAACGAATCCATGGTGAGACGTTGGAGACAGCAGCGGGAAGAACTCACTCAATGCCAGAAGACGACAAAGGCTTTCAGAGGAAATAAAAGCAGGTGGCCTGAACTTGAAAATATCCTTGAGGACTGGGTGAACACACAGAAAGTAGGCGGCCGAGGTGTATCCGCCGCGCAGATCCGACTGAAAGCCAAAACAATCGCCCACAAACTGAATATCGAAGATTTCAAAGGTGGGCCGTCATGGTGTTTCAGATTTATGAGACGAAAAAGCCTGTCCCTCAGGGCATGGACGACTCTCTGCCAGCAACTCCCCCCTGACTACGAGGAAAAGGTTGCAAACTTCCACAAATTCATTCAAACAAAGATGGCAGAGAACTCCATCGGACCAGACCACATCATAAATATGGATGAAGTACCGTTGACGTTTGACATGCCTCTAACCAGGACTGTTAACGCAACTGTTAACGCAACTGGACACGACAGGAGGCATTTCACCTGCGTTCTGGGCTGCACCGCATCTGGACAAAAGCTTCCGCCAATGGTGATTTTTAAGCGGATAACTATGCCGAAAGAACAACTCCCGAAGGACATAGTGGTTAAAGTTAACAAGAAAGGTTGGATGATGGAAAGCCAGATGAAGGAATGGTTAACGGAGTGCTACGGTAAGCGCTCGGGAGGATTGTTTCACCGGAAAAAAGCGTTGCTTGTTTTGGACAGCATGAGGGCCCACATCACAGATTCCGTGAAAGCAGCTATCAAGAAAACAAACTCAATTCCAGCTGTGATTCCTGGAGGTACGACAAAGTATTTGCAGCCGCTCGACATCAGCGTGAAGCGAGCGTTTAAAGCAGCGCTCCGAGGTGAGTGGGACACTTGGACGACCGGCGGCGAGGAATCATTCACAAAAACTGGCCGCATGCGAAGAGCGTCCTTTTCTGACGTCTGCCGGTGGATCCTCGCAGCGTGGAGCAGCGTGAAAGAATCCACCATCGTCGACGGGTTCCGAAAGGCCGGGCTGCTACGTGAAGAGAGCGGCACACGTTCAGAGGCGACGTTACCTCGGGATGACAGTGACGCGGAGAGCGACACTGACACAGAGACTGAGGAGAGCAGCACCAACAGAGACACTGAAAAGGTACGTGACAAAGCTTTTCTGAGGCAGTTCAACTCCGACACTGAAGAAGACGACCTCAGTGGGTTCAGTGCACAGGAGGAAGATGAATAAAGCCATCATTTATTTACTTTTCTGTTTTGTTTGATCAGCATTTTACTGCCGCGTTACAGGCATTGTTCAGAAACAATCAGTTCAGGATTATAAATAAACATTTACGGTACAAAATCTTTCTGTGTAGCCAGGAAATATCTCATTTCTAAGCCTGGATATCGGCGGCTTATATATGTAAAAAAATTATTTATTTTTTAACTTAGTGAGTGCGGCTTATATTCAGGAGCGCTCTATAGTCCGGAAAATACGGTACACTGGTTCAAAACCAAGGAGAAAACCAAGTCTAAACCAAAACAAATCTAGGACTTAAACAATATTGTATTAGAACTGCAGATTTGAACTAGATTTAAACCAGGATTACACAAGGACTAAACTAGGTTTATCCCAGCACATAAACAAGGTCTGAGCCCAGACAAAACCAGGACTACACTAGGCCTAAACCAAGTCTAATCTAGAACTAAACAAGGGTTAAATTAGAACTAAAGCAGGACAAAACCTGGACTAAACAACAACCAAACTAGGACTGAAACAGGACTAAACTAAAACCAATCCAGGCCTAAACTAGGTCTAAAGCTGGACTGAACCTGAACCAAATTAAACCAGGGTTAAACTAGAACCTAACAGGGACTAATCCAGGCCTAAACTAGAATTAAACTTGGTCTAAAGCTGGACTGGACAGGAATAAACTAGGACTGAACCAGGACTAAACCAGGATTATTCATATTCTTTTCATCTTTTTCCGTCTTGTCTGTCTTTTACAGTTGTTCTAACTTTTGTATCTGTATATTTTGTGTTTTTTCTTTCAGTGCACACTACGATACGCTAACGGATACTTCACAGAATATCTCAGTCCACAGGATTTCCAGACGGCCTCTCCTCCTCTTCCTGCTGAGGCCGGGTCTTCAGGGCCCAGCGCCCGGCAGCACCGCTACCACAGCAAAGGTTTGTTTGTGTAAAAAGTCCCAGATCCACACAAGGACCAGGACTTCCTCTTCTCTCAGACCGACTCGCCTCACTGCATCCACAAAGCTCTGCTCTTTCTCTGGGCCTGTCTTTTCACACCAAGTAACTCCAGAGTTTAACTAAAATGAGCAGGGCTAAACCAGGGCTAAAGTAAGACTAAACCTGGGCTTAACCAGTGCAAAAACAGGACTAAACTAGGACAAAAAGTGGACTAAACCAGAATGAAACTAGGACTTTACCAGGACAAAACCAGAACTAAACCAAAACTATGGGCCAGGACTAAACCAAGATTAAACCAGGGCTAAACCAAGATTAAACCAGGGCTAAACCAGGACTAAACTAACATTAAACTAAGACTAAACCTGGACTTAACCAGTGCAAAAACAGGACTAAACTAGGACTTTACCAGGACAAAACTAAGACTAAAACTGGATTAAATCAGGACAAAACCAGAACTAAACCAAAACCATGGACCAGGACTAAACTAAGACTAAACCAGGGCTAAACCAGGACTGCTTTGGTTGGGGTTAGTCCTGGTTATGTCCAGGTCTAGTCCTGCTTTAGCCCTGGTTATATCCTGGCTTAGACCTGGTTTAGTGCTGGTTTTCCCCTAAAGCAGGACATAAACAGAAATAAAACTAGCACTAAATTAAAATCAAGACTCCTGAGTACCACCAGTGCTACTTGCACCACAGTTTGAGAACCAATGCCATCATTTTCCTGTCTAATCACTGTCCCTGCTCTGGACCCATATATTCTTTCTCTGCAGGTGTCCAGGCGACCGTCACGATGACCAGCAGAGCCACAGAGACCGGTCCTGAAGAAGTCCTGACCTCTGGGACCTCTGGGACCGCTGGGACTGCTGGGACCGCTGGGACCTCCGGGACCTCCGGGACCTCCGGGACCTCCGGGACCTCTGAACGACCCACAAAGAGACCACGAGTATCAACACCTGCTGCAGATTTATCCGAGCTGGCGTAAGAACTCAGATTTATTTACAGCTGTTGGTTCTCAAACTGCGGTACGGGTTTTATCCTGGTTCAGTCCTGTATTAGTCCCAGTTTAGACCTGGTTTAGCCCTGGTTTAGACCTGGTTTAGACCTGGTTTAGACCTGGTTTCGCCCCGGTTTCGCCCCGGTTTAGCCCCGGTTTAGCCCTGGTTTAGCCCCGGTTTAGCCCTGGTTTCGCCCCGGTTTAGCCCTGGTTTAGCCCTGGTTTAGCCCTGGTTTCGCCCTGGTTTAGCCCTGGTTTAGCCCTGGTTTAGACCTGGTTTAGCCCTGGTTTTGCCCTGGTTTTGCCCTGGTTTCGCCCTGGTTTCGCCCTGGTTTAGACCTGGTTTCGCCCTGGTTTAGCCCTGGTTTAGCCCTGGTTTAGACCTGGTTTATCCCTGGTTTTGCCCTGGTTTAGTCCTGGTTTAGTCCTGGTTTAGTCCTTGTTTCGCCCTGGTTTCGCCCTGGTTTCGCCCTGGTTTCGCCCTGGTTTCGCCCTGGTTTAGTCCTGGTTTAGTCCTGGTTTAGTCCTTGTTTCGCCCTGGTTTCGCCCTGGTTTAGACCTGGTTTCGCCCTGGTTTCGCCCTGGTTTAGCCCTGGTTTAGCCCTGGTTTAGACCTGGTTTAGCCCTGGTTTTGCCCTGGTTTAGTCCTGGTTTAGTCCTGGTTTAGTCCTTGTTTCGCCCTGGTTTCGCCCTGGTTTCGCCCTGGTTTCGCCCTGGTTTCGCCCTGGTTTAGCCCTGGTTTAGTCCTGGTTTAGTCCTGGTTTAGTCCTTGTTTCGCCCTGGTTTAGCCCTGGTTTCGCCCTGGTTTCGCCCTGGTTTAGCCCTGGTTTAGTCCTGGTTTAGTCCTGGTTTAGTCCTTGTTTCGCCCTGGTTTAGACCTGGTTTCGCCCTGGTTTAGCCCTGGTTTAGCCCTGGTTTAGACCTGGTTTAGCCCTGGTTTTGCCCTGGTTTAGTCCTGGTTTAGTCCTGGTTTAGTCCTTGTTTCGCCCTGGTTTCGCCCTGGTTTCGCCCTGGTTTCGCCCTGGTTTAGCCCTGGTTTAGTCCTGGTTTAGTCCTGGTTTAGTCCTGGTTTAGTCCTTGTTTCGCCCTGGTTTAGCCCTGGTTTCGCCCTGGTTTCGCCCTGGTTTAGCCCTGGTTTAGTCCTGGTTTAGTCCTGGTTTAGTCCTTGTTTCGCCCTGGTTTAGACCTGGTTTAGCCCTGGTTTAGACCTGGTTTAGCCCTGGTTTTGCCCTGGTTTTGCCCTGGTTTCGCCCTGGTTTCGCCCTGGTTTCGCCCTGGTTTAGCCCTGGTTTAGCCCTGGTTTAGCCCTGGTTTAGCACTGGTTTAGTCCTGGTTTAGTCCTTGTTTCGCCCTGGTTTAGCCCTGGTTTAGCCCTGGTTTAGCCCTGGTTTAGCCCTGGTTTAGCCCTGGTTTAGTCCTGGTTTAGTCCTGGTTTAGTCCTTGTTTCGCCCTGGTTTTGCCCTGGTTTAGCCCTGGTTTCGCCCTGGTTTAGCCCTGGTTTCGCCCTGGTTTAGTCCTGGTTTAGTCCTGGTTTAGACCTGGTTTAGCCCTGGTTTCGCCCTGGTTTCGCCCTGGTTTCGCCCTGGTTTCGCCCTGGTTTCGCCCTGGTTTCGCCCTGGTTTAGCCCTGGTTTAGCCCTGGTTTAGTCCTGGTTTAGTCCTGGTTTAGTCCTTGTTTCGCCCTGGTTTAGACCTGGTTTAGCCCTGGTTTAGACCTGGTTTAGCCCTGGTTTTGCCCTGGTTTTGCCCTGGTTTCGCCCTGGTTTCGCCCTGGTTTCGCCCTGGTTTAGCCCTGGTTTAGCCCTGGTTTAGACCTGGTTTAGTCCTGGTTTAGTCCTGGTTTAGACCTGGTTTCGCCCTGGTTTCGCCCTGGTTTCGCCCTGGTTTAGCCCTGGTTTAGCCCTGGTTTAGCCCTGGTTTAGCACTGGTTTAGCACTGGTTTAGTCCTTGTTTAGCCCTGGTTTAGCCCTGGTTTAGCCCTGGTTTAGCCCTGGTTTAGCCCTGGTTTAGCCCTGGTTTAGTCCTGGTTTAGTCCTGGTTTAGTCCTGGTTTAGTCCTGGTTTAGTCCTTGTTTCGCCCTGGTTTAGCCCTGGTTTCGCCCTGGTTTCGCCCTGGTTTAGCCCTGGTTTAGTCCTGGTTTAGTCCTGGTTTAGTCCTTGTTTCGCCCTGGTTTAGACCTGGTTTCGCCCTGGTTTAGCCCTGGTTTAGCCCTGGTTTAGACCTGGTTTAGCCCTGGTTTTGCCCTGGTTTAGTCCTGGTTTAGTCCTGGTTTAGTCCTTGTTTCGCCCTGGTTTCGCCCTGGTTTCGCCCTGGTTTCGCCCTGGTTTAGCCCTGGTTTAGTCCTGGTTTAGTCCTGGTTTAGTCCTGGTTTAGTCCTTGTTTCGCCCTGGTTTAGCCCTGGTTTCGCCCTGGTTTCGCCCTGGTTTAGCCCTGGTTTAGTCCTGGTTTAGTCCTGGTTTAGTCCTTGTTTCGCCCTGGTTTAGACCTGGTTTAGCCCTGGTTTAGACCTGGTTTAGCCCTGGTTTTGCCCTGGTTTTGCCCTGGTTTCGCCCTGGTTTCGCCCTGGTTTCGCCCTGGTTTAGCCCTGGTTTAGCCCTGGTTTAGCCCTGGTTTAGCACTGGTTTAGTCCTGGTTTAGTCCTTGTTTCGCCCTGGTTTAGCCCTGGTTTAGCCCTGGTTTAGCCCTGGTTTAGCCCTGGTTTAGCCCTGGTTTAGTCCTGGTTTAGTCCTGGTTTAGTCCTTGTTTCGCCCTGGTTTTGCCCTGGTTTAGCCCTGGTTTCGCCCTGGTTTAGCCCTGGTTTCGCCCTGGTTTAGTCCTGGTTTAGTCCTGGTTTAGACCTGGTTTAGCCCTGGTTTCGCCCTGGTTTCGCCCTGGTTTCGCCCTGGTTTCGCCCTGGTTTCGCCCTGGTTTCGCCCTGGTTTAGCCCTGGTTTAGCCCTGGTTTAGTCCTGGTTTAGTCCTGGTTTAGTCCTTGTTTCGCCCTGGTTTAGACCTGGTTTAGCCCTGGTTTAGACCTGGTTTAGCCCTGGTTTTGCCCTGGTTTTGCCCTGGTTTCGCCCTGGTTTCGCCCTGGTTTCGCCCTGGTTTAGCCCTGGTTTAGCCCTGGTTTAGACCTGGTTTAGTCCTGGTTTAGTCCTGGTTTAGACCTGGTTTCGCCCTGGTTTCGCCCTGGTTTCGCCCTGGTTTAGCCCTGGTTTAGCCCTGGTTTAGCCCTGGTTTAGCACTGGTTTAGCACTGGTTTAGTCCTTGTTTAGCCCTGGTTTAGCCCTGGTTTAGCCCTGGTTTAGCCCTGGTTTAGCCCTGGTTTAGCCCTGGTTTAGTCCTGGTTTAGTCCTGGTTTAGTCCTTGTTTCGCCCTGGTTTTGCCCTGGTTTAGCCCTGGTTTCGCCCTGGTTTAGCCCTGGTTTCGCCCTGGTTTAGTCCTGGTTTAGTCCTGGTTTAGACCTGGTTTAGACCTGGTTTAGCCCTGGTTTCGCCCTGGTTTCGCCCTGGTTTCGCCCTGGTTTCGCCCTGGTTTCGCCCTGGTTTAGTCCTGGTTTCGCCCTGGTTTCGCCCTGGTTTAGCCCTGGTTTAGACCTGGTTTAGACCTGGTTTAGCCCTGGTTTCGCCCTGGTTTCGCCCTGGTTTCGCCCTGGTTTCGCCCTGGTTTAGTCCTGGTTTCGCCCTGGTTTCGCCCTGGTTTAGCCCTGGTTTAGACCTGGTTTAGCCCTGGTTTAGCCCTGGTTTAGTCCTGGTTTTGCCCTGGTTTAGCCCTGGTTTCGCCCTGGTTTCGCCCTGGTTTCGCCCTGGTTTAGCCCTGGTTTAGTCCTGGTTTAGTCCTGGTTTAGTCCTTGTTTCGCCCTGGTTTAGACCTGGTTTAGCCCTGGTTTAGACCTGGTTTAGCCCTGGTTTTGCCCTGGTTTCGCCCTGGTTTCGCCCTGGTTTAGCCCTGGTTTAGACCTGGTTTAGTCCTGGTTTAGTCCTGGTTTAGTCCTGGTTTAGACCTGGTTTCGCCCTGGTTTCGCCCTGGTTTCGCCCTGGTTTAGCCCTGGTTTAGCCCTGGTTTAGCCCTGGTTTAGCACTGGTTTAGTCCTGGTTTAGTCCTTGTTTCGCCCTGGTTTAGCCCTGGTTTAGCCCTGGTTTAGCCCTGGTTTCGCCCTGGTTTCGCCCTGGTTTAGCCCTGGTTTAGTCCTGGTTTAGTCCTGGTTTAGTCCTTGTTTCGCCCTGGTTTTGCCCTGGTTTAGCCCTGGTTTCGCCCTGGTTTAGCCCTGGTTTCGCCCTGGTTTAGTCCTGGTTTAGTCCTGGTTTAGACCTGGTTTAGCCCTGGTTTAGCCCTGGTTTAGCCCTGGTTTAGCCCTGGTTTAGCCCTGGTTTAGCCCTGGTTTAGACCTGGTTTAGCCCTGGTTTAGCCCTGGTTTTGCCCTGGTTTCGCCCTGGTTTAGACCTGGTTTCGCCCTGGTTTAGTCCTGGTTTAGTCCTTGTTTCGCCCTGGTTTTGCCCTGGTTTAGCCCTGGTTTCGCCCTGGTTTAGCCCTGGTTTCGCCCTGGTTTAGACCTGGTTTAGCCCTGGTTTAGCCCTGGTTTTGCCCTGGTTTCGCCCTGGTTTAGACCTGGTTTCGCCCTGGTTTAGCCCTGGTTTAGCCCTGGTTTAGCCCTGGTTTAGTCTCTGCTGTCTCCTGTTGTCAGTGCGGAGGACTGTGAGGACGAGGACCTGCAGTACCCGGTGTTCGAGAGCTGCCTCAGAGAGCTGTTCGAGGAGTGTCCCGTCTGCCAGAAGCACTGCCGGGTCCAGAAGCGGCGGCGCGGGACGTTCGTGGCCTTCGGTCAGGACTGTCCCCACTGCGGCTTCTCCAGGAAGTGGCAGAACCAGCCGTCGGCGTTCGGGGCCGCCGTCGGGAACCTGCACACGTCTGCGGCGGTCTACTTCCCCGACGACGCGTTCCTGCAGAGCGACGAGGTGATTTAACTAGAACTAAACCAGGACTAAACCAGGACTCAACCAGGACTGAACCAGGATTTAACAAGGACTGAACCAGGATTTAACTAGAACTAAACCAAGATTTAACTAGAACTAAACCAGGACTAAACCCGGACTAAACCCGGACTGAACCAGGATTTAACTAGGACTGAACCAGGACTAAGCCAGGGTTTTACTGGGACTAAACCAGGACTAAACCAAGACTAAACCAGGATTTAACAAAGACTAAACCAGGACTAAACCAGGACTAAACCAGGACTAAACCAGGACTAAACCAGGACTAAACCAGGACTGGACCAGGATTTAACTAAGACTAAACTAGGACTGAACCAGGACTAAACCAGGATTTAACAAAGACTAAACCAGGACTGAACCAGGACTGAACCAGGACTGAACCAGGACTAAACCAGGACTAAACCAGGACTAAACCAGGACTAAACCAGCACTAAACTAGGACTAAACTAGAATTTAGCCAGGACTAAGTCCCCTTGAGAAAAAAAAGAAAAACAATGACTGTATGTTCACAATGAAGATAAAACTGATTTAAATATAAAAAAACTCATAACCTCCGTCTGTTTCAGGAGTTTAAATAAAACCTTTAGTCTATAAAAGTCAATAAGAAAACAAATATTGTCCTTATTTATTGAAACATAGGCTTTGACGTTGTTTCAATGTGAAAAAAAATGATGCCCAGAACAAAAGGTTAGGAGAAGATGTGTCAGGTGTCATTGTGCTCACAGCTGATTGGTCCAGACCTGAGCCCGCTCCAGACCAGGACAGCTGTGTGGAGGCTGTTACCATGACGACACTAAAACTCTGAGTTTCCTCAAAGTTAACCTGAACGAGCTTCTAGCAATAGGCCTCTGGATCCTAATGAAACTAAACCAGGACTTGAACCGTTTTAACAAAGTCTGGTTCTGAATAATTTAGTTTGTGTCTTAAATCTTTCCAGGACGAGAGTGGGACCTGATGGACCCGGTCTTCACAGACAGAGGAGGGTTTTTGTTGGACCCCAAAGAGTCTGTGGAGCAGCTGCAGAAGGTCCCAGTCCCGGGAAACCTCGGGACAGACCTCAGGACAGACCTCAGGACAGACCTCGGGACAGACCTCGGGACAGACCTCGGGACAGACCTCGGGACAGACCTCGGGACAGACCTCGGGACAGACCTCGGGACAGACCTGGTCATCCCTGCACCTGTGTCGAGGGGCGGCCCGGGAGCCCAGAGTCCCCCTCAGGATCAGGATCAGGATCAGGATCAGGATCAGGATCAGGATCAGGATCAGGATCAGGATCAGGGAGGACAACCTGTCACCAAAATATGTTCCTAACATGGCTGGTTTCTGGTGGAAGGACGGTCTTTCACTGGGACATTCAGAAGTTTAGAAATCCTTCTGTCCCCAGTGCCACGAGCAGCTTCTGCAAAAATCTGATTACAGAGAACTTTGTGAGCGTTTTTTCCCAGCAGGAGATGTTGCAGAGTAAAGCTCCTTGATCCCAGCTTGGACCAGCCTTTAGTAACTTTTTGGTTCTTGGACATTAAAAATGAAGACTATTTTTTTCTGTGTTAATGCAAAATGAACCAAATTTGGTCAGGGTTACCATTTTTATGGGAAGTTTTAAATTCCAGTCTTGTGTCTGTACTCTGTTCAGTCCCTCCAGGATTTCGCAACTATTAATGCAAAATCAAGCAAACCCCACGAATTCAGTGCGACCCTGCAACTTTGTCCAAACTCCGCAAATTTTCCGCAACTTTTGTCAATTATAGCTGAGATTTTCCTTTAAAACTGCCTTTTGCTGCACTTACCGCTGTCTGCGGGCCGTCCCCTGTTCCGAGCAGAGCAGTTCCTCTCTCACTCAGCAGCAGCGCACCAGTAATGCGTGCCGGAGGTCGGGTTGAGCCACAGACAAAGTCGCGTGGAGGTGCAGCGCAGAGGGCGTACTCACAGAGCGGCAGGAGGAGCAGCGGGGAGGGCGTACTCACAGAGCGGCAGGAGGCGCAGCGCAGAGGGCGTACTCACAGAGCGGCAGGAGGAGCAGCGGGGAGGGCGTACTCACAGAGCGGCAGGAGGCGCAGCGCAGAGGGCGTACTCACAGAGCGGCAGGAGGAGCAGCGGGGAAGGCGTACTCACAGAGCGGCAGGAGGAGCAGCGCAGAGGGCGTACTCACAGAGCGGCAGGAGGCGCAGCGCAGAGGGCGTACTCACAGAGCGGCAGGAGGAGCAGCGGGGAAGGCGTACTCACAGAGCGGCAGGAGGAGCAGCGGGGAGGGCGTACTCACAGAGCGGCAGGAGGAGCAGCGCGGAGGGTGTACTCACAGAGCGGCAGGAGGAGCAGCGGGGAGGGTGTACTCACAGAGCGGCAGGAGGAGCAGCGGGGAGGGCGTACTCACAGAGCGGCAGGAGGAGCAGCGGGGAGGGCGTACTCACAGAGCGGCAGGAGGAGCAGCGCGGAGGGCGTACTCACAGAGCGGCAGGAGGAGCAGCGCGGAGGGCGCACTCACAGAGTGGCAGGAGGAGCAGCGGGGAGGGCGTACTCACAGAGCGGCAGGAGGAGCAGCGCGGAGGGCGTACTCACAGAGCGGCAGGAGGAGCAGCGGGGAGGGCGCACTCACAGAGCGGCAGGAGGAGCAGCGGGGAGGGCGTACTCACAGAGCGGCAGGAGGAGCAGCGGGGAGGGCGCACTCACAGAGCGGCAGGAGGAGCAGCGGGGAGGGCGCACTCACAGAGCGGCAGGAGGAGCAGCGCGGAGGGCGTACTCACAGAGCGGCAGGAGGAGCAGCGGGGAGGGCGTACTCACAGAGCGGCAGGAGGAGCAGCGGGGAGGGCGTACTCACAGAGCGGCAGGAGGAGCAGCGCGGAGGGCGTACTCACAGAGCGGCAGGAGGAGCAGCGGGGAGGGCGTACTCACAGAGCGGCAGGAGGAGCAGCGGGGAGGGCGCACTCACAGAGCGGCAGGAGGAGCAGCGGGGAGGGCGTACTCACAGAGCGGCAGGAGGAGCAGCGCGGAGGGCGTACTCACAGAGCGGCAGGAGGAGCAGCGGGGAGGGCGTACTCACAGAGCGGCAGGAGGAGCAGCGGGGAGGGCGTACTCACAGAGCGGCAGGAGGAGCAGCGCGGAGGAGCTCAGCAGCAGTGTGGATGGGACTGAAGGAGGAGACAAAGGCGGTACTTTCTAGTTTTGTCTGGTGTCGCTCTGAAAGCCCGTCTGCGTTGCCATGGTGATATAGTTGTCTAAAAAGTTGAATGGGCAGCGTATTTAGACAACAATGAAGTTTGAGGTCATTGTTCTTTAAACGTTAATGTTGCAGACTAAAAACCTTCCTGAAAACCTGAGTGGATGTTCTACAGCACACAACAGGAATCACCAGAGAAGATCTGAGAGGAACAGAATCAGAATCAGCTGCAGTGTAATACCCCCCCCCCCCCCCAAAAAAAAGCCTAATAACACAGCAATATCTTTTAAGTAGGTACGCTTAGCCTGTTCAAATACAGGTATTTTTAATTAGATTATTACCACCTCACATATGTTTAAAAAACAGATTTTGCTAGTTTTTATAGTTAGCTAATTTTTTTTTTTTAAAAGCTCAAGTAACAGTGTATTTTTATCACCTCTGGTACTTTTTACCTGTGAATTATAGACTAAAAAAATTGCAACTTTTAGCGCAACTTTTAAGAAAATCCCCCGCAAAATCAGGCATTTTAGCAACAATCACAAAAATTGCCCGCGAAATCCTGGAAGGACTGTCTGTTACAACAACTGTTACTGACGCTTTAGGACCATTTTGGTTCCACTGAAGTACAGTACAGTGGAGTACAATAAAATTTAAGTTTAGCAGCATCCTCAACAACAACCAAGATGGCCACCGAGGAGCCGAGAGTTTGCATATCGAGTCATTAAAACCACAGCAGCTTACAGCACAAGAAGCCTTTATTTAAAAAAAAGATGTTTTTGCGATGCTCACTTTCTTGTCGCTTTGTTCACTCCGCTGTGAGTTTACTCGAGTTTGCTCCTGGATGAGTCTGGAATTCCCAGGTTAAGGGCTCTGTTATTATGTTTCATTGATGTTGGTTTGTCTTTTATTGTGCATTACTGTAGGGAACTTGATTTAATGACACTTTAGGAGGAGCATTTTTGGTACTAAAGGCTCTGAGTGTATGTTTTTTAAAGGGCTGCCTGGGTTAAAAGACTTTAAAAGCATGATATCGTCCCTTTAAAGTATGAAGTTACATAATAAAGAGTATATGTTCTGTAGCGGTGTGTTATTTGTGGCTCGGACTCCTCTGCTCTGTTACACAACACCGTTTGATGCCCCCCCTCCCACAGAGAGCTTCACCTCGGCCCACGCACTTCTCACCCTCTCACCCTCTCACCCTCACCCGCTCACCCTCACCCTCTCACCCTCACCCTCTCACCCTCTCACGCTCACACTGCTCTCTGCAGCCAACAGCAGCTCCAGAGACGCAGACTGGAGATGGAGAGAAATCTGACAATATATTCTGCACAATGTCTTTGCTCCGTGTTCTAACGTTCCCTCGTCAAAAACAGACCTGGAATTGTGTTTTGAGAGAAGAGTTTCTGAGGCCTCAAAACGCTCAGTTTCCTCTCCCATGAAGCCCCGCCCACTCCAGGAAGCACTGACCAATCAACAACAAGCCCTCTACATTCAGTCTGCTCTCATTTATTTATCCAAAAACAGTTTACAGCTCTGATTCCTCACAGACATTTTTACTTTTGGAGGAAAATGGCATCAACCCCCCACCCCACCCCAATTTTTTTTTTTTTTTTTTTTTTCCCTCATTATTATTGTTTTTTTCTTCTCTTTCCTCCTTTTTGTTGTTTGTTTTGCAATTATCATTATTTTATTATTTTTAAATGTTAAGTATTATTATTATTATCATTATTATTATTGGCGTCATTATTTTTAACTCTTCATGGAATTTATTTACCCACATAGAAGATAAGGAAATTATTTTTATTATAATTTGTTATTTTTATTACATTTTATTATTATTTTTTATTTTATTTTTTTACATCAATACATATTCATATCCGCATATATATTCATATTCATATTATTATATACATCTGTTATATGTTGTTTGTTCCTTGTAAGTCATAATAGTTTTGTCTTATGTATTACATGTTGGTATGTCTGCACCTGTAAGTGAAAAAAAAAAAAAAAAAAGTTCAAGGAAGTGAACAGCTTTTTTTCCTCTGTTTCTGCTCAAAAGTCCATAACAGCTCTGCACTCTGCTGCCAGTGCTTTTTCCCTTTCCTCTTCTGTGTCTCAGCTGTGTATTTTATCACTAACCAGGTTTTCTGCAAGGTCTTAAAAAGTCTTAAATTTGCAGAGACTTTTCTTGAACAATGGTCTTTAAAACAGAAAAAAGTCTTAAATGAACCTTATTGAAGTCTGCAGAAACCATGACTAATGTTGATTTTCTAAACACAAATCTAATATTACTTCCTGTTGACTCTCTCTGACAAATCTGTTCCTCTCAAAACATCACAGAAATAGCTTACATTAATATTTTTCTACTTTTTTTTTGCATAAATCTTTTAATCAACTTCTGCCCTGATCATAAATACCAAATATTTCATTATTTTCAGAATTTTAACCCTTTTTACGCCAGTTTTTATTTAATAGCATCGTTTTTTTAAGTATAAAAACACAAAAAAAGAAATATTTTGGATTTTTATAGGTTGGATTATTAGAGCTTTGTCATAGATCAACATTGGATTTTGATTGATTTGGAATTTTTTGGTAGCAAAGTTTTAATTAGTAGTACCAGTTTTTATTAATTTAGATTCGACATAGCACAGGAAAAAAAAAAAAAAATCCCTAAAAATAAATGTTGATCTTTGACAGACCCAAGGCTGTAATAATCCCCTCTAAAAAATCCACTTTGCATTGAGAATATTAAAAATATTGAATTTTTTGTTTTTCCAAAAATTGAAACACTACATACACTGGGCATAAAAAGGGTTACAATTCTGAAAATAATGAAATATTTGGTATTTACGATCCGGGCACAAGTTCTCTAAAAGATTTATGCAAAAAAATAAATAAAAAAAAAGTAAAAAACATGAATATATACACTATTTATTTCTCTGTCTCTGAACAGCAGCAGCAAATGTTTTTAAAGGGATAAGGGTTAAAGTTTGTAAAATGTGCTGCTGTTTTAGAGGCGACCATGGTTTAAAATATGAATAAAAGCAGAATATATCTTTTATTTTACAGTAACGTCGTCCGTTTTCCTCCTGCGACCACAACAAAGCCACACGCTTCACTTTTTATTATAGAAAGTCATTTATTACACAAACCGAAGCTAGTTTACAAATACGGATCCAGTCGTGTGCGTCGAGTTATTTACAGACTTTGCATACAGCTCGTTTTTTTATTTCCATTTCACAAATTTAAAAACACAATAAAACTAAAAAGAATTAAAACAGATTTGTACATGATTTTATTTTATATTTTTGTGCCAAATTAATTCACCTTTTTCTTCTCTTAAATCACAAATAAACAGAAAAATTAAACCAGCACATTTTTCAGCATTTGGCAGGTTTTGATTGACAAAGTGGAAGCGACCAATCACGAGTGGAGATTATCTTAAAAAAATTAAAATAACATTAAAAAAAAAATAAAAATCAAAGTCCCGGTAAAAAGCACAAAAAGGAACCTAAAGCGGACACAGAACCATCTCCTATTTTTAAATACTGATAGATTTAAAACATATTTCATATTAAAAAGCAGGAAATAAAAAGTAAAAAAAAAAAAAAAAAAAAAGTAGTTTCTGGAACAGGCTCCGCCCCCAAAAATTAAAAGGCGTCAAATCAGGACGAAGGACGAAGAGGAGGACGTGAGAAGAGACGAAGACGAGGAAGACGATTACAGCCAATGTGATGAGAAAAAGTTTCTCTTTTTATTTAAACGTTTGGGAAAACCGCTTAAGTTTTTCTTTGTCGATTAACAATTTTTAACTAAAAAAGCAGCACAAATCTAGAAGCTGTACCAACATTTTGTGCCACAGACCGACTCAGAAACGGTCATCGAAGCTGGGAATTTTAATTTGTTAAAACAACTTTCAACAGGAATTATGTGTGTGGTTCTCCAACTGTGGGACAGGTCCCGCTGGTGGTACGCAGGCTTCTTCTGGATTTAGTTTAACTTAAAGCCAGGTTTATTCACATTCTGCCCATCTTTAGTTAGACCTGGCTTTTCTTTTACCTCAGCAGGAATTTTAAACTGATATTTTTACTTTTTGTTGCTCCTTTTTCTGTACTTTTAAAGAAACCGAGTACTTCTTCCACCTCTGCGTCCAGATTTGACCACAACGTAATGAAGAAAACAAAACTGGAGGTAAAATACTTAAACCTAGCAGAGAAGTTAGAGCTTTTTATCCCCTTTTATACCGGGATCACATTGGCAGAAATGGTCTTCCGCTCTCGTTTGACACAGTTTCCCTCCAATTTAAAAACACCAACGCCAGTCCCGTCTCTGCAGTTTCATGCATTATCCACTCGCATCACATCATGAGATAAAAACAAGAAAAGTCCCTTAAAACGATTCAAATCCACTGGAGTTATAAAGTCTGTAATATAATCCTGGTTTGGGTTTTTTTGTGGATGTGACCTCTCTCCTCTCGATCCCTCGGTGAAGTCCTGGTTTGAAGCCCGGGTGGAGAGAGAAAGACGAGCACCGGTCGTCTCTCGGTGGACAGGAGGAGTTTTTTAAAAAAGCTGCAGGAGAGTTAGGATTCACTCAGATCCACCGCTGAGGTTTAAAAAACATTTAAGTTCCTCAAAAGCAAACAATTCGCTCTGAGAGTTTTAGCACTGAGGCGTTTTTATGCTGCAGCGACAACACTAAACTGTATTTTTGGACTATTTTTTTTTAAATAATAGCCCCCAAAGTCACTAAAAGACTGCATTTCTCTATGAATATGAACAGATTTGAAGTGTTACAAGTTGCTTTTTGTCAAATTTGTCTGCAATTATTATGCCGCAAATGAGCCGTTCCAAAGGATGGGTGATTTTTTTTCTTATTTATAACACACCGGTAAAAAAAACAAAACAAAACACGAGAGGCCATTTTTGCTCGGTAAGAACGATAAGGCCAAGCTGATGACACGACATACTTTTCAGTCACGTGACTTCTGAGTTAGTTTTTCATCATAAAATGTGACTAATTTAAGGCAATTTGATTTAAATGCGTTTGCTGCAGACGTGTGTGTGTTTAAACGGCGTCCACGCTTCGAGAGAAACTCGTTCAGCCGCCGCACAAATCCACATTCATCTTGTTTCTGAGCCAGTTTTCTCTGACGAGCTTCTGTAGAAACAGAGCTGACCTGAGTAAACTGAGGAAGCCTCCAGGAGCGACGTCGCTGTGAAAACGAGGAATCGTGTGGGGAGAGTTTGGAAGCTCCGAGGCCTACGCTGCGCACATTTATCGTTACATTTATGAGTTTATGTCTGTGATTAAAACCTGTCAGCGTCTGTGATGAGAGTGAATCCTTGTGTTTGACCTCTCCTCTCAGCTCCTCCTTTCCCAGCGGTGTCTTCTCGCCCCTCTCCCCCCTCGGTTACGCCCCCTCCCCTTTAAGTAAAAGCCCTAAATCCCAGGTCGGAGCCCGGGTTTTTTTTAAAAACAGTCCTGTTACAGCAGCAGCAGGGGCAGCGTCGTCGTGGGAGGCTCTCTGCTGCCGTTTCTTTAAAGCAGCGCACATTTACTGTTCTTCTTGCCGCGGCGAGCCTGCAGCGCCGCCCTGGTGGCCATCTCGAACACCTCCCGCACCCCGTCCTTGGTCTTGGCCGAGCACTCCATGTAACCGAACGCCTGGATGCGGTTGGCCATCTCTCTGCCCTCCTCCGGCTTCACGGGCTCCTGCCGGGACGGGACGGGAAGCAGGGAATTACAACAAGGACTTTTTAAAACAACAAGTGTGGTTTTTAGTGGACAGAGAACAAATTAACTTTCACATTAAAGGCGTCATTCACCAAAGTTAACTTTCAAACTTTTCTGTAACCAGTGAATCTTAAGAATGACTTTTAGCACGAAGGCCTTGAGCTTCTGTGCTGCTGATGGCTCCTTCCTGGGTTTCTGTACGCTTCAGTTTCTTTAATTTCACACTTTTTTAAGACCATTGTTCAGGAAAAATATGACAAATTCCATAAGCTTGCAGTGTACAAAAAGCTGAAACCACTGACAGTGAGCACTGCAAAGCATTTTGGTCCTGGTTTTGGTCTCGTATTGGATCCGGTTAAACGCCTTTGAACATTTAAGCGGACATTTTAGTTGCATCTAATGTTCGTGACATATTTCAATTCAATTCAGATTTATTTGTACAGCCCAATATCACAACAAAAGTCACCTCAAAGGCTTCACAAACAGTTGATCAAACATAAACACACAATCAACACAAACAATAACTACACTAAACTAAACAGACACAGGACACTCCTTCTCGGTAAGGAAAAACTCCTAAAAAAACCCATATTTGAGACCTGTTTAAATGTACTTAAGCTCTAACAGCCTGCATCTGGACAAATGTAAGACTTTTTTAGAACCAGATGGAAACCCTGGGCTATAAACGGCTAAATACACAGTTGCTAATGTTCTGTACCCAGGCACTGACTTTACACTGTTACTATGTGGTTGGTTAACCGCCATTTGCAAAAACATTTTGTTGTTTTACTTTTCTAAACAATGGCGAACAAAAGGATGTTTCAGAGAAGGTGTGACTTGCACTTTAACTTCCTCAAACTGAATTAGATCAGGGCTAATTTTAGGTAAAAAGGGAAGCAGCGTTTTAATCTGGGAATTATCTTTTGTATATTTTTGACAAAGTACTTCATTATTTTGTTGCCCAATAGTTTTTTTTTTGTGTAGAAAATTTGTCCAAAAGGCTGACAGAGAAGTGGCTGCCATTCTGCGTAGTGATGGGCGGATCAATACCTAAACAATACTGATTTGGGAATTGATTACTTGAATAAAATATTAATACTAATAACACCTGAGTCATTTAAGGTCATGTCCAGCTCATACTGCCCCCAAATTCTGAATCAACAAATTAATGTCATTTCTACCACACTTACAACTCCTACATGGCACAATTCATTTTAATATAAACACTAGAGCTGCACGATATGGAAAAAATATGCAATGTTTATAACTATGTTGAAAACTGTGATAATTATATTATTGCTATATTTTAAAATACAGCCTACTTTTCTGACAGTAAGTTAAATTAAAACAAAAATTTAAGTGAACAAAGGAAATAAAACAAGGCTAAGCTGTGACTAAATTAATTAAATTAGCACTAAAACTGGACTTTTTAAACATTTTTATTTAGTCACAACACATGTTCTTTTAAGGCTCTGGTGGAAAATGATTCTTCAGTGTAAATCTCTGTCAGATGGAAGACCACAGTGTTATTGTGATATATTTATATGAATATTGCCAATAATAATTTTGTGATATATTGTGCAGCCCTGATAAACGTTGCATCATAAAAACATTAAAACAGTTTTTCTAGGGAATAAACCACAGTTATTTTTTACTTTATACAGCCTTTATGAAATGGTAGTGAACTCGGATGTGAAATAAAAACACACGCATCACTTCTACACATTCTGAAGTCATTTATTTTAAAATGCGCTCATGAAATTGCCAGTGGGATTTGGCCTTAAGAGTATTAATATTTAAATGATCGGTATTGATTAAATTCCCCCTCAAAAAGTGTAGTATTGAATCTTACAAGTGTGCTATCGCCCGTCACTGATGGAAGTTATTTGATGTAGTAATGTTTCAAAGTTAAAGTGCGTTACCTGTTTCATCTTGGCCAGCTCTCGGCGCGTGTGCTCGTCGTTGCGGAGGTCCTTTTTGTTTCCGACCAGGATAATGGGAACGTTTGGACAGAAGTGTTTCACCTCCGGAGTCCACTTCTCAGGAATGTTTTCTGCAGAAGGAGAAGGATTTATTATTATTGCATACTTGTAAAAAACAAAAAAAGCATGTGCCATTGTTTGTTGTTTCAGTGCAGTGGCAGTCCTTTTCTATAACTTCTATCATTCTTAATATAAGTCAACAGATATGGTTTTTCTGAGCAGCTGATGACCAATGTGTAGGGCAGTTTTTATTCATTTTATAAAAGAAATGTATATTGTTTTAGTAATGCTTATTAAAACGGAAACAAATGTGTTAGCATGTGACAGCGAGAACAGTTAAAAATGAGTTTATTGAGAAAACCAACAAGGCAATCTCAGTAAAACTAAATAAATTTAGATTTTTTACTGTGAGCTTTTCAGGCTGAGATAAGAGAGTTTGGAGGTTTCCTATGAACTGCAGAGTAAGAGCCCAAACTGGTTCACGATGGTTAGGGAAGCTGGGGTCCTTCAGTCACATGGTTGCCCGGACATGTGCCTGACCAAAAGTCGGCATTAAAGTGCAAAAATCTGTAAAAAATAAAATGCAAAAATCGTCAAAATTGTTCTGATAAATTGGTTGATCTCTAATTTTTACATGAGCCAAATTGCCACAGGTCGTATTTTTTACTGCAAGGTAATAATTCATATCTGTGTGAGATGGACCTGGTATTAAGGAATACAAGTTTTAATTAGTGGTGAGAAAAACCTGCTTTATCGTTTTATTTTTAAGTGGCCAAGCCTTTAATGTCGTAGATCCACGGTTTATGAGCAAACCTTCAGTCTCAGAGACAGCGATGCCCATAATAACAACTTTAACTCATAAAATAGTGTTTATTCAAAGGGCTACTCAAATATGGAAATAAGCATGATTATTTTTGCTCTTGATTTTACATAGCACTTTCTTCAGGTCTTTTTTTTTTTTTTTTTTTTTACTTTTGCTTCAATACCAAAACCTTTTCAACATTTTACAGAATGAGACAGAAAAGGGATTGAAAAGGGTGACAGTGGCTTGTCTTTTTGAGCATAAACGGGGCGTTTATTTGCACCAACCTCAGAAAACAGACTATAGAGGAAATTCTAAAACTAGTTCATGTTCATTTTTGGCTTCTCAGACTTTCAGAGTGACATTTTGCAAACTTAAAACAGACAAATACATCGAAGTGCTCTTGTGGTGAGCTGGATTTTCTGCCCAAAAGCCAAAGCCAAGTGTCTAAACCTCTACACCTCTAAACCTCATCGTCTAGCGTCGTCTGTGGAGCAATAAATCTCTCTTCTGCGTTGCCTCATCACGCTTTTGTCTTTAGCAACGTATTTCACAATAAAAGCTGAATTTAAATGCCACTAACCGCCCACAGAAAGCGTGACGTCTTTCCTTTGTCTCGTCAAACACAAGGCGGCAACAAAAGCTTCCCCACACACACACACACACACGAGAGCCTTATCTGTAACTCACTTTATCAAAAGACATCAACGGACCGACGTTTACCGAGCAATTAAAGTTTAAAAGGAGCCACTGTGAAGACAATAAGGCCTGAGGCAACACTGTCAGCGAAAAAAAAGGTGCTAAAACGCGACTTTATGAAATAATAGCCCAGAGAAAGCCACGTGTTTAACTGTAATTATCTTGTTTCTAAGATGTTTCGATGGATGAACACAGACAGAGGCATGACTCAGGAACAGGAACAGCTCCACACAAACTCAAACAACTCCAGGTTTATCACATTATAGTGCTGTGCTCCTGGTTAAAGAGCTGACGTCAGGGCGGAAAACGGTAACGTGATGCGCTGGATGGTTATTTGTGAACGATTGAGTCGACCGCAGTGTTCATGAATGGTCACAGTGCTTCTGTGTTTACTGACTCTCTGCTACATGACCTCACAGGGGTGGAACCATTCATAGTTTTCAGTCACGTGACTTCTGTAGTCCACTGGAGGGCAAAACAAACATGGTGATGTGTAGAGGATGTGGCCAAAATAATTATTTACACTGCAAACAACATCTACATTAGTTAAAATGACTTGAATTCAGATTATTAACCTTGATTCGAGCAATTTTATTAGGCTAGATTGAGTTTTTCATGTCATTTCTTTCCTGTTTCAAGCATTTATTTTTTTTACTTATTTCGAGCAAAATTATCTGTCCATGGGGTCCTGCTTCTAATAACTTTATTCATCGTTTAATCACTATCAGGAGTAGGCACAGTCTCTGAAACGCCATGTGCTGAGGTTCATTACTAAGACAGAAAAGATACAGAAACAGATCAAAACAATAAACATTTTGTGTTTTTGATTAAAAATATCTTTGTGTGTATATGCTTTGTCCAAACGTCCTCAAGTGGCAAACTCATGTCTTAGTCTGGTTCAAATTTTGTAAAATATTAAATGATTTTTGGAAGAATTATATAATTTTTTTAACTGGAACTATAAAACAACAAGTTTTTAACCACTTCACTCACGATTCACTCTCTGATTATTAATTGATTAATCAGAACAGTTAACAGATGAATCAATTATCAAAATAATGGTTAGTGGCAGCTCTAGACTAAAACTATAAATGTCAGGGAGCTGTGACGCGTCTGAGGCACCGCTGCTGTGTTTCAGACGCTGACAACAGCAAGTCTCTGTCAGAGCTGGACTTCAGAAATAGGGCTGCACAATATATCGCAAAATTATCATTATCGCAATATCCGTATCGCAAGAATCTAAATATATCGCAATAACGCTGTGGTCTCCATCTGACAGAGATTTACACTGAAGAATCATTTTCCACCAGAGCCGTAAAAGAACATGTGTTGTGACTAAATAAAAATGTTTAAAAAGTCCAGTTTTAGTGGTAATTTAATTAATTTAGTCACAGCTTAGTCTTGTTTTATTCCTGGTTTAGTCTGTGTTAAGTTTTGATTTTGTGGCTGTTTTGACTTGTAAATACAGGAACTTACATTTTTGTGAAATGTAGTGAATTTAACTTACTATGTTCCAAAAGTAGGCTCTATTTTCAAATATCGCAATAATATCATCGCAATTTTCAACATAGTTATCGAATATCGCATGTTTCCTCCATATCGTGCAGCGCCATTCAGAAACCAGTGTTCCTACAGCTGCTGGGTCAAAAAACTAATCTATAACTGTACTGCCCTTCCCGCCTTGTTCTAACACATCTATTTCTGTTTTAATAAGCTTTACTAAAACAAATGGCTATATTATATTGATTTCTTTCATAAAATTAAGAAAATCTGTCCAAAAAAAAAATAATCAGAAGTGTTTATCACCGTTGGCTGTTCTGACTTTTAAATATCAGTATCAGCCATAGAAAAACCCATATCAGTCGACCTCTATTCAAACTGTTAATGTATTGAAATAATCTTTATTTTGTAACTAGGTTTGTTTGTGTCTAATAAAACTGTCTGTTGTAGAAGAACAGCTTCAAACTAAAAAGGCATCGGTAGCATTTCCAAAACAAACAGGACCAGAAAGTCTTTCCTTGTCTCTCCTGTATTAAACCATCCCCGAGTGTCGTGTTGTGTGTCTGTGTTTTGTGTGCTCTCACCCAGACTGTCGGGGCTGTCTATGGAGAAACACATTAGAATAACGTCGGTGTCCGGGTACGACAGAGGCCTGAGTCGGTCGTAGTCCTCCTGACCGGCCGTGTCCCAGAGAGCCAGCTCCACCTGGAACACAACCACAGAACAAGAAACAACATAAGTAATTAATACCAGCAGTTATCTCATGCTGAATACTTCCAAGATTTCTTTATTTTCTCATTATCCTTAGACAGAAAATAAAAATGGTGTCACCTATTCTGTCCTAGAAACCTGGTCTCCCCAGAGTTTGAGGTAAAACAGGCGCTGGGGATAAATGAGGAAACTAAAACCAGTTCAAACGGCCTGAGAAAAGAGCTGAGGGTTAGAGACCAGAGGGAGGCCGTTAAAGACTTCAGTTCCCAGAATCCCACAGCACTGACCCAGAAACAGGTCAGGGCTCGCTCAGTTGACACACACAGAGTTTAGGACAAGCTCTGGCTTCTCTCGAAGAATGCGGACGCCAAAAGAATGGCAAAAACAGAAGATTCAGGACTAGGACTTCAGTCTGTCCTGAAACACCAGAGGCAGAGTTAGATCTAACAGCAGGACACAGCTGAAGAGACGGAGCTGTGACTCATCAGAAACGAAGAGGAGGAGGGGGAAAGGCTGAAAACGTCTCACAGTTTGGAAAAGGATTTATATTTTCCTTTTTATCTTTCTCTGTGCCTTATGTCATCAGCTTTGTCACAGTTTGTCTCACGTTTCCTCATGATCCTCAAACGTTTTACACCAAAGACCACCTCAGAAAATAGTTCTAAAGCAGGTCTTAAACCCGGTCTAAACCCGGTCTAAAGCAGGTCTAAACCCGGTCTAAAGCAGGTCTAAACCCGGTCTAAACCCGGTCTAAACCCGGTCTAAAGCAGGTCTAAACCCGGTCTAAAGCAGGTCTAAAGCAGGTCTAAACCCGGTCTAAAGCAGGTCTAAACCCGGTCTAAAGCAGGTCTAAAGCAGGTCTAAACCCGGTCTAAACCCGGTCTAAACCCGGTCTAAACCCGGTCTAAACCCGGTCTAAACCCGGTCTAAAGCAGGTCTAAAGCAGGTCTAAACCCGGTCTAAACCCGGTCTAAACCCGGTCTAAACCCGGTCTAAACCCGGTCTAAACCCGGTCTAAACCCGGTCTAAACCCGGTCTAAAGCAGGTCTAAAGCAGGTCTAAAGCAGGTCTAAAGCAGGTCTAAAGCAGGTCTAAACCCGGTCTAAAGCAGGTCTAAACCCGGTCTAAAGCAGGTCTTAAACCCGGTCTAAAGCAGGTCTTAAACCCGGTCTAAACCCGGTCTAAACCCGGTCTAAAGCAGGTCTTAAACCCGGTCTAAAGCAGGTCTTAAACCCGGTCTAAAGCAGGTCTTAAACCCGGTCTAAAGCAGGTCTTAAACCCGGACTAACTTCAATTAAAGCAGGAGGAAAAACTGGGTCTAAATTAAACTAAATCAGGAGTTAAAAGTGCAACAGACATCCGAGTACCACCAGAAAAAGCCCATTTAGCACAAGCGGTACCCCTCCCACAGCTTGAGAACCACTAGTCTAGTGGTAGTATTTAAGTCCCAGAGCAGTCGATTCTTTGCTGATTAAGTAGTAGTATTTTTTTTAGTAGTAGTAGTATTCTTCAGCTTCTATCGAGGAACTGTATGTTCCTATTTCAGCTGCTCCTTTTTAGTTACTTTTTTAGTTAAGAATAACCGTCCCACCTGTTTCCCATCGACTTCGATGTCGGCGACGTAGTTCTCGAAAACCGTGGGGACGTAGACCTCGGGAAACTGGTCTTTACTGAAGACGATCAGCAAACAGGTCTTTCCACAGGCGCCATCTCCGACGATCACCAGCTTCTTACGGATCGCTGCCATCCCTGAAACAAACACGAGAGAGGACAGGCTCGGTCAGAATACGCACCAGGAAACATGGATTTAGAGGGAAAAACTAAAACAAAACCACATTTACAGAGCTACAGGTGAGCTTTTGACAACTAAAATGAACTGTCAGAGGTGGAGGAGGAGCTCAGCAGTACTTCAAAATCATTCTCCAAGACGCACAGGAAAAACTACTGCTACAACTAACACTGGCCCTAAACCTGGCTTCAAAAATTATCCTCTGACTACAAAGCAAATGTAGGACTGGGTACCATTAAATTATATCTCTGTGGTAAGAAAGAAAAGTTACAATACTACTGGAACCCTCGACCGGAGCTGCTCCAGCCCTCGACCGGAGCTGCTCCAGCCCTCGACCGGAGCTGCTCCAGCCCTCGACCGGAGCTGCTCCAGCCCTCGACCGGAGCTGCTCCAGCCCTCGACCGGAGCTGCTCCAGCCCTCGACCGGAGCTGCTCCAGCCCTCGACCGGAGCTGCTCCAGCCCTCGACCGGAGCTGCTCCAGCCCTCGACCGGAGCTGCTCCAGCCCTCGACCGGAGCTGCTCCAGCCCTCGACCGGAGCTGCTCCAGCCATAGACCGGAGCTGCTCCAGCCATAGACCGGAGCTGCTCCAGCCATAGACCGGAGCTGCTCCAGCCATAGACCGGAGCTGCTCCAGCCATAGACCGGAGCTGCTCCAGCCATAGACCGGAGCTGCTCCAGCCATAGACCGGAGCTGCTCCAGCCATAGACCGGAGCTGCTCCAGCCATAGACCGGAGCTGCTCCAGCCATAGACCGGAGCTGCTCTAGCCCTTGATCGGAGCTGCTTTAGCCCTTGATCGGAGCTGCTTTAGCCCTTGATCGGAGCTGCTTTAGCCCTTGATCAGAGCTGCTTTAGTCCTTGATCGGAGCTGCTTTAGCCCTTGATCGGAGCTGCTTTAGCCCTTGATCGGAGCTGCTTTAGCCCTTGATCAGAGCTGCTTTAGCCCTTGATCAGAGCTGCTTTAGCCCTAGACCAGAGCTGCTTTAGCCCTGATTTAGTCGTTGCTTAGACCAGGTTCAGATCAGGCTTAAACCACTTTTAGTCCTTGTTTAGTCCCAGTTTTGCCTGCGTTTGTCCTTTAAAGATGGTACTTGGTGAGTAACACTGCCTTAAGCTGTGTAAAAGTCGACTGGAGCTGGGATATTTTCTGTTTCTTTCCTATATCATGGCTCATAACGGCAGAGTTAAGCTTATTTCAGAGTTTAGAGGAAGTGTGCGATGTTTCCAGTAAAGAGCTGACAGAGAGCGACTGTTGCTGGGTGTGAGAGGGAAGTGGAGAGGAGTTACCGTGTTCAGCTATGACTCACTCTGAGCAGCTTCTACCATTACTGCGCAAAAGAGCAGCAACTACACAAACACAGGCCTTTAAAAGCTGCGGTTTTGTTTTATATTGAGGATTGATTGTCCATTTAACCTTTATACCCATCTACATTTGCTTTACTTTTTGTTTTGTTTTTTTAAACATTTGGTGATTATTTTTTGCTGTGTTAGAGCTTGGGGCATAGATTTTTGCAGAACATTTTTTACTCTCCCATGTCATTTATACTCTTTATGAGTTTTGCACCCTCGTGTTTAGTTTAAGAGATTTATGCAAAGAAAAAAGCAGAAAAACTGGGCTTTACTGTTACAAACTGACACAGCCAAGTAACAATGGACTTTTAAAGTGAATAAGGACTTAAGAGAGAGCTCATGTTGGCCCGGTCTATACAGGGCAATGCTGCAAATACCTATAGTCTTCCTTAGTATTACACAACTTTGAAATTGTTTTAACACAGTTATGAATTGTACAATGCTTTGAGATACGGCAAATATAAGCTCCTTAAGTAAATGTTTTAATCATGATAATGTATTTTAATGGTTGACTTTTTGTTTTTATCCTGCGGTGTGACATAACTTTGAAGTTGAAGAATATTACATAATAATTTCAAATATAAACCAGTTGTATAAAAAGTATAAAGTGAGTTTTTTGTAAGCAATTCAGAATTTTAAGTGCAACTCTATTATTTCTACATTATTTGCCAGTGTCCTTCAGTGAGTCTTCTGTCACACCGCAGAACACCATTTTATTTTTACAAGATTAAACTGATTTTAATTTTTATTGAAGGATTCAGGTGCAGTTAAAAGTGTTTTAGTCAACTACAAATATGACATTATGCCAAAGACGTTATGAACTGTCACAGACTCTAGAGACTTATTGTGAAAATATCACAGTCACACCAGGACATTTAACAGTTAAATACAAAAAAAGTCACAACTTCTTTCAAAGGTTTCATAGTAGGTGCTATGATGGAGGGGGAAAACATTTAATAAAACTCAAGTGATTATGGAAAAAATGGGCGTCGCATCAACCGCTCATTTCCACTGAGACCCGTTAGATCTTAAATTAAAGTGGACTTTCCAGATTAACTGTGTAGTAAAACTGTGATATGTGCGTTGACTCTTGACCTGCGCTTATTCCCGTTAAAGAAGGTTCATCTGTAAATTTACAGCTCTGACCCTGTCCCGCCCATGTGTCGGTGTGTACGTGTGTTTAATGTCGACGGGGGGAAGGGCTCAGACCTTCACCACTGGTTTATTGATCTCATCATTGGTCTCACAGCAGAGGAACAGTGGAGGTATAGGGACTTTACGACTCACAGTTAACCCCTGACTTATGACGGCTGTAGGTCTCTCTGTGCCGGGAAGGCGCTCTGGTAAACCACAAAGAGAGCAGCTACTGGGACTAACGGGAATGGACACGGATTTTCACCACTTCACATCCATCCTCAAAACTCTGACCTGTTCTACTTCCAAAGGCACGGTGGGAGAGTGAGACGTGGTGGGCGATGCGAGTCTGTGTGGTGTGTTCTGTACTGTCAGATGTAGCAGGACACAGTTGGACTTGGTTTTGGCCGATTGAACGCGCGATGCTGAGTAAGCGTCAGGCGCGCTCTGATTGGCCACCAGTCACAATTACATTAAATTATAAACATTTTGCCATAACTCTGCTGATTCCTTTAAAAAGCAGCTGAAGACACTGTTATTCAGACAAGCTTTTAGTTAATTACACTACTCACTGTCTTATTTACCTGTTTGAACGTTCATCGTTTTGCATTTTATTTGTTTTTTTGCACTCTGTAAAGCACTGTGTGATTTTATCTGTGAAAGGGGCTATATAAACAAAGTTTATTTACTAAAAGGGTGTAAATACATTTTTGCATTTTTGTTTCGATCCAATTCAAGAATAATATCTGCTGTTTTAGAACGATATGATTTAACACTTTCATACAGCAACTTTTTTACAAAAATCATAAAAGTTTACTGTCAAATCCAGCTGGGGTTAATCGTGCCTAGTAGATATACACTTCCTAGAAAATGATACAATTCAATACGAGGTAATGTGTATCAATATAACTACTGTACACCCCTACATAATTCTTTTTCTTCATCCGTTTCCTACATCCACAGGAGGTTTATTTACAGAAGCCCATTATCTGTGGTTTAGTGACTAGCGCAGCCTGCCTTTGTAAATGGCTGTGCAGAACCGCGCTGCTCCAGTTTGTCTGTAGGCAGTTTTTGTGCTGACCAAGGGAGGTTTGAGGAGAGAAAGCAGTCTTCCTCTTCTGACAGCGGCCGGACGTTGGGTTTGTGTCCCGCCCTTTACTCAGGTCGTCTGCTGTGGTTAAACTGAGGGACTTCCCAGCAACATTTGTTTTTTTTGGGTGAAAACTATTTGCCTATTGTATTAAGAAGTGTGAAAAAGACATTATCTAGGTTTAATTCAGTTTGTTTAGTGTTTTTTGCTCCACCCTGTCGCTCTCTCGGGGCAGTTCTGGGTGGGCACGATGAGTCAGTGGGTTTCAGACCTAGCCTCTTACTGACTCATTCTGTTGCTCAGAGCGAGACTACAGAGTGTGACTGATGCAATTATTAGGAGACTTCATGTTTTTCATATTCAGGCTCCTCCGGGTGCGAGGCTGACACAGAACTGGCTTTGTTAACCAAAGACAAATGAGCTTGAATACATCAGCTGTTCATATTATTAAACTCCAGACAAATACTTCTTTCTACGCATTTCCTTTTGGTCTAGAACGGGAAACTGCTGAGGCCCATTCAAAGTAAGACAAGAAAAATTTGTAATTCTATACCGAGAAGGTGAGTTTTATTAGTGATTCCCATTTTTACAATAATTTCCTTCCTGATATTGTGCACCAGAGTTACATAATACAACATTCCCATTTATTCCAGCCAGTAACATTAATGGCAAGCTGTTTTCCATTAAAAAAAGGCCATTGTATTCTTAAACTCTAACATAAAACTACAATAATGTCTTGATTTACATTTAGGACTTCAGATATTTTGAAACATCTGAACTACACTTATTAAAAAAGGCCACAGAAAAGTAAAACAGAATGTGGCAATGGTTTTAATACGGACACCAATCTGATTTACATTCTTTATTTTAGCACAGATGGCTGCACTATTTTTGACGCCTACTGGTTTCATGCCAGGAGAACTCATTTGCATCCACTTCTCATTTTAAGCAACATTATGGCTTCTTCTCAACTTATCTCAACTTATTGCCGTTTCAACAAGCAAGAGGTGGTTTTATTTCTCAATTTTCGTCATGGGAGAAAAATTTTGTACGGATACGAAGAAGAGAAAAGGAATGTAAAGCTGAGCGACGTGTCACAGGAGTCAACTGGACTTGTATTTTCTCTTCAAAATGTAGGGGGCGCTCCAGAGAGGAAAAATTTGGCAGAAACCGAGCAGAAACGAAAAAGGTTCCACTTTAAATGAAGGGAATGGTCCACACATTTATGGACAGTAAAGACAAGCCTCATTGTCTTGGCAAGCACATGTTGTTTAGCTAAATAGTCACCTTTTTAATATTATTTGAAATTAAATTAAATGCTAGAATGGACACCAAAAGAACAATTATCTGTATGTTACACCAATGATGAAATATCCCTACTTTTCTCAAACACTGGATTTCATTTTTAAAACTTAAGACAGATCAAAACATTGCATTGAAAAAAAAAATCTTAAAACTGAATCGTTAAAGTCAAAACTTGCAAAAAATACGTAGTTCTGTAATATTAGTTACCCAATTTTAAAAGTACAAGCTTCTTGTTGGGACTTAAGATGGGTGTTACTAATTACCAAAAATGTTTGCCAACATTCACTAATCTATACATTACTAGACTGGACTTTGTTTTAGATTTTGACAATTTAAGGAAGAGGAACAAGAGGAGGAACAAATTTTAACACCTGCCCATGGAATTAAATACTTTGCCTTGATTTTGACAATGTTAAAATCAATACCTTTTTAATACCTATAAGAGTTTGGGGCTACCCTGCGTATTAGGGCTGCTCAATATTCTCAAAATTATTGTTATCGCAATATCAGAAAATACAATAACCGTATCGCAAGAATCTAAATATATGGGAATTACACTGTGGTCTTCCATCTGACAGAGATTTACACTGAAGAATCATTGTCCGATCAGAGCCTTAAAAAGAAAATGTGTTGTGACTAAAAATGCTTTTTTAAAAGTCCAGTTTTAGTGGTAATTTCCTTAATTTAGTCACAGTTTAGCCTCGATTTATTCCTGCTTTAGTCTGTGTTAAGTTCTGATTTGTGAATATAGGGACTTATATTTTTGTTTTAAGTGAATTTAACTTACTGTGTCAGACAAGGAGGTGCCATTTTAAAATATCGCAAAAATGTTTTTTGCAATATTCAACTTAGTTATCAAATATCGCATGTTTTTCCCAAATCATGCAGCCCTACTGCTGTAATACTGCAAGTTGGTCTGGTTGTAGAGTTGTAACCAAAATCCCACCATTATCCAACAGAAAATAATGCCTTATCTGGGAGACAACACTTTTCCCCATTTGCTCTATTACTGTTCACCTTGCTTCTTGATTTACACTGATTTGAGGAACCTCTTTCAGTCTTTTTCAGAGTAGATCTATTCAAATTTAAAGTGTCAGCCATCTTGAAAACCTCTGATTTCTCCATTGGAAAATTAACCTCTTGTCTTCTTCCTAAAGTCGCAACACCGGAGCAGAGTGAGGAAGTGGAACAGTGGTGTCAGGACGATTAGAGCGGTGGGTTTGTGAAAAACAAAGACTAAAAAAAAATCAGGGGCAGCCATTGCCTCAAGCTGTGGGTCACGGCTAATGTCCGAGACCAAAAAGGCCTGCGGCTAAACAAAAGGACAAATCTGTGCTCTCAATAAGTCCAGCTGTACAAAAGGTGAAACAAAGTGAACGGCCAAAATATGATTAATGCTGGTTATGTAAGCCCTTTAATTGTGACTCCTTTCCTTTGATTGGAAACATTAAAACTGGTTCTAGACAAAACAAGACATGCATCAGAGCGACACAACAGGAAAGCGGTCGTTAGCTCCGAGTCAGAGTGAACTGTCTGACCCTGAGTTCAAAAAGCAGGGGACACAAGAGCAATGTAGTGATAAGAAGGTAGGTTTCTGGAAATTAGCTCATTAGAGAATAAAATAACAGTTTATGATCTGTTTGGGCCCCGGTTTGATCCCTGGTGCCATAATTTCAACTAAACGCAGTACTATTAATAATTTCTCAAATTATAAACAGAAATGTGACCCTTAATAAAATACATTGATTAAACTTTTTTCTGTTGTTCCCTGAGACAGTAAAGAGACTGAAATCATCTCCAGGCTCCTGTATGTTCTGGGTCTGAGCGCCTGCTGTGTCCTGCTGCTGCCAATTCTGTAAATCTGTCATGTTCTTTCTGATAAACTCTGCTGTTAACACTGATCTGTGTGCTGTGCGTTTATCTGAGCAGCTCATCATAATCCAGGTGCGTCACAGGAAGCAGAGACACTTCCTCAGCTTCGACCTGTCACTCAGATAAATAAAACTGATGAACTAAACACAGACACCAAACGCACAGTAAACACACAAAACATTAACCTTACTTCCATTCTGCAGACAGTTTATTAGCAAAACGATAAAATTGTGAGCAGCTGGTTAGCACCTTGATTTATGCAACCATCTGCCTCTAAATAGGTGATCTGGGAGAGTTTCTCAAAGGCATATTCAACACTTTCTACTAAAACAAGGACAGTAAAGAAAAAGGCACATTTAACAATAAAAAGTTTCAAAGACGATAACATGTTTTCTCTGGAGGAATTAGCGTTAGCCACCAGCAATTGACAATAACAAATGCACAAGATGAGCTTGGAAAGTGACACCAATCAAACACAAGTAAGTAATATCTGAGCCTGGTTAGAAAGCATTAGTGAGTCTATCAACAAGTG
The DNA here is from genome assembly GCA_020698575.1 of Bostrychus sinensis. NCBI lineage: Eukaryota > Metazoa > Chordata > Actinopteri > Gobiiformes > Eleotridae > Bostrychus > Bostrychus sinensis. The sequence continues at coordinate 3,607,937 of CM036250.1, read as the reverse complement.
CTGACAAACTGCAGCACAGGCTACAACACAACAACTGCTATTGCTGTGCCTTTGGGTTAAGGACATGAATGTGTTCATAAGATTAAAAAGTTACTTGAACAGTGGTTCATATTTAATAATAATAATAATAATAATAATGTTAGATTTATTGCAAAAGCTGTTAAAGTATAGTTTGGAATCTAGCCATTGGCTGACACAAAGACTGTTGTAATCTAGAGTTTTCACTTTCAGTAGTGTTCGGTTTGTAAGAGTTCAAGCCATCAGTTTTCTCAACAGTTGCCCTTCACAAACAGCGCCTCTGGACAATGTTGGGAGGCGTGCCCCTGATCTTCTCCTGAGCTGTGCGTACATACTACAGGAGTAAATCAGTAGGATTGAATTCACATGAGAGGAGAGAGTCTGGGTGCTGCGGGGGGTGGGGTCTGACGACTAATACCCAGGCTGCTAACAACAAAAAGCTAACAAATCATTGGGCTGAGTCGCCGCTGATATAATGCACGATCTAACGTAAAACTAAACAGAGAAAAAGTGAAGCACAAACATGTTGTGGAATGCACGAGGATTTCCATGCAGCGCATCAGCCACTGGACCATCTACTGCTCCCACTGATCACCTCCAGGTGTGAAAAGTGGGTGGGGGGTGTTTGTAAAGGGCAGGTGAGGGAATGAGCTGCTCATGAGCGCTGAACTTATTCTAGTGTTTTGTGCATTGGAAAAGTTTGATCTTTGTAAGTATAAATGTGTTACAAAGCACTTAAACAGAGGCTGAATAGTGTAATACTGTGAACATGTAATGTTAACTTGCTGGTGCAGAAGCCAAGCTAACATTTCCATGTATTTAAGCTAGTTAACTGTGTTGAATGTTTGCACATTTAGTGTATTTGATATTTGTTTTTTTTCTCTGAGTTGCAGTTACAAAAAAAAAAAAAATACATAAAAGAGAACCTTCAAATGAGCAAAGCAAGCCTCTGTGGATCCTTCTTCATATTTGTTTGCTAGCTGGAGAGGACGGCATAACCATCCACCAATGGGACCACGCCTACGGATGTGCACAACAAAAACAGACGATTCTAACAGACGTTCAAAAACAACATTTAAAATCTGATCCAGGAAGCCAGGGCTGCCTCTCTTCTGTCCAAGCCACACTGAAACATTCCCACTGTTAAACTGTTAACTTATGCAACCACTATCGGTTCGACAAAGAGCCGCCAGTCAAACCCCGTTCACACTCAGAGTACAACACCTACCGCTTTGTGTTAGTGACAGTGACAGTCTTTTCATTTGGTCGGTTCAGTGTTAAACTCCTCTCTCTTCTGTCACGGCAGAGACATGAATTATTGATGATTCACGGCTTGTCGTTTAGAAAACCCCACACTACCAGGACGGGAGAGTGGCAGGATCCAAACGACAGCTGGTAGGTGAGAAATGAGTCGGTTTTGTTTGACAGAAACTTGGCCACAGTTTGACTTCTTCCGACGCCTCGATATTCTCCGGAGGCAGAGAAACTTTTGAATTAAGATGTGAAGAGAAGAGACAAATGACTCACTACACAAAAATAACTCAGGAAGGTCATGCCCTACGAATGCAACAAACCTCAACCTAATCTTGCTTTTTCAGTTAAAAACCACTCAACAAACAAAACCACAAAACACAATTCAAATGCTAGCCTGTTAAAAATACAGAGTTTAAACACTGATCATAACTTCTTAGGCTTTAGCTCATACAAGAACGCTGGTTACCATTATTTATTCCATTATTTATCCAGTTGCATGGAGTTAGAGACCAGTGTCAGGCTTCTACAGGTTTCAGGAAGTCAAATTTAATTTTTTTACATTTTTAATGCTACAAATATACAATCGCAGCAGCTTAAATTGTCAAAACTTATTTGAAAGTACTGTAAAACACAGTTCATTAAGCACCAATACTGTTGAAAGTCAAACATCTGATGTTTGGGTAATTTAGTCTACCGTCTATCACACTGGTGCAGGCTACGAAAGTGGTTTATAATATTTATATTCACAATAAAACTAACAAAGTCTTTTACATTTTAATGCCTGCTGGTATCAAAATTAATAAGGCTGTGCAATTAATTGAATTTTAATCGTAATTACCATCTTGGCTCCCAGCGATTACTAAATCTATATGAAGGAGAATAAACAATGAATTAAACTGGACTGTGGCACATGCTCGCTCTGTCCTCCCAACACCTGCAGCACAGCTGATCAGTCACAGTGTTTATTTACTCAAACACTTACAGAGCTAACACTTGTTGTTTAGAGGTAAAAGTTAAATTTAAAATCCTTGTGTTGTCAAATATGGACTTTTCTAAGGCTGACAACCTTTGGTCGCTTATTCAATTAATGTTCGATTATTGGTTGATTAGTTGCATGCATCTCTGCATCGATAAAGCTGGTCTCATTTATGACTTGATAACTTTTATTTTTCATTTTATTTAAGATAGCATAGATGTTTTTTAGACATCAGCCATCTTTTCTAGAAAATTAACCTCCAAATTTCTGTAAAGTCACTTGTTTGTGCAAGACTGTGTTAAATGCTCTACATATTGTTCGATAGATTTCGGTCGACTACAGCCCTAGCCTTTACAGTGCGGTAAAAGCCTTTAACATTAACATTAAGCCATTAATCCAGCCACAGGGAGTTACAAGCCAGTGTACTCTTTGTGCTAGTCCCAAGCCTGAATAAAAGGAGAGGGTTGCCTTCGGAAGGGGATCTGGTGACAAAAGAGCGTACGAATCTCTTCACGCCACGAGGCAGAGGCCGCACTGTGGCGACCCCAGACGGGAAAAGATCCCACTGAGCCTTTACAAATAACAGCAATATTTAATCTATCAATAAAACTAAATATCCAGTCTTAAAAACTTTATGCAAACGCTTAAACATTTCACGGCGTCATGCATCACAGCAGCAGTAGAAAGCATTGTGATCATGTGGTTTTAGACTAGGGAAACAAAAAAATAAATAAAATCACCCCAACCTGAATCCCACAAATCCAACTGTCAGATGGTTGTGTATTCAGGTCACTGGAGGGAGCCCCACAGATGGGCTACAGTGCAGACAGCCCTGGGGCAGTGAATTCCCTGAGAGGATGCACTCAAAACACCATCTGACCCAGAAAGCATTTCCCCAGAGACGACAAGAGACAATGATGTAAAAGAAACATCTGCAAAAAAAAAAAAAAAAAGCCACTGGGTGAGAATTCCTGTATCCTTCTGGGACCAGTAAAGTATCTGCTCTGTTCTAACGCCTTCAATCCAATCGTCCCAAACGTTCAGACAGGACACAGAACAAGAGGTAACCAGCCGACCTAAAGAGTGCACTGGCAGCCATGTTTGATTCAGGCTTGGTAAAGAAACAAAAACAAACTTAACTTAAGCTGAACGGATGTCAGGCAAAAACAGAGGCAGAGCGACTGAAAACTCCAGCAGAGTCAGGAACAGCATCATCTACAGCCGTGGTTCTCAAACTTTTCACACCAAGTACCACGCCAGAAAATATCTGGCTTTACAACTAACATTTAGCATTATTAAAAGAGGACAAAACCAGAACAAAAGACAGTCTAAAACCAGACTAAACCAGGTCTAAGACAGGGACTATAGAAGGTCTAAAACCAGACTAAACCAGGTCTAAGACAGGGACTATAGAAGGTCTAAAACCAGACTAAACCAGGTCTAAGACGGGGCCTAAAGAAGGTGTAAAACCAGACAAACTTTGATAAAACCAGGGCTAAGACGAGGCTAAACCAAGACATAACCAGAACTAAACAAGGACCAAACTGGGTCCAAACCAGGACAGAGCAGTGGTCTAAACTTCACTTTGAGTTTCCAGTCAAAGCAAAACTAAATCAGGAATAAAGCTGTCTCTAAATGAATCCAACTGAGGACTTTGAAAAAGTGTCTAATGTTCAGTTCACAGTTAAAGCGTGTGATGGAGCACTGACACTTGAGAGAAAACTGAAATATTCACAGCTGAACTAAAACAAGGAATCACAGCCTTTCAGATGGAGTGTGGAGAGATCTGAACTACAGCTGCAGCAGTTTAAACACATTAGGACTCTGTGGAGACAGGATACTTTGTTCTAAGCGAAGGACATTATATCACATAAATAACTGTGCTTTCGATTTGATAAATTGTTCAGCCCTAACTTGAAATGCAAAAGAAGAAGTACCACAATTTGAGAACCACTGATCTAGAGCAAATCCAAAACATGCAAACTTAATATATAAAGCCAACATTACCATATTTTCCCATAACTCTGGTACAGGAGACAAGTCTAACCCTTTTGAATTGTTCATTTTCTTGTAATGCCCTGTAACTAATTAACCACGACCACAAGAACAAGCAAAAAAAGATGAACAAATTAACGCATTTTATTTACATATTATCAAGAAACAATAGAATACTGTATGTCAGCACACATCCTGACAACCAGCTGATTATTATTCTGAATGCAGCTGTACAATGCTGTGCTGTAGAGACTGTATAAAGCATAATTACCCCGAAGGTATTTAAATCCTCTGTGCATTAGTGCAGGAGGATCACATGAAGCAATGTTTTTAATGTGCATTTCCATTGATTTTACAACACACCTTTGTCAATACACTGTAATGAAGGAAATGTTAAGTGTAGTTACCTGTGGCTGTGTCTTTAACTGTGTGAGAAAAGGTGTATTATACTTGTTTTTTTCAGCGGTGTCAAGTCAAGACATCCAGTTTTAGGCTTCTTGTCCCCAAGATGTGTCTCTACACATGAGAAAAGTGTAGGAAACCAAAAATACACTGGTCTAAAGATTCCTGTCACTAAAATTATTTACAGTGGCATTGTTTTTATCAGTACATTGCCATTAAAATGCAAAGCCCTAGTGTCATGTATTTTAATTAAATTATACAAAATTGTTTGGATTTCAGAAGATCTTTTGTCTCTTGGTGAGTTCAAATGTAGAGCTTCAACTACTAAGCATATTATTTAATAATTTAGTAATCAATTAATAGTTTTTTTAGAATATATACATTTAAACACTTTATGCACTGGGAGAAGTGGTTTTCAGAGCAGTCATTTCATAACTTTGTAACTTTACTACTTGATGACATCTGGATAAAAACAGATTCCTTTGGGTAAGCTTTTGTAAAAGATCAAACTTTATTTCAGACATACAGTCCAGGAGCATTGGAAAAATAATCAACAGATGAATCAATTATTATAATAATCGTTAGTTGCAGCCCTTGTGGTACTGAAAGAAAAGTTACGATACTACTCAGGGTTTGTGCCTGGAGTTGAATTTAAGACTTTTTTAGACTTATTTAAGACCATTGTTGAAAAAAAATCAAGACCTATTTCATTAACTCGCAGTGCACACGAAGCTGAGTCATAAACGTAGCTGCGTCGTTCATTGTGACGACAGTGAGTGCCGCAAAGCATTTTGTTCTTGGTCTTGTATCAGCAACGCTAATACACCTTTGAGAATTTAAGTAAGCATTTTAGAATAAGCTGTGAACGCAGGTAGTTACAAAAGTATGTGACCTGTTTAAACGGATTTATGACCTAGCACGCCACATCGGCAAATTTAAGACTTTTTAAAGGTCTTAAATTCAGATTTTTTAGACTTTTTAGGACCCAGCAGAAACCCTGACAACTGGTATCGAATTAATTTTTAAGTTTCGCTACCTAATGGGACCTTTATTGTTCCTTTGCCTGTATGAATTTAATAAATATCACAGAATAACTTATACAAACTACTGGTTTTAGGTTACAGCTAAGAATTTTGCTCCAAATATTGGTCTTTTATTCAATATTATTGTGTTTTATGATTGTAGAAAATGAATTGTACATTGAATTAGCTCACCATAGGTATCAGAAAAAGTATTGCTTGGGACCAGTATCGTTTAAGCACTGGTATAAAAAAAAAAAAAGAACGATTCCCATTAATAGCTTTAAGTGAAAAACAGATGTGTCCCAGTTTTTGGGTCTAAAAATCTGCTCACCCTTTTCAAAATCAGTAAGCCCGGATCTGTAATAAAAAGGTGTCTGTAAAATGCAATTGCCCACAGGTATATCTTTCACACGGGTGCAAAAAAAGAAAGAAAAAGGCGTGGGTTTCCTCGGAGTGAAGTCAGTCAGAGCTGGTTATTAACACCGTGAACCTCTCTGGGTGGGTCTCCAGAAACATGGCGTCATCACAGCGGCAACAGATGGCCGTGTGTCCGCAGTGGAAGAAAGGCTGTGGCCGGGCTCCAAACTACTCCCCAACACCCGCTGGAGAGGGTCAAAAACCTCCACGGCACAGAGAGCTAACACACCAGGCCGTAAAGTCAGGGTTTGGACGAGTTTTTGGCAGCGAAAATGAGAAAAGTGTTAGGAAAAAGTGATGAGGGCGAAGAAAAAAAAAGGAAAGAAGCTTCATTGTTCGGCAGCGGATCTCAAGCGACTTTAGGGTTAAATTATAAGAAAAAGCGAAGTGTTTTCTGACGTTTAAAGAGCTGGAGGGGAAAAAAGAGAAGTAGTTTTGTCTGGGGGTGTATGTAGAGCGAAAACGAGACAGTTTTTCTTGAATAAAAGCAGTTTTGTGAGTGCGGAAGCGGCGCTCATATTTAGATCGGAAAGCTAACGGTCGCTTAGCTTCGGAGTTAGCACGGCCTCTGCGCGCCGCGGATAACTTTACAAAAATACATCTCCCACCCGCAAAACTGTAAAAATCTTAAAGGATGTGAGGTTAAAATGGGTGCGGAGGAGGAGTAGAAGTAGTTTACCTGTAGTTTGAGTGAGTAGGAGCTGGGTTTGGCCGCGGAGCAGTGCCTTCCTCTCGGTCTGTGTCGGGTACAAATGAATTAGCCGAGAGCAGGAGGAGGAGGCTCGCGACGGGAGGGACGGGAGCGCGCGCCGCTGGGGGAGGGGTGGCGGGCACGAGCGCCGAGCCACGCCTGCGCGGGCACGCAACTCGCGCACGGGGCCACTGCCAAAAAAAAAAAAAAAAAAAAAGATAGAAAAATAAAATAAAAAATCCAGCAAGACGTTGTGATCTATTTATTATTATTATTATTATTTATTTTATTTTTTTTTATTATTTTTTTTTTATTATTATTATTTTAAACCTTTAGCCACTTTAAAGCTTTTTATTCATATTTTTGAATTCATCATTAATTTAGTTTTATTATATTAATTAGAAGTTCGTGGTTAATCTACACTCAAGGAAAAAAGAAACTTTCATTTTCTCAATTTGTCAAAAAATATTACAGCCAGTGAAAAATTACAGACTACAATGAGTTTAGTTCTATTCTGAGTCAAAATGAAATGACAATGCAATAACAACTGTATTTTTGTATTAATCACCTATGTCTGGGTCATGAGGAAAACTCAGAGATGAATTGGACCTGTCCTCAATTGTGCACAACCATTCCCTATAAAAAGACACCAAAATGGAAAAAAAAGCACATTTGTTCACAATGCCACGACTCCTGCAACCAGAGAGAGATTGGCAGCCATTGGCCTGCTTCAAGCTGAAGGAGCACACGGCTGTAGCCAGGAGTTTGGAGTCCATCACTCTACTGTTGTACGCCTCGCTGAGCGTTTCCACACCACTGGATCCTCCAATGACCGTCCCAGATCTGGTCGACCACATGTCACAACTGCTGCATTATTATAGTTTGGTCATGTTATTGTTATTGAAACTGTCATAAGCATTGATTAATTGGGTCTGAATATCAGGGACGGGTTTATGGTTGATGTGCACATGGAATATTTCCATCAAAAATAAGTAACCAAACAAAAATGTGGTAAAAAAAAAAAAGCAGTGGTGCGTTTCTTTTTTCCTTGAGTGTATCATAATGGCCATAATTGATTTAAAGAAATACTAACAACTAATCGTTATGCTGTACAGTAGAGTAGTGTTGTAGCGCCAGGAACCGGTCTTGGTCTTGATCTTCAGACCATATTTTTACAATCTTAGGCCCCAGTTTTCCTCGCTCTTGTCTGAGTCTCAGATGTGGCGGTCGCTGAGATTTTATTTACCAAACATTATAAGAAAATGCTTTTCTTCATAAGTTTGGAGTCATTAGTTTTCCGTATCAGAAGAACCAGGAGCATGATCTGTCTCTGTTTGTTTGTGAAGTCTATTGCATTCAATCATTAAAATAATCATTCATGTATTTCAGTCATTTTCCTCCCTTTATTTAATGATAGTTCACAAGGTTTGGTCCGAGGTGTAACGATACAGCAACTATATCGATTTTTTTTCTACGATACAACTATTTTGATACACATTGTATAGAATCGGATCGTGTTCATGGGTTTTGATAATGTCAGAAAAATCGATATTAGAAATTTGCATGTTAAATTAAAACCAGATACGTCTTTTTTGATGTAAATTTGAGTTTTTAATGAAATAAAATGTTATATTCAACTCTTCTTCACTCTCTGTCTGCTGGACATAATCAACCCCGGCCGCGGTGCTACATTTGAGAGAAAACTTTTATGATTTTTGGGAAAAAGTTGCTGTATTGATTATCGATATGAAGGTGTTGAATCGTATCGAATCGTTCCAAATCAGCCAATATTGTTCTTGAATCAAATCAAAGCACTTCTAAAAGATACATATTGTATCACTGCAAAAACGTATCGTTACACTCCTAGTTTGGTCTCAGTCTCAACTCGGTCTCGGTCTCGAACCCTAAAAGTCTCAGTCTTGTCTTCATCCTGGTTCACTTTGGGCTTGGGCTGGTCTTGGTCTCGAATATTAAGGTCTTGACTACAACATTAGAAATAAAAAAATAAAATGAAGCAGCTGTTTCCTAACATATTTAAGACTATAACTTGGTTTTAGTTTAAAAAAAGACACTTTTTTATTATGGTTCATGACTTTGAATTAAATAAAGTGCTGTTTTATATCAAACGTAATGAATTTATATTGACTATTAACATGAATGCAGACCATGTAATTTATAATTTACATTTTAAGATATAATACTTTGTACTATCAGAAATTATTGTATCTGTTTTACTTTTATCATTCTTTTATTTATTTATATTTCAAGTTTTCTTATTTGCTTCAGAATAAAAAGTATTTGACCACATTTACTGAATAATATTTGAGGTTTCATGATCCCAGAGAGTAAAAAATGGCATCCTTTTTTTAACCAGACATACTTTGCTTTAACATAATGTATTTTTCTTGTATTTATTTGTTGTTAGTGGTAGCAAGTGTAGCATTTGAATGAAATATTATGAGCAATGCCCTGTAATGAACCTGGGCTGTCATGGTTTTTGTGGTCTCACTGCGCCTCCTGGTGGACAGTTTGGTTAAATCTGTAGCTCCTTCATATATTCTACTTGTAATACTCAAAAACCCTGAATAAAGGGGTCCAGGGGAGCGAGGGTGAGGTAGGGGTTCAGGGGAGTGAGGGTGAGGTAGGGGTCCAGGGGAGTGAGGGTGAGGTAGGGGTCCAGGAGAGCGAGGGTGAGGTAGGGGTTCAGGGGAGTGAGGGTGAGGTAGGGGTCCAGGGGAGCGAGGGTGAGGTAGGGGTCCAGGGGAGCGAGGGTGAGGTAGGGGTCCAGGGGAGTGAGGGTGAGGTAGGGGTCCAGGGGAGCGAGGGTGAGGTAGGGGTCCAGGGGAGCGAGGGTGAGGTAGGGGACCAGGGGAGTGAGGGTGAGGTAGGGGTCCAGGGGAGTGAGGGTGAGGTAGAGGGCAAGGTAGGGGTCCAGGAGAGCGAGGGTGAGGTAGGGGTCCAGGGGAGTGAGGGTGAGGTAGGGGTCCAGGGGAGTGAGGGTGAGGTAGGGGTCCAGGAGAGCGAGGGTGAGGTAGGGGTCCAGGGGAGCGGGGGTGAGGTAGGGGTCCAGGGGAGCGAGGGTGAGGTAGGGGTCCAGGGGAGTGAGGGTGAGGTAGGGGTCCAGGGGAGCGGGGGTGAGGTAGGGGTCCAGGGGAGCGAGGGTGAGGTAGGGGTCCAGGGGAGCGAGGGTGAGGTAGGGGTCCAGGGGAGTGAGGGTGAGGTAGGGGTCCAGGGGAGCGAGGGTGAGGTAGGGGTCCAGGGGAGCGAGGGTGAGGTAGGGGACCAGGGGAGTGAGGGTGAGGTAGGGGTCCAGGGGAGCGAGGGTGAGGTAGGGGTCCTGGTTTACTGTGAGGTTGTGGGGGTAAATTTTTAATACCATTTCAGATTTAATATGATTTTTTCATTGTATATTATTTTTTAATAAAATGCATTTTCTTTTCTTTTATAATATTAATATTGGTCAAAAATATTCCCATGACCACCACATTATATAACTTTTAGTGTCTACAAGTTATTTATATTCATATCTGTAGCATCAGCAGCTCTGACTGAGATGAGGTCAGTGAAGTACTCACTTTGGAAACAAACAGCAGGACTTTAAACTCAGAGAGTTGTGCTTTGCTTTTCTATTTTTCTGCTGTTTTGTTTTCCCCCTGCCACTGTTGGAATGTCAACTTTTCCTCTCTTTCTCCCATGTTCTAAAGTTGTTTCCTCATCACAAACAGACCTGGAGTTGTGTTCTGTTTGAGTGATCCTGTATTCTCTGGGGCTGAGTTTCAGAGGCCTCAGAACGCTCGGTTCCACCACGAAGCCCCGCCCACTCAACAAGCCCTCTACATCCAGTCTGCTCTCATTCATTTATCCAAAAACATGGTGTACAGCTCTGTTTCCACTGATTCCTCACAGACATCAGACAAAAAGTTTAAGGAAGTGCAGTTTCTTTTATTCTTTAAATTGTATTCAAAAGACTGCAACACTCTGCTGCCCTCTGCTGGTATGGTACTTATTAAAAATGTTCTCTTTTAGTCCCATAATGTTTTTAAAGGCTGTAAAACGCTGCTGTTGTAGAGGTTTAAAAAGAAGAATAAAAGCAGAATATAGACGCTTTAACACTAAAGTATAGACAGTTGTCAGTGTAGTGGATTAGTAAAGGAATCATATTTGTTTGTATGGAAAAGTACAGAATATGAGCACGCAACCATTTAAACTGCATTATGTTCTGGTCAGAAACAGCAACCGAGCAACATCAACAAAACTAATTTGACTCCATTTTATTGAATGTATATTGTTGCTGTACACTAAAAAATATCTGTAGATTTCAAGGTAAAAATCTGTAAAATCTCAACAGTAAAAGACCGTAGTTGATATATCGGTAAAATACTGTTTTGGTTACGGTAATTAACTGTAATATTAAAAATAAGGCAAAATTTTATTTTTTTGTTTTATTTTTTGTAATGTACACAGTATAGCACTGTTAAAAAAAATGAGTCCTGTGTTTATTACAGTTTAACACCTTTTTAAACGATAATAACTTTAAATTTTACAGTAAATGTTGATTAAAAGTTAGTCACAAACTAAAATATACATTAATCTATCTTTTTTGAAAGATAATAACTTTATTTTGCAGTAAATAAAAATAAAAACTCAAGTAAAAAACTGTAAAAACAACATTTGTGATAAAATTATACTGTAAAATGAAATACAGGCCTCTTAGGTAGAATTCTGGCAACCACAGCTGCCAATTTTTTACTGTAAAATTTACAGATTTTTTTTTTTAAAGTGTACTGATTCCTCGCAGACATTTTTAATTTTGTCGTAAACTGGCATCATACAAAAAGTTTAAAGATGTTTCTGTTCAAAAGAGAACAACACTCTGCCCTCTGCTGGTCTCTTCACCTGTTTCTTTATGGCAATAGTGAAGTAATTATTATTTTCTCAGTCACATAATGTTTTTAAAGGCTATAAAACGTGCTGCTGTTCTAGACAAGACCAAGATATAGCCATTTTTAAGTTAAAAACATTGGCTACTGCAGGTCTAAACTCTTTGGCGATAGTTAAAGTTACACTGTGTAACTTTTCTCCTAAATATGTGGGGCATACTGACTTGTTTTTGTGATTTTTTGAGCGATTATAAGGCCTGAGGTGTGATCTGTTGCTCCGAGCGGGGCTTCTGTACTGAGAAACCACCCTCGCAACTTGGCCGGGAGCGCTCCGCTGTTGAGGAAGAGTCACGTGACAGGGAACGACTTGAGGCGCAGTATAACCATGAAGCTACTTTTAGCGTTGTTATTTTCGCCAGTTCGTCAGGGCCGAAGGACACAAAAAGATGAAGACAATGTCGGACGAGGCAAGAAAAAGAAAATGTGAAAGGGACCGCACCAGATCGCAGACAAGAGTCAACATCGGACAGACTTTTGCTCGCTGGCGTCAGATGAGAGACAGAGAAGGCTGCAAATCAGATCACGTTTTTGCTTCTTTATTGTTGGGCAGGTAAATTAGCCTCTTTATTTTTTCTTTAGAACGTGCTTTTTCATACAGTTATTAGTTGTTTTTACTGCGACCATTGCGCGATATTTGTTGATAAGCTAACGCTAGCGCTAACTCTATAGAAGATCCAGTCCAAACTTCCAAAGGTAGCAGCAGGTCAACTAAAGTTGAAACAATGATGGAAATAGACGCACGCTCGCACAGTTTCAGAAGGAGGAGGGGCCCTAGTGTTTACGTTTTGCGACGGTGCAGTGGCACCTGTGGCCTCTAGAGGCGCAAGACCGGGAATCTTACACAGTGTAACTTTAAATTTTCACCTCTCTGTGTAAAAATCCCACTGAGCCGGTGACCTTTGAATGATCTGAAGCGTACACTTTGTGTCTGCGGCCGTGGTGAGTTTAATGCCCACAGACGGGTGGGAAATAGGACGCTCGGGGATTTGACGGGTGCCATTAGGAGATGAGACGCCTCTGAACGTGACCTTTGTAATCCAGAGAGAGATTATGTAACATGAGAGATTTAATAACAAAGCAGTCACATCAGAATCTGTCGCTGACATTTGGATTCTTTCACTGTCGCGCCAGAAGACGAGCTTTCAACCATGTTCTGATGATGTTTCCACCTCAAAAACAGACCTGGAGTAGTATTGTGTTTGAGTAATCCTGTATGCTGAGGCGCTGCCCCTCTCAAGACCTGAAAACACTCGCAAGGACACAAAATCAAAAAATTGAGGACCCATGTTATGTTTTTAGAAAATGTTTTGACAACTTCGCATTCGTATTTTCACTTTTTTTTTACCTAAAACTTAAAATAATGTATGGAAACCCTCTTCTGTTGGGAGCTGTTACTGCAACTTTGCAGAGAACGCTTGGATTAGGAGTCTGTCGCCCCCTGCTGGCAACGGTGGGGACTGGACAGAGCATAAAATGATTATTTAGCACGGCTGTTAGCAGCGGTGGACAAAGTACTCAAAATCTGTACTTATGTAAAAGTACTGTTACTTCAAAAATAATATTACTCAAGTAGAAGTAAAAGGAGGAGGAGGAGGAGCGGGAGGAGGAGGAAGAGGAGGAGGGCTTTAGCAACGCAGTGAGGCTAAAGTCAGAGGCTAAAGCCTTTAGTTATTATAATGGCTAATGGTTTAGCAATTGCTGTTTTAAATTGAAATTTAAAGTTTGTATTATTAATCAAAATTATAAATCAAACTATTTATTAATCTTTTAAAAGGGCTTTTGGCAATCAGTTTATTAAACTTAGCATTAATTGCAGAATTCGTAATTGTATTTTAAATTGACTTTTAAATGAACAATTAAACTGTTGTTTAGGAAATATTTTAACAATTGCTCTTTCACTTTAAAGATTAACGAATTAAATTGCAAATAAATTTCATAATTCTCTATTTAAAGTGTAATTTAAATGTTCTTTTATTAAATCCTTTATTATTATTTACCTGGTCCTAAAAATCCTCCATAGCTCTCCTCCCTCAGGGTTTTTCTCTGTCAGACTCAGACCAGAGACCAGACCAGAGACCAGACCAGAGACCAGAGACCAGACCAGACCAGAGACCAGAGACCAGACCAGAGACCAGAGACCAGACCAGAGACCAGAGACCAGACCAGAGACCAGAGACCAGAGACCAGACCAGACCAGAGACCAGAGACCAGAGACCAGACCAGAGACCAGAGACCAGACCAGAGACCAGAGACCAGACCAGAGACCAGAGACCAGACCAGAGACCAGAGACCAGACCAGACCAGAGACCAGACCAGACCAGAGACCAGAGACCAGACCAGAGACCAGAGACCAGACCAGAGACCAGACCAGAGACCAGAGACCAGACCAGAGACCAGACCAGAGACCAGACCAGAGACCAGAGACCAGACCAGAGACCAGACCAGAGACCAGACCAGAGACCAGAGACCAGACCAGAGACCAGAGACCAGACCAGACCAGAGACCAGACCAGAGACCAGACCAGAGACCAGACCAGAGACCAGACCAGAGACCAGACCAGAGACCAGAGACCAGACCAGAGACCAGACCAGAGACCAGACCAGAGACCAGAGACCAGACCAGAGACCAGACCAGAGACCAGAGACCAGACCAGAGACCAGACCAGAGACCAGACCAGAGACCAGAGACCAGACCAGAGACCAGACCAGAGACCAGACCAGAGACCAGAGACCAGACCAGAGACCAGAGACCAGACCAGACCAGAGACCAGACCAGAGACCAGACCAGAGACCAGACCAGAGACCAGAGACCAGAGACCAGAGACCAGACCAGAGACCAGAGACCAGAGACCAGACCAGAGACCAGAGACCAGAGACCAGAGACCAGACCAGAGACCAGAGACCAGAGACCAGACCAGAGACCAGACCAGAGACCAGAGACCAGAGACCAGAGACCAGAGACCAGACCAGAGACCAGACCAGAGACCAGAGACCAGAGACCAGAGACCAGACCAGAGACCAGAGACCAGAGACCAGAGACCAGAGACCAGAGACCAGAGACCAGCTCAGAGACCAGAGACCAGAGACCAGAGACCAGAGACCAGAGACCAGCTCAGAGACCAGAGACCAGAGACCAGAGACCAGACCAGAGACCAGAGACCAGACCAGAGACCAGAGACCAGACCAGAGACCAGCTCAGAGACCAGAGACCAGAGACCAGAGACCAGAGACCAGAGACCAGAGACCAGAGACCAGACCAGAGACCAGACCAGACCAGAGACCAGAGACCAGACCAGAGACCAGAGACCAGAGACCAGAGACCAGACCAGAGACCAGACCAGACCAGACCAGAGACCAGAGACCAGACCAGAGACCAGAGACCAGAGACCAGAGACCAGAGACCAGAGACCAGACCAGAGACCAGACCAGAGACCAGAGACCAGAGACCAGAGACCAGACCAGAGACCAGAGACCAGAGACCAGAGACCAGAGACCAGAGACCAGAGACCAGCTCAGAGACCAGAGACCAGAGACCAGAGACCAGAGACCAGCTCAGAGACCAGAGACCAGAGACCAGAGACCAGAGACCAGCTCAGAGACCAGAGACCAGAGACCAGAGACCAGACCAGAGACCAGAGACCAGAGACCAGACCAGAGACCAGAGACCAGACCAGAGACCAGCTCAGAGACCAGAGACCAGAGACCAGAGACCAGAGACCAGAGACCAGAGACCAGACCAGAGACCAGACCAGACCAGAGACCAGAGACCAGACCAGAGACCAGAGACCAGAGACCAGAGACCAGACCAGAGACCAGACCAGACCAGACCAGAGACCAGAGACCAGACCAGAGACCAGACCAGACCAGACCAGAGACCAGAGACCAGACCAGAGACCAGACCAGACCAGACCAGAGACCAGAGACCAGACCAGAGACCAGAGACCAGAGACCAGACCAGAGACCAGACCAGACCAGAGACCAGAGACCAGAGACCAGAGACCAGAGACCAGACCAGAGACCAGAGACCAGAGACCAGACCAGAGACCAGACCAGACCAGAGACCAGAGACCAGACCAGAGACCAGAGACCAGAGACCAGAGACCAGAGACCAGACCAGAGACCAGACCAGACCAGACCAGAGACCAGAGACCAGACCAGAGACCAGAGACCAGAGACCAGAGACCAGAGACCAGAGACCAGACCAGAGACCAGACCAGAGACCAGAGACCAGAGACCAGAGACCAGACCAGAGACCAGAGACCAGAGACCAGAGACCAGAGACCAGAGACCAGAGACCAGCTCAGAGACCAGAGACCAGAGACCAGAGACCAGAGACCAGCTCAGAGACCAGAGACCAGAGACCAGAGACCAGAGACCAGCTCAGAGACCAGAGACCAGAGACCAGAGACCAGACCAGAGACCAGAGACCAGAGACCAGACCAGAGACCAGAGACCAGACCAGAGACCAGCTCAGAGACCAGAGACCAGAGACCAGAGACCAGAGACCAGAGACCAGACCAGAGACCAGACCAGACCAGAGACCAGAGACCAGACCAGAGACCAGAGACCAGAGACCAGAGACCAGACCAGAGACCAGACCAGACCAGACCAGAGACCAGAGACCAGACCAGAGACCAGACCAGACCAGACCAGAGACCAGAGACCAGACCAGAGACCAGACCAGACCAGACCAGAGACCAGAGACCAGACCAGAGACCAGAGACCAGAGACCAGACCAGAGACCAGACCAGACCAGAGACCAGAGACCAGAGACCAGAGACCAGAGACCAGACCAGAGACCAGAGACCAGAGACCAGAGACCAGAGACCAGACACCAGCTCAGAGACCAGAGACCAGACCAGAGACCAGAGACCAGAGACCAGAGACCAGCTCAGAGACCAGAGACCAGAGACCAGAAACCAGAGACCAGAGACCAGAGACCAGACCAGAGACCAGCTCAGAGACCAGAGACCAGACCAGAGACCAGAGACCAGAGACCAGAGACCAGAGACCAGCTCAGAGACCAGAGACCAGAAACCAGAGACCAGAGACCAGAGACCAGACCAGAGACCAGCTCAGAGACCAGAGACCAGAGACCAGAGACCAGAGACCAGACCAGAGACCAGAGACCAGAGACCAGAGACCAGAGACCAGAGACCAGAGACCAGAGACCAGACCAGAGACCAGAGACCAGAGACCAGACCAGAGACCAGAGACCAGAGACCAGACCAGAGACCAGAGACCAGAGACCAGACCAGAGACCAGAGACCAGGGACCAGCTCAGAGACAGTGTGTTGTGTTCTGAGACAGTGGTTTTTATTAAAAGCAGCAGAATTCAGCTCCATAATGAAACCCAGCAGCACACAGCTCACTGTCAGACCTCACCCCAGCAGCACCACAAAGTTAATCAAGTTAAGTTTAAAAGTAAGAGCTGATTATTATTTTTCTTAAAATAGGTATTCAGAGCAAGCAAATATTTTATTTTAAAATTACTTTATTTGATATAAGAACATAAAATGTAAATTTTAATTTTATTGATGAAATATAATTTAAAGAAATGATATTTGAAGGCATGAACCAGACCTTGTGATGTTCTGGACTTAACTTGAGGACATTTTCACAGATTGGACCTCAGTGAATGTTTATAACAAGGAAGATTTATGGATCACAGGCAGCTTTTTGCACTTTTAAAGGAGCAGGAGTGAACCTGGAGACATCTGCTGCTGTCAGAGCTCAGTGTAGGCAGAGGAATGAAGAGGGCTTTGAGACCTGAGGAAAGAGATCCATGAGTTTGGTCCTGACCAAGGAAAGCTCTCAGCTGCAGACTGGAGCTGGCCTTCTGTTGATTTGTCTGAACTGTTCAGTAAACTAAACACTAACACAGCTAAATGCACATTTAAACTAAACGATCTGTTTTTGTTAATGCTGCTTTGCTAAATGCTGAAATTTCCTGTATTCTTTTTGCATTTTCTTACTTATATTTATTAAGTTTAAACATATATAAACAGTCATTACTGAGCACAAGCAAAGTTAGACCCGCCCCTCTGCAACCAGCCCAGACTCAAAACTGGCCCACCCACATTCCCCACCCTGGTCTTAAACCATACCTAAAGTAACTGAGATACTTTTTCTGATACCTATGGTGAGCTATTTCATCTTCTACAATCATAAAACATTCTACAACATCAAACATTAAAGGTCCCACTAGATATCGAATAAAAATATTTGCTGGAAGCCAAAAGCACTAACCAAAGTGCCGCGGTATAGAAATTGCATAAACCTAACTTTGTAGAAGAAAAGAGGTGTTATCTGTAAAAAAGAAGGAAACATTTTTGAAAATTGGCACTAAAGTGATATCAAAACCTGTGCTTCTGCTTCTTGTCTAAAGAACGACCACAGACAGTGTACACTCATTTCCTTATTTATTTAGAAAGTCGAAGAGAATCAGACATAGAAGCAGCGGACAGAGCTCTGCAAGAAAGTCCAAGACCAAGAAAATTCAGGTTTTACAAGAAGAAAAACGTTTTTTTTAAAGCGTCCCAAGCGCCCCGGACTAACAAGAACACCATCTCCACACTGTACAGCGCTCCTCTCCTCTCCTCCTAACCGTCAGTCCACAGTTTTTTGGGGTGATTTTCTTTGTTTTTTGGCTCATTTTCGTTACGATCTCGAAGGCGCATCCTCAAAGCTGATGATGCTAGACTCCGGGGCTGTAGGTGGCGCTGTGCTGCCGCCGCTCTGGGACATGGCGGAGGAGGATGCGATTGGTCCCGAAGAGGAGGAGGCGGTGGGAGGAAGGAGCGGCTGTGAGTGGGTTCGGAGCTCGTCTTCGTCGTCGTCTTCCTCGTCGTCCATGCTGGGCCAGGCCGACTGGTCCTCGACGCGCTTCAGACGCTCGTTCAACGCTTTCAGGGCCAGTTGTCTGGAAAAGAAGAAGGTAAAATGTAAGATAATGGCATAAGAAAAGAACTAGATTAAGTGCCCAGACAGAGGGATCTTCTAGTTCAGGGGTAAATGCTCTAACCCAGTGGTTCTCAGGAGTCTTTTGCAGTTCAAGTCCTGAGAAAGTTTAATTTAGAGACAGTTATGTTCCTGTTTTAGCCCTGATCTGGGGGGAATTCAATTTGAAGTGTAGACCTAGTTTAGTCCTAGTTTAGTTCTCCTGGATTAGTCTTGGTTTAGATGAATTTTAGTCCTAGTTTAGTCCTAGTTTAGTTCTCCTGGATTAGTCTTGGTTTAGATGAATTTTAGTCCTAGTTTAGTCCTAGTTTAGTTCTCCTGGATTAGTCTTGGTTTAGATTAATTTTAGTACTAGTTTAGTCCTGGTTTAATCCTAGTTTTAATCTAGTGTAATGCTTTGTTAGTCCTGGGTTAGTCCTAGTTTAGTCCAAGTTTAGATCTAGTTTAGTGCTGGGTTAGTCCTGGTGTAGATCTGGTTTAGTCCTGGTTTTATTCTGGTTTAGCTCTAGTTTAGTGCTGGATTAGACCTGGGTTAGTCCTGGTTTGGTCCTAGTTTAAATCTAGTGTAATGCTTTGTTAGTCCTGAGTTAGTCCTAGTTTAGTCCAAATTTAGATCTAGTTTAGTCCTGGCTTAGTCCTGGCCTAGTCCTGGTGTAGACCTGGTTTAGTCCTGGCTTAGTCCTAGCTTAGTCCTACTTTAATTCTGGTTTAGATCTAGTTTAGTGCTGGATTAGACCTGGCTTGGTCCTAGTTTAGTCCAAGTTAAGCCCTAGTTTAGCTCTAGTTTAGTGTTGGTTTAATCCCTTACAGCTAAAAGTAAAGAATGCACTAAAACCTATAACATTACTGCCTCCTTGTGGCTGGAGTTGGAATCTTTGACACGCAACAGCACAGAATTGTAAATTTTTTTCTGGATCTAAATGTTTTTCCAGATTCACAGCAAAAACATAATTTGCTCCTTGGCCCATTACTGACCTTTCCTAAAATATTCTTTAAAAAATCCAACCAGAGAACCCACTTAATGCCTCCTAGAATCTTTATCTGCCCTTAGTAAAAACCTTCTGTGGAAGTCCTCCCAAATGCTTCTGGGTAATAAATCATCTGTGGTAAGTCAAGCTTCTCTAAAATCAGAGAAGAAAAGAAAGTCTGCAAACTGCCAAGAAGCAAAGAATGCAAACTGCTGCACTAAAAAATTCAACTCTGCAGATTCTCACAACAACAGCTGCTTCTGATTTTTCCTATGACTCCAGCTCAGTGAATAAAACTAAATACAAGTTATATTAAACTAAAGGTAGGTTATAACAAACTAAAGGTAGGTTATATTAAACTAAAGGTAGGTTATAACAAACTAAAGGTAGGTTATAACAAACTAAAGGTAGGTTATAACAAACTAAAGGTAGGTTATAACAAACTAAAGGTAGGTTAAATTAAACTAAAGGTAGGTTATAACAAACTAAAGGTAGGTTAAATTAAACTAAAGGTAGGTTATAACAAACTAAAGGTAGGTTAAATTAAACTAAAGGTAGGTTAAATTAAACTAAAGGTAGGTTATATTAAACTAAAGGTAGGTTATAACAAACTAAAGGTAGGTTATATTAAACTAAAGGTAGGTTATAACAAACTAAAGGTAGGTTATAACAAACTAAAGGTAGGTTATAACAAACTAAAGGTAGGTTATAATAAACTAAAGGTAGGTTATAATAAACTAAAGGTAGGTTATAACAAACTAAAGGTAGGTTATAACAAACTAAAGGTAGGTTATATTAAACTAAAGGTAGGTTATATTAAACTAAAGGTAGGTTATATTGAACTAAAGGTAGGTTATAACAAACTAAAGGTAGGTTATAACAAACTAAAGGTAGGTTATAATAAACTAAAGGTAGGTTATAACAAACTAAAGGTAGGTTATATTAAACTAAAGGTAGGTTATATTAAACTAAAGGCAGGTTATAACAAACTAAAGGTAGGTTATATTAAACTAAAGGTAGGTTATAATAAACTAAAGGTAGGTTATAATAAACTAAAGGTAGGTTATAATAAACTAAAGGTAGGTTATATTAAAATAAAGGTAGGTTATAATAAACTAAAGGTAGGTTATAACAAACTAAAGGTAGGTTATAACAAACTAAAGGTAGGTTATATTAAACTAAAGGTAGGTTATATTAAACTAAAGGCAGGTTATAACAAACTAAAGGTAGGTTATATTAAACTAAAGGTAGGTTATAATAAACTAAAGGTAGGTTATAATAAACTAAAGGTAGGTTATAACAAACTAAAGGTAGGTTATAATAAACTAAAGGTAGGTTATAACAAACTAAAGGTAGGTTATAACAAACTAAAGGTAGGTTATAACAAACTAAAGGTAGGTTATAATAAACTAAAGGTAGGTTATAACAAACTAAAGGTAGGTTATAACAAACTAAAGGTAGGTTATAATAAACTAAAGGTAGGTTATATTAAACTAAAGGTAGGTTATAATAAACTAAAGGTAGGTTATAATAAACTAAAGGTAGGTTATAATAAACTAAAGGTAGGTTATAACAAACTAAAGGTAGGTTATAATAAACTAAAGGTAGGTTATATTAAACTAAAGGTAGGTTATAATAAACTAAAGGTAGGTTATAATAAACTAAAGGTAGGTTATAACAAACTAAAGGTAGGTTATAATAAACTAAAGGTAGGTTATAACAAACTAAAGGTAGGTTATAACAAACTAAAGGTAGGTTATATTAAACTAAAGGTAGGTTATAACAAACTAAAGGTAGGTTATAACAAACTAAAGGTAGGTTATAATAAACTAAAGGTAGGTTATAACAAACTAAAGGTAGGTTATAACAAACTAAAGGTAGGTTATAACAAACGAAAGGTAGGTTATAACAAACTAAAGGTAGGTTATATTAAACTAAAGGTAGGTTATAATAAACTAAAGGTAGGTTATAATAAACTAAAGGTAGGTTATAATAAACTAAAGGTAGGTTATATTTGGGGGGATGCACCGATACCACTTTTTTTCAAACCGATACGAGTACGAGTACTTCCATTTGAGTACTCGCCGATACCGAGTACCGATACGAGTACTTATATAGGGGTAACTTTATAGTTTATACAGTCACACTGCTGTATCTCATTCATCCCATACCGTGTCGTCTTTTTGCCGTCTGTCCCCGCTCTGCGATGCTAAGTTATTTTTACAACAGAGTGGTTTGAACACAGCTAACCATGGGTAAAATTTGCTCAACATGGACATCTTAGAGTCATCTTTGCTTTTATCTCCATACAGTTCACTTGGTTCTCACTCCTCAGCTGAGAGGGGAATGTCACGTGACAGCGCTGTAAAGTGGTATCGGTTGTTGGTATCGGCCCACTTTTATGAATACGAGTACGAGTACTTGGACATGGTATCGGTACCGATACCCGATACTGGTATCGGTGCATCCCTAGTTATATTAAACTAAAGGTAGGTTATAATAAACTAAAGGTAGGTTATAATAAACTAAAGGTAGGTTATATTAAACTAAAGGTAGGTTATATTAAACTAAAGGTAGGTTATAATAAACTAAAGGTAGGTTATATTAAACTAAAGGTAGGTTATAACAAACTAAAGGTAGGTTATAATAAACTAAAGGTAGGTTATATTGAACTAAAGGTAGGTTATATTAAACTAAAGGTAGGTTATAATAAACTAAAGGTAGGTTATATTAAACTAAAGGTAGGTTATATTGAACTAAAGGTAGGTTATATTAAACTAAAGGTAGGTTATAATAAACTAAAGGTAGGTTATATTAAACTAAAGGTAGGTTATATTAAACTAAAGGTAGGTTATAATAAACTAAAGGTAGGTTATATTAAACTAAAGGTAGGTTATATTAAACTAAAGGTAGGTTATAACAAATTAAAGGTAGGTTATAATAAACTAAAGGTAGGTTATAACAAACTAAAGGTAGGTTATAACAAACTAAAGGTAGGTTATAATAAACTAAAGGTAGGTTATATTAAACTAAAGTTAGGTTATATTAAACGAAAGGTAGGTTATATTAAACTAAAGGTAGGTTATAACAAACTAAAGGTAGGTTATAATAAACTAAAGGTAGGTTATAATAAACTAAAGGTAGGTTATATTAAACTAAAGGTAGGTTAAATTCAACTAAAGGTAGGTTATATTAAACTAAAGGTAGGTTATATTAAACTAAAGGTAGGTTATAATAAACTAAAAAAGGTAGGTTATATTAAACTAAAGGTAGGTTATAATAAACTAAAGGTAGGTTATATTAAACTAAAGGTAGGTTATAATAAACTAAAGGTAGGTTATAATAAACTAAAGGTAGGTTATATTAAACTAAAGGTAGGTTAAATTCAACTAAAGGTAGGTTATATTAAACTAAAGGTAGGTTATATTAAACTAAAGGTAGGTTATAATAAACTAAAAAAGGTAGGTTATATTAAACTAAAGGTAGGTTATAACAAACTAAAGGTAGGTTATATTAAACTAAAGGTAGGTTATAATAAACTAAAGGTAGGTTATATTAAACTAAAGGTAGGTTAAATTAAACTAAAGGTAGGTTATATTAAACTAAAGGTAGGTTATAATAAACTAAAGGTAGGTTATAATAAACTAAAGGTAGGTTATAACAAATTAAAGGTAGGTTATAATAAACTAAAGGTAGGTTATAACAAATTAAAGGTAGGTTATATTAAACTAAAGGTAGGTTATATTAAACTAAAGGTAGGTTATAATAAACTAAAGGTAGGTTATAATAAACTAAAGGTAGGTTATATTAAACTAAAGGTAGGTTATAATAAACTAAAGGTAGGTTATAATAAACTAAAGGTAGGTTATAACAAATTAAAGGTAGGTTATAATAAACTAAAGGTAGGTTATAACAAATTAAAGGTAGGTTATATTAAACTAAAGGTAGGTTATAATAAACTAAAGGTAGGTTATAACAAATTAAAGGTAGGTTATATTAAACTAAAGGTAGGTTATAATAAACTAAAGGTAGGTTATAACAAATTAAAGGTAGGTTATAATAAACTAAAGTTAGGTTATAACAAATTAAAGGTAGGTTATAATAAACTAAAGGTAGGTTATATTAAACTAAAGGTAGGTTATATTAAACTAAAGGTAGGTTATAACAAACTAAAGGTAGGTTATAATAAACTAAAGGTAGGTTATAATAAACTAAAGGTAGGTTATATTAAACAAGAATAGGACCAGAGACATGAACACACGTGAAAGAAATCTGTACGCGAGGAAAAGTACTGTTACTTCAAAATAATATTGCTCTAATGAAATATCACTTTGTAGTGGTTTTACTAATTGTAGTAGAAGTTGAAGTAGTAGTAGTTTATAACTTGTACTTCATGGCCTTTGAAAAGTATTTGTAGTTGTGCAGCAAAATCTACTACTACTGCTATTACAACTACTACTATAACTCATACTACAACAAATACCATTACTACTACTATAATCCTACTACTACAACCACTATTACTACTACTATTATTAATACTACAATTGCTACAACTAATACAGCAACAACTACAACAATTAGTAAAAGTACAACTACTACTACAACCACTATTAGTACTACTACTATTACTACAACAACTATTACTATGACAACTACTACTACTACTACAACTACTACTACAACTACTACTACTACTACTACTACTACTACTACTATTATAACTCCTTGAACCTTCTGATTACAAAGTGAGCATTCCTCCCACTTTGCCACCAAGAACAAAACTTACTTTTACTCCTTTAAAAGTTTTTTTTCCTTCGTAAAAACAAAGTATTTTAGAAAATTTACTCAAAAGGTTACTGTTGCTACCCGGGCATATCTGAAGACCTATTGTTCACTTTTTCTTTCAAAACTTCAGCTAAGTTTGGACTATCTTTAGTAAATACAGTGCAGTTTATTTTACAGATCCTTGCAGAGAGGTTAGGTATTGCTACAAATGCTCCTAAACCTGAGAACAGATAAAAATCTCCTAAAACCAGTTTGTTCAGAGTATTGTGAAATGCGACGAGTGAATCATGAGGGACGTGAAGACTTTGTACCAAATGAAAAAAATGTCCTTCAGGCATTTTCCGAGAGCAGCACTACTCCTTTATTTCTTAGCCTTAATGTGAGGAGTTTTAGCGTTTTAGGCAAAAAAGCAGATTTAGCCACAAGCACCGATGGTAGGCCCTCACCTGCTGCACCTGGAGCTGGGGCAGATTTGCCACAACTTGCCAAATCTTTAGATGTGGCTCTAAAAATTTACCAAATGTGACATAATTCGGTGGCTCCATAGGATTACATTGTATAGGATTCCCATTGGAATATAATGGGGGGGTTTCTGACATTCCCATACCACAACAATGCAAACTAAAGCATGAGTCCAATTGACTTTTTTCATTGTTGTAACCTGATGGATTTCTCTGCCAAATTTCGTACATTTCCAATAAACTTTATTTCTGCCCTCCCATATGGATCTTTGCCACACTCTGCAGGGGGCGCCATTTTTTGAGATTGACGCAAATTATAAGATTTACTTAAACGCCCCGAACTATCAAATCAAGATGGCCGACTTCCGGTTGGTCAGGGGGAGCGGGCACAATATATTTTTTGTTTGTATGGACATGAAGCATACCATGAAGTGGAAATTTGGGGTGTAGCCATGGCAACAGGATGGGAGATGGGGTGGGGCCATCAGTGACTTTTTTGATGAAGGTCTTGTGACAGATGTGTGTACCAAATTTCGTTTGAGTACAACAAAGTTTATTTTTATCGTCCCATGCAAATTTATTTTCTGCGATTAAAATCTGAGAGAAATCTTGTATTGTTTCAGTGAAAATAATCCACTTGAAAAGTTGACTTCAAACGCAGTGAATGGGAGGCAGGCTCTGTTAAATACAGGGTTGTGCTGAGCTGGGGGATCATGTGTCACGTTGTTGAATGGAACTGACAGACGTTTACTGAAGCAGACAATGATCAGTGGCAGCAGCTGGAAAAGACATCACTGAGAGACAACAGAACGTCTGAGGCCATAGACGTTACTGTGAGCACTGTCCATAAATGTTTACGTTTGTTTACACTGCGCTCCTTTGTTGTGGGACAAGCTGGGTCGGGTCAGCAGGGCCCCGAAGGCGTGCGTTTCCACTGAGGCAGGGCCGGGCGATGTAGACAAAAATGTTTATCGCAATATAATAATTCATATTTCAATAAACGGGATATATAGCAATCTTTTCTAATATATTTACAGGTTTAGTCCAGGTTTAGTCCAGGTTTAGCCAAGGTTTAGCCAAGGTTTAGTCCAGGTTTAGTCCAGGTTTAGTCCAGGTTTAGCCAAAGCTTAGTCCAGGTTTACCCAAAGTTTAGTCCATGTTTACTCCAGGTTTAGCCAAATTTTAGTCCAGGTTTAGTCCAGGTTTAGCCAAAGTTTAGTCCAGATTTAACCAAGGTTTAGCCAAGGTTTAGCCAAGGTTTAGTCAAGGTTTAGTCAAGGTTTAGTCAAGGTTTAGCCAAGGTTTAGTCAAGGTTTAGTCCAGGTTTAGTCCAGGTTTAGCCAAAGTTTAGTCCAGATTTAGTCCAGGTTTAGCCAAGGTTTAGTCCAGGTTTAGCCAAGGTTTACCCAAAGTTTAGTCCAGGTTTAGCCAAATTTTAGTCCAGATTTAGTCCAGGTTTAGCCAAAGTTTAGTCCAGATTTAGTCCAGGTTTAGTCCAGGTTTAGTCCTTGTTTAGCAAAGGTTTAGTCCAGGTTTAGTCAAGGTTTACCCAAAGTTTAGTCCACGTTTACTCCAGGTTTAGCCAAATTTTAGTCCAGATTTAGTCCAGGTTTAGTCCAGGTTTAGTCAAAGTTTAGTCCAGATTTAGTCCAGGTTTAGTCCAGGTTTAGTCCAGGTTTAGTCAAAGTTTAGTCCAGATTTAGTCCAGGTTTAGTCCAGGTTTAGTCCAGATTTAGTCCAGATTTAGTCCTTGTTTAGCAAAGGTTTAGTCCAGGTTTAGTCAAGGTTTAGCCAAAGTTTAGTCCATGTTTACTCCAGGTTTAGCCAAAGTTTAGTCCAGATTTAGCCAAGGTTTAGCCCAGGTTTAGCCCAGGTTTAGCGCAGGTTTAGTCAAGGTTTAGTCCAGGTTTAGCCAAAGTTTAGTCCAGATTTAGTCCAGGTTTAGCCAAGGTTTAGTCCAGGTTTAGTCAAGGTTTAGCCAAGGTTTAGCCAAGGTTTGGTCCATGTTTACTCCAGGCTTAGCCAAAGTTTAGTCCAGATTTAGCCAAGGTTTAGCCAAGGTTTAGCCAAGGTTTAGTCCAAGTTTACTCGAGGTTTACTCCAAGTTTAGTCCAGGTTTAGTCCAGGTTTAGTCCAGGTTTAGCCAAGGTTTAGTCCAGGTTTAGTCCAGGTTTAGTCCAGGTTTAGCCAAGGTTTAGCCAAAGTTTAGTCCATGTTTACTCCAGGTTTAGCCAAAGTTTAGTCCAGATTTAGCCAAGGTTTAGTCAAGGTTTAGTCAAGGTTTAGTCAAGGTTTAGCCAAAGTTTAGTCCAGATTTAGTCCAGGTTTAGCCAAGGTTTAGTCCAGGTTTAGTCAAGGTTTAGCCAAGGTTTAGTCAAGGTTTAGCCAAGGTTTAGTCCATGTTTACTCCAGGCTTAGCCAAAGTTTAGTCCAGATTTAGTCCAGGTTTAGCCAAGGTTTAGCCAAGGTTTAGCCAAGGTTTAGCCAAGGTTTAGTCCAAGTTTACTCGAGGTTTACTCCAGGTTTAGTCCAGGTTTAGTCCAGGTTTAGTCCAGGTTTAGTCCAGGTTTAGTCCAGGTTTAGCCCAGGTTTAGCCAAGGTTTAGTCCAGGTTTAGCCAAAGTTTAGTCCAGATTTAGTCCTTGTTTAGCAAAGGTTTAGTCCAGGTTTAGTCAAGGTTGAGCCAAAGTTTAGTCCATGTTTACTCCAGGTTTAGCCAAAGTTTAGTCCAGATTTAGTCCAGGTTTAGTCCAGGTTTAGCCCAGGTTTAGCCCAGGTTTAGTCCAAGTTTAGTCCAAGTTTAGCCAAAGTTTAGTCCAGGTTTAGTCCAGGTTTAGCCAAAGTTTAGTCCAGATTTAGTCCAGGTTTAGTCCAGGTTTAGCCCAGGTTTAGTCCAGGTTTAGTCCAGGTTTAGCCAAAGTTTAGTCCAGATTTAGTCCAGGTTTAGTCCAGGTTTAGTCCAGGTTTAGTCCAGGTTTAGCCAAAGTTTAGTTCAAATTTACTACAGGTTTAGCCAAAGTTTAGCACAGGTTTAGTCCAGGTTTAGCCAAGGTTTAGTCCAGGTTTAGTCAAGGTTTAGCCAAGGTTTAGTCAAGGTTTAGCCAAGGTTTAGTCCATGTTTACTCCAGGCTTAGCCAAAGTTTAGTCCAGATTTAGTCCAGGTTTAGCCAAGGTTTAGCCAAGGTTTAGCCAAGGTTTAGTCCAAGTTTACTCGAGGTTTACTCCATGTTTAGTCCAGGTTTAGTCCAGGTTTAGTCCAGGTTTAGCCCAGGTTTAGCCAAGGTTTAGTCCAGGTTTAGCCAAAGTTTAGTCCAGATTTAGTCCTTGTTTAGCAAAGGTTTAGTCCAGGTTTAGTCAAGGTTGAGCCAAAGTTTAGTCCATGTTTACTCCAGGTTTAGCCAAAGTTTAGTCCAGATTTAGTCCAGGTTTAGTCCAGGTTTAGCCCAGGTTTAGTCCAGGTTTAGTCCAAGTTTAGTCCAAGTTTAGCCAAAGTTTAGTCCAGGTTTAGTCCAGGTTTAGCCAAAGTTTAGTCCAGATTTAGTCCAGGTTTAGCCCAGGTTTAGTCCAGGTTTAGTCCAGGTTTAGCCAAAGTTTAGTCCAAATTTACTACAGGTTTAGCCAAAGTTTAGCACAGGTTTAGTCCAGGTTTGGCTAAAGTTTAGTCCAGTTTTTTTCTGCTAAGTGTTAATGAGTAGTGTACTGACTTTTTTCCAAGACTCCTCAGAAATGAGAGCTGTTTTAATCGTTAACCTTAAACAAACAGACACATTGTCCCTGAATAAAACTGAGTCTAACTGGAAGTAAACAAATGTCAGATCCATAACAGACTGTGGCTTTCACTTAATAAAGAATTAAATTAGGCTAATTTATGGCTTGACTCTTTATAACTATGTCCAACAGGTGTTTTCAGCTGGCCCTCTTTATTTTCTGTAACAATAATTAGTTTAAGGAAGATGAAAAATGAATACCAATGGTACTAAATAACAGCACATCTCACAGACAGCGCTGCTCAGGAGGTAGCAGCACCTCATGCTAAATACAATAGGTAGCTTCTTAGCAAACTTTTATACAACTTTTTACAGCCCACGTGCCTCTGTCTTCTGCTGGGACACGGCGTGCACTCAGTTTATAGACGTTTCTATGTAAGTTTTGCTCAAAAGCTGCGTTTCGAGTGTGGAATGAAGAGGGCTGCAGCGGCAAATGTCTTTCTCTGAGAACAGGAGCGTGAACAAAGTTAAGCTAAGATAAATTCCTGACAGATTTTAGTCTGTGTCACTCTGGACACTGAGTGAGTCCTGCTGCTGCTCTGCTGAGAGGAGGGAGGCAGAACAGAGCGAGTGTGAGAGAGACGGGGAAAACAAACATCGGCTCGGGTCTATTATTAACACAGCATTTCCACAGTGGTGCATTATGCTTACAGGGGATGCTTCATTCCGTTTTTGGTAATGGAAAAAACATTCATACTGAGCTGGCTAATACCAGAACACTTCAATGGAAATGGAAATGTTTTTTTTATAATCGTAATCAACAGAAAACACACAACTGAATGGCTTATACAGGAAACAAAACTAAATAACAGAGGTGGGAGTAAGTCACTCAAGTGCAAGTCACAAGTAAGCATCAAGTCTTAACCTTCAAGGTAAGCTGGGGACACGCTACACGATTTTTTTGCCCGATTTTATAACGATTCACAGTTGTGCCGTGTCTGTATCAGTCAACACTAGTTGCAGGGAATCGTAATCAGCAGTCGGCCCTGAAATCTGTTAGTGTGTGATGTTCAAAGACTCGAATCTGCACAAAAACCCGGCCTGACGTCAGTCGCAAGCAACACTCCTGTAGTGTGGGACGTTTACATCCAACTGGGAATTCATTGAGTCCAGCGGCCGATGAAGAACAGTTGATGGGACACGGGAAATAACGTCAGAGAATGAAGATGACGCAACAGGAAGCGGTGGGAAAATATAAGCGGAAATTTGCAGAAGAAGAAAACATAAACAACCATGGCAAACACTGAAGAAAGTTGAGCGCTACCCAAGTGAAACTGGATACAGAGACGTTTTTTCTTTTTCCTTTTTTCCAAACAGAGAGCTGCGCACACAACGGCAACAGCGACCCAGGTAGCTCCATGTTTGTTTACCATTTAGTTCTCGCCAGAGTTTGCTGCGTTTGGTTGGCGACAGTTGCGGCCTCAGCAGATCTTGTTGTGTGTGAGGCGCAGTCTTTCAGTCGTCAGAACTAAATCTGCTGAAACCGGTCGTTAGTGTGTGCTCCGAGTCTTTTCAGAATCTGTAACGACAAAAAGTCATGTAGTGTGTCCCCAGCTTTACAAGCAAGTCCAAGTCAATCTTTATGAGAATCAAGAAAGTCAAGTCGAGTCATGGCCTTATGTCAAGCAAGACACTGCTTTTCATCAGCAGTCAGTATGTTTTGTTTTTGCTGAAGTCTACGGACAGTACTTATCTCAAACAGTATCTGGCAACAAACATATTGTAGTGTACTGTACATAGCTGAGGGTTTTTAAAACAGCGTTATGACATGAAGAGGTAAAGAAAACCTCTGTGGCATGTTTAATATTGCTACACTGATTAGTAATTTGCAATATGAGACAACAAACGATAGTGAGGTATGTGAGGGCTACAGTCAAAGAGTGTAGGAAGTAGGGATGGGAACTGATAAGACAAACAATATCAAAGCCATTGTCAATTCTGCTTATCCGATTCTTTATTAATTCTCTTTTCAATTACTGATAAATCTTTGTAGAAATAGATTTGTGGCAATACAGTTTGTTATGAAGTTAAAATAAAATAAAACAGAGAAGCTATTTGTATTTTTATGCATGTGGTCTAATACAGGCCTATTTTACTTCATAAACTGGGCAAGACTAGACAGAAGTAAAATGAGCTGAATCTACAGCTGTTTATTATTTTAATTAATTGGGTTTTTAAATAAACAGGATGTAGCTTTAATGTTGATTTAAGAGCAACAGGAGCAGGTTTGCACCAGTTTGTCTGAGTAAACTGCTCATTAAACTAAACAGTGGTTTGTGTTACCGTGACAGTGCCGAGCAGGGAGGGGCCACATCACCTCAGACAGGTGAGGGTCAGACAGCTGAGGGTCAGACAGGTGAGGGTCAGACAGGTGAGGGTCACACAGGTGAGGGTCAGACAGGTGAGAGTCAGACAGGTGAGGGTCACACAGGTGAGGGTCAGACAGGTGAGAGTCAGACAGGTGAGAGTCAGACAGGTGAGGGTCAGACAGGAGAGGGTCACACAGGAGAGGGTCAGACAGGTGAGGGTCAGACAGGTGAGGGTCAGACAGGTGAGGGTCACACAGGTGAGGGTCAGACAGGTGAGAGTCAGACAGGTGAGGGTCAGACAGGTGAGAGTCAGACAGGTGAGGGTCAGACAGGTGAGGGTCACACAGGTGAGGGTCAGACAGGTGAGAGTCAGACAGGTGAGGGTCAGACAGGTGAGGGTCAGACAGGTGAGGGTCAGACAGGTGAGAGTCAGACAGGTGAGGGTCAGACAGGTGAGGGTCACACAGGAGAGGGTCACACAGGTGAGGGTCAGACAGGTGAGGGTCAGACAGGTGAGAGTCAGACAGGTGAGGGTCACACAGGTGAGGGTCAGACAGGTGAGGGTCAGACAGGTGAGGGTCAGACAGGAGAGGGTCACACAGGTGAGAGTCAGACAGGTGAGGGTCACACAGGTGAGAGTCAGACAGGTGAGGGTCAGACAGGTGAGGGTCAGACAGGTGAGGGTCAGACAGGTGAGGGTCAGACAGGTGAGGGTCACACAGGAGAGGGTCACACAGGTGAGAGTCAGACAGGTGAGGGTCAGACAGGTGAGGGTCACACAGGAGAGGGTCACACAGGTGAGAGTCAGACAGGTGAGGGTCACACAGGTGAGAGTCAGACAGGTGAGAGTCAGACAGGTGAGGGTCACACAGGTGAGGATCAGACAGGTGAGGGTCACTTTGTAGGCTACTAATCAAAGACAACTTTTGCTATGAAGTTAAAGAAGTTAGAGGCGCTGTTCGGGAACGGGGCGGGCCTCGGAGCAACACCCGCAGGTGCCCGCCCCGTTGGTATCTGTAAGAGGAATCGTTAACGGCGGAGGAATACAATTCTGATGGATTGGAAGAATTATAACCGGTTTTCGCGTGGAGGTTATTGTATCTGTTTAGCTCCTAAGCTTTAGTCAGACTTTTAGATTCCTCATGTGTTTGGAATACGTGTATAAATTAAGCTCTTACCGTTTTTACGCAGACACCGGTTCCATCAGCTGTGTCCACTGATACAGTCCACTGTTCAGAGAAGTCTGCGTGGCCTCTACAAACTCCTAAATACCACAGTTTTCATGTCTCTCACAAACTGTCATAGTTTTGAATCTATCCGTAAGAAGTGCACGTTTTCTCCCTCTTCCAAAACGAAACTAAAATGGCCCACTTGGCTCATTAGCATAAGTCACAAACAAATGCGCTGCTGTTTTAACGCATTTATGTTGCACTCAAATTCATCCAGAATTTTTTTGTAAAAACAAGTCATTTCAAGTCATTTAGCTCCTCAAGTCTAAAGTCATGAGGAGCAAGTCAAAGTCAAGTCGAGTCTTTCTGCAGTATTTGTCAAGCAAGTCTCAAGTCCTAAAAATAGTGACTTGAGTCTGACTTGAGTCAAGTCATCTGACTCGAGTCTCCCACCTCTGCTAAAAAAACTATGGAGGACTAAAAATTACTTGATCAGAAATGATTACATGTAGAAACACATAAAAAAGGTTAAAATTCTCTATTTACTTTTCCATTTGCATGTTTATTTTTGTATTTGTACATTTCCTCATTTATTTATAGATTTCCACTTTTTTGTATTTCTATATTTCCTCATTTATTTAGTTCTATTTCTAAATTTATTTATCTCTGTATTTCTGCATTTCCACATTTATTTCTTTCTATATGTCCAGATTTATTTATTTATGTATTTCTAGATTTCCACTTTTTTTGTATTTCTACATTTCCTCATTTCTTTCTTTCTATATTTCTACATTTATTTCTATATTTCTACATTTACATATTTTTTTTATAGAAATACAGAAATAAACAAATGTGGAAACGTAAAAATAGAGAATTTTAACTTTTTATGGCCAGAATGTATCCATTTATTTCTACATTTCTTTATTTATTTCTAATTTAGTAAATTTTAGTCCTCCATACTTAACCCATAAACACCAGTAAAAGCGTCTCGTCTCACCTCCGTCTCTCTGCGTCCTGGGGGTCTGTCCCGGGCAGACTGATCGTTATCGAAGACGGCGCTCCCACGTCGTACCTCTTCACCATTTTCCTGCACACCTTGATCTTCACCAGCGCGGCGTGCACCAGGCCGGCCAGCAGCCCCACGGCCGGCTGCAGCGCTTCGGGGAAGAAGCTGGCGAAGGCGAAGTGGTCCGACATGTCCCCGCGCCCTCGGCTGTGCCTCTGGTAAAACCTGAGGTAAACCCAGCCGGACAGAGCGCCGTACGTGTAGGCGGCCAGAGGGGCGGCGCTGTCCAGGAGCCCGGACAGACGCAGCAGTGACAGGAGGAGGAGAACCAGAGCCGGGGCCGCCTTTAGTCGCACCTGAAAGAGAGTTATCCACAGGATTAGAGGAAAGGAAGTCTAGTTCGGCTAATGCACGAGCTCGGACTCAACCAATAAAAGTGTCTAGGGCTGCACAATATATCGCAAAATTATCGTTATCACAATATCAGCAAACGCAATATCTGTATCGCAAGAATCTAAATATATCGCAATAACGCTGTGGTCTTCCATCTGACAGAGATTTACACTGAAGAATCATTTTCCACCAGAGCCTTAAAAGAACATGTGTTGTGACTAAATAAAAATGTTTAAAAAGTAGGGGTGTAACGATACAGTAACTGTATCGATGTATCAATTTTTTTTCCTATGATACAACTACATCGATGCACATGACCTTGTATCGAATTGTATCGTTTTCTAGGAAGTGAATATCGATACACATGAAGTATCGATCGATAATATCGGAAACATAAAAATTAGAAATGTGTAGGTTAAAATAAAACCAGATATAGCTTTTTGGAGATAAATTTTGTTTTTAATTAAATAAAATGTTATATTGAACTTTTCTTCACTCTCTGTCTGCTGGACATAATCAACCCTGGCCGCGATGCTACATTTGAGAGTAAACTTTTATGATTTTTGGCAAAAAGTTGTTGTATCGATTATCGATGCGAATCGTATCGTTCCAAATTAGCCAATATCGTTCTTGAATCGTATTGAAACACTTCTAATCGATACTTATCATATCGTTGCAAAAACGTATCGTAACACCCCTATTAAAAAGTCTTAGTTTTAGTGGTAATTTAATTAATTTAGTCACAGCTTAGCATTGTTTTATTCCTGGTTTAGTCTGTGTTAAGTTTTGATTTTGTCGCTGTTTTGACTTGTAAATACAGGAACTTACATTTTTGTGAAATGTAGTGAATTTAACTTACTGTGTTCGAAAAGTAGGCTTTATTTTCAAATATGGCAATAATATTGTTATCGCAATTTTCAACATAGTTATCAAATATCGCATGTTTTCTCCATATCCTGCAGCCCTAAAAGTGTCCCTGTTCTGAATGTAACAAGTGGGTCACATTCAAACAATAAAATTGTGTCTGACCTTTTTCTGTGGGTGTTTCTTACAAGTTTTCATTTGTGTGGACAGAATGAGGTTGAATTGCTGCTCAGTGTAAACCTTTTTTTTGTTATTGTGTAATTAGGCCAGTCTGATGTCACAACCACCTTCAGTGTTTATGTCTGGCCTGGCCACAAAATGGCTGTCTATTATCTAGAGCTGCAATCAGAAATATTCAACCCCCAAAGGATTTATACGGTTTTTCCAAGAAGACAAGAAGATGCTATTACGTCCTGGAGCGTCCTTCTCAGTCTCCAGATTTAAATCCCACTGAAAAACTTTGGTGGGATTTAAAGAAGGCAGCAGCACAGCGGCCATCAAACATCACTGAGCTTTAGAGGCTTCTGCAGGAGAAGAATGGTCAAAGATTTCAGTGAAGAGGTGGAAGAAACTCATCAGCAGTGACCCAAAATGTTTGTTAGAAGTTAGAAAAGTGAAAGAATTTGTTTATCATTATGATGTCTTTTGAGGTTGCATCTATGAGTGGCTGACGTTTGGTGCAACACTTTTTTTTTGTCCTGTGGTGTGACACAATTTTGAAGTTGCATGCAAAGAATATTATAAAATAATTTAAAATATAAATCAGTTTTATAAAAAGTGTAAAGAAAGGTTTTCATAAGCAATTCATAATTCTAAGCGTAAATGATCATTTCTACAATATTTGGCATTGTCCTGCGTAGTGACTTTCTGTTACACCGCAGGAAATTACAATTTGGCCATTTTGAATTCTTAATAAAATATTCACGTCTGTTGTTTTAATTTAATATATCCATGTCCCATCCTTCAATATGATTCAATACAATTTTAGTTTGTTAAAAATACAGCTGTCACACTGCAGGACACCAAACAGGCACACATTAAAGAGGTTTTTACTAAAATTAATAATAAAATAACTGTTTCTTTTGACCTTCAGCTCCCAGCCTTAACTCCACAGTCTGCTCTGTAAATGACAGATGGGTCCTGGAGGTTTTGTTGCAGCTGCATTTTTAAAAACCGGACCCCTCAGGTCACACCGCAGGACACCATTTTGGTTACAAGATTAAACTGATTTAAATTTTTATTGAAGGATTCAGTTGCAGTTAAAAGTGTCATTTCAGTGTTAATTTTGACAACAAGTTTTTATTTAGTTTTAGTCCTTTGACTAAAATGCCATTTAGTTTCAGTCTAGTTTTTGTCGACTAAATCTCATACAATTTTAGTCAACCCAAATCTTTTATTTAACAATATTTATTTTTGTATATGTATATTCTATTAATGTTTTATTATGGTAGTGGTCTGCTTCAATGGCCATACCAGATTTTTCAGTTCTATGGTCATTGCTTCGGCATAAAACTGAACAGATTGTTTTATGATGGTTAGCAGCAAACAGCAGGAAACATTCAGGTGCATTATAATGACTCCAGTGCACCCAGAACTTTACACACACTGCAGCCTCTCCAGGCATCAGCAGCTTCTCGAGACAAAGCTTTGCTACTTTATTAAGCTAACTGATGTCCGTATCTCTCTGTCCTTTGTTGGACACAGCGTGGCGTTAGTTTAAATCTGATTCTGTTTAAGTTTAGCTCAGAGTTTGCTTTTCTAACCCGTGCTTTACGGAGAGGAGGAAAGACGCACAGGGCATCGAGAGAGCGAGGGATGAAAGGAGAGGAGCGGGGTCACAAAACAACACATTTATCCGAAGCAAAATTAAACCTCGAGATGAAGCAGAGAGAGGGAACAGGGTCTGCAGAGGTGGAGCCACGTTTCTGGCTGCACACATGTCCCGACCCACTTAAAGTCCCTGTTAGAAAATATGAACGTAGTGAACAGCAGTGATTTATTTATTTATCGTCCCGTCTGCTCATTTTTGTTTAGTTTTTATTCGTTGATGAAAAAGTCAGTGCATTTAGTTGTAGTTTTAGTCCTCACTGATTACTTTTTATTTAGTTTTCGTTTCATTTTTGGTGGCAAAAATATGTCATTGATGAAAACTATGATGAAATATATTCGTCAACAAAATTAACACTGTGTTGTTTTAGTCAAGTACAAATATTTGACATCATGCCAAAAACTTTATGAAAGGAAATGTTAGTATTTTGAAAATGTTACAGTCACATCGCAGGATATTTAATAGTTTAACGTTAAAATGCAAAAAAAATAACACACAACTTCTTTCTAAAACTTCAAAGGTTTCGTAGTAGGTCCTCTGCTGCACTGCTGACAGAGTTGTGTGTGTGTGTGTGTGGGGGGCATTATTTAGCAAAACCTTTCAATTGATTATGGAAAAATTCACGTCAACCCCCTAAATCTTTATCTAAATTTCCCAAAATCTACTGAAGACAATAAAAGAATCCATATCAATGCAGATAATCCACAAAGGCACAGACAGCATCTCCCCTGTTTCCGGTTGGATATGAAATAGTTTGAAATCCTGGACTGAATCAAAAATGCGACCATCGGCCCTGAGCACAGTGAGCAGCCCTAACCAGAAGCTCCCAGTCCGCTGTTGTCCTGGGGCAGTGTTCGGGAGTGAGCTGCCAGTTCCCACCGTTTATTCACAAACACTGATGGTGCACAGAGAGGAACAAGGACAATGGCTGAACAGGAGCCAGCAGCAACAGCAGCAGCAACACCTTTATCAAACCTCCTCAACTGGGGAAAGTTTAACCCTCAGAGTTCCAAGCCTTTTTTTTTTCAGTGTTTTTGAATCTACCCTCATAACTCACCTTCGGAATTGAGAAGCATATTATACATCATTTTGTTCGGGACAACTTCATCTATTTGAACAGATGGCTATTACTTTTGTTTGCTGTACTATTTGAACACTCCACAGCCTAGAATACACAAAAAAACAAAAACAAAAAACAAAAAAACACAAAAAGCGGAAATAAGAAAGATATTTTTTGACATGATAATGCTTAACGAAGGTTTCTGAATGCTTCAAAAGTGAAAACATGTTATTATAAACAACATATAAAAGAATCAGTGTTTTATAATAAAGCTAAATGCCTTTAGGAGCCATTTAAACACAGGTGTTAATGGTAAAAATAGACTTGGACCATGCTCCAGCTCATTGTTAATTCACTGTATCAATGAAATGTGCACTAATGGCTTTTGTTTTAAAGGTTTTAATACATTATACTAAAGGGCGACTAAACTGTGGAACTGCAGGGGAGTGATGTGTGTGGGTCCCCTCGTCTCCTCTCCCTCCTTGTACCTGTGACCATGAAAACAAAGTTCTGGCAAGTATACCTCCCTTTTCTGAGTTTTTTTTTAGTAAAACATCAGGAATATAATCTGAAATCACAGCGGGAGCTTTCCGTGATAAAGCGTTAATTAGACACACGTCTATTTATTTATCATATTTAATATCTTAAACGGTTGTAAAACTTTAACGGTCAAACTTTGAGGGATTACTGGCCCTATCGACGTGAAATAAAAAACTGACATAAAGCTTAAAGCCTTCTCTGTCAGGAGTAAACATGTCTCTAACTGAAAAGTTTTTTTTAACTGCAACTCTGCAAAGACGCAAGGCTAAAGACTAAGGGTTAAATACAAAATAACACAAAAGATACACAGGAGACACAAGACTGCACTCTACACTACATACTTTACACTGTAACTTATGCAAGAATGAAGATTGTTACTGAAATAGCTCGCAGCACGATGACACACACAAAAACTCTGAACTCCAGACGATGTGAAGAGTGGGTTTAAAGGAAAAATATAGTGGTTTTGCATACAGCTGGGAACGAAGCGAATACCTTTGTGGTACAGACGGAAAAGCTATGTTTTAGTGGCATCAAAAAGGTTCATAAACATTTAGGCACACAACTGAGGACAGTTTTCTTAAGCCCTGGTTATAACGAAGACAGGACGTCTTTGCTGTGTTTACCTCCAGAGCAGGGGAGAGTGTTTGTTTACTCAAAAACATTTATCCCCAGCAGGTTAGACTACTGTAACGGTCTCCTCACTGGACTCACTAAACCAGCTGTGAGACAGCGGCAGGACGTCCAGAACGCTGCTGCTCGGGTCCTGACTAAAACCAGGAAGTACGACCATATTAGTCCTGTCCTCAGGTCTCTGCTTCCTGTCGCTCAGAGACTTTAAAACAAGTCTCTCCATGGCTTAGCACCACAGTACATCTCTGGCATCTGGTTATGTAAAGTCGATAAAGGAGTAAGTAGACTACACAAACTGCATCGGCATCTTGTGAATTTAATATAAATCTTTCTCCCTGTTTTCTGGTGTATGCTACAGACTTAGCTGTTAAACTGACAAACTGTTTAAGTCAATTAAAACTAAACTTCTAATCAGTTTGTTTGAAGAGCCACACACAAGAACCAAGAAATAGCTATGTAACAAATGTAACTCTAGTTCTCTGAGATAATATAGACTCAGTGACAGGTCGTTCTTTGGATCTGGAAGGCTGCAGACCCCTGGCTGAGAATCTGAAACAGGTCACAGGCTGCAGTGTCTGTCTCTGTCTTTACGGAGCAACTCTTCAATTACCCACAAAGACCGCCACGCAATCTTCAGAAGCGCCACTTACTACTTACCATATACTCTATTACTATACCATACTTCTATACGTCTTTACTTACAGGTAAAGGTAAGTTTTATTTTAAGTAGTATTTTGTTTGAAAGATGCTGTTACGGCTCTGGCCTCCAGCCACTCTCCTCTGTTTTCTTCTATGTAAACCCTGCTGTATCAGTCCTGCTCTGCAATTGGTGGACAGCTTTCTGGCCCTGATCCTGATTGGCTTCTGTGTGTTTGTGCTGCTCCTCCTCTGATTGGTGCGGCATCCCAATCGCTGGCCAATCCCTCGGCTCCACCTTCTACTGCCACATCTGTATAAGGACACGCCTCCTGCCAGTCCTGGCTGCTGGGATTTTGTGTGACCAGCAGCCACTTGGCTCTGTGTCTCTAGATGTCACTCGTTTTTGTTTAACTGGGACACTCACTTTCATCACTCATTTACCTTTCATGTTTGTGCTTTTGATTTCTTAGTTTAACTTATAATTTTGTTTCTCTGTATGGAACCTATTTTTGTTTAGAACTGTGAAGAGATTTTTGTTTGACCATTTTTGTAGTAATTTTGTTAACCTTACCCTTTACGTTCCTTTTAAATAAATGTATAACTTTAGTTAACCATTTGTCATCTTGGTTTGTGTTACTTTCCTTCCCCCTAGCTGAGCTGGGTCGTAACAGATGCAATTAAAATACCACAAGTATCTTTCAGGGTTCAATATCTTGACATTAAGGATACCCAGCCCATGTTTTGCAAAGGAAAAAAGTCAATTAAGACCCAGACAATATAATTCTACTCCCATGAGCCTCTAGAACAATGGTGAGGTGATGGTATCTTTAAACCAACTTCCTGCTGCTGCCTGTAATTAACCTGTACTATTTTCCTACTGCATAAGCATTTATTGGACTGGATGATATTATGATACTGAACAGTGTAGCTGGTTTAACTCTATATGTTTTAAATTTTCATAGCACTTGGATTAAAACAGACACTGGTATTTCATTTGGACACATGTGAAATGAGAGAACAGTCTATTGTTGTCTTAGTTTTATCCTAAAGTAAACTTCACCCTAAGTCATTTCAACATTTGTAATGACTCTGCAATGTTTTAAAATGTTGACAGTCATCTGAGTAATGTTCAGGAGAGAACTTGAAATGCTAATGTTGCCCAATACATTTTCTGAAACAAAACACAAACGGAAGAAAATGTTCCTTTCCTTCCTTCCTAACTTTTTTTTTTAAATCTCTAAATAACCTAAAGTATTTTTTTTTTATCTTGGGGCAAAGTGGGCAGCACTGCTTCATAACCACAACGTCCTGGGTTTGAGTCCAGTAACAGGACACAGGAGAAGATAAGAGACAAGAGTAGTAGTAGTAGTAGTAGTAGTAGTAGTAGTAGTAGTAGAGGCAGTAGAAGACGTAGTAGATTTTGCAGTGCAATTCCAAGTTTGAACGTTCAGAAGAACTCTTAGTCATGTAATACTACTCAAGTTAAAGTACTGTTACTTCAAACTAAACTAACATTACTCAAGTATAGGGCTGCACGATATGGAGAAAACCTGCGATATTCGATAACTATGTTACTATGATATATGAAACTATGATATTTGAAAATAAACCCCACTTTTTGAACATAGTAAGTCACTACATTTCACAAAAATGTAAGTTCCTGTATTTACAAGTCAAAACAGCCACAAAATCAAAACTTAACTCAGACTAAACCAGGAATAAAACAAGGCTAAGCTGTGACTAAATTAATTAAATTACCACTAAAACTGGACTTTTTAAACATTTTTATTTAGTCACAACACATGTTCTTTTAAGGCTCTGGTGGAAAATGATTCTTCAGTGTAAATCTCTGTCAGATGGAAGACCACAGCGTTATTGTGATATATTTAGATTCTTGCGATACAGATATTGCGTTTGCTGATATTGCGATAACGATAATTTTGCGATACATTTTGCAGCCCTATTCAAGAACATTTAAAAAAGTATGTTATCACTCTTAGAAGTACAATTTATTCAAAAAGTTTTTCAAGTATAGGGCTGCAACGATTCATCAAGGTATTCGAGTAATTCGATTAGTAACAAGCTTCAATTAAAATCCTTTTCCTCAAAGCTTCGTTTAATTTATGTAAACCAGACTATATAAGGGAACTATGTACGCACACAGTAGTGCGAGTAGGGTTGGGGTTGGGCTACCAACAGAATAAATTGTAGTTAGTTAGAGTTGTAGTTAGCCTTGTTAGTGAGTTGTAACAGCGCTATCGTGAAAGTGGTTTTAGCCCCAAACACACTGGATGGGTAACTGCAGCGTGGCAGCAGTGTCAGGGAGCCGTTTTCACTTCGGTGCCCAGCTCAGCAGATCAGAGCAGCCACACTGCCCACGAGAAACACGAGGCTCGACGAACGCGTCAAACTGGGCTCTGACGCAACTGTCCTAGAAAAACAAACCCTCGCCGAATTTTCATGCTTTTCACTCAAAATACACACAAATTAAGAATATATTGTTTTATTTTGGCAACTACCATGAGCATTACCCATACCTAATGTATTTTTTGAATGTTTGGGGGATTTTGGGCTCTGATGGATCATGAACTAGGACTTTTACTTTTGCTTGTAAATAGTCTCGCGTTTGCAATGTCCAGCCTACAAAGACGGTAAAAATATGCCTCTTCAGTCAA
Organism: Bostrychus sinensis; assembly: GCA_020698575.1. Lineage (NCBI taxonomy): Eukaryota > Metazoa > Chordata > Actinopteri > Gobiiformes > Eleotridae > Bostrychus > Bostrychus sinensis. The sequence goes on along the minus strand of CM036250.1, from coordinate 3,566,164 downwards.
CTATAGTCAGTACAGGTCTGTTATATGTGGCTGTACTCTCATATTGACTTTAAATGGCTTTTCTGCAGTCAAGGAGCTGCCAGCAGCGAGCCAGCCAGCGTACAACCACGCACCTCCGTGGTGTGGGTCTGACGCCAGTGTGTAGGGGGGTAATGTATGCTAATTAGCCATGTGAGCTCAATGGTGTTTGTCTTTTAACAGGCCTTGCATGGTGTATATATTACAATAGCTACAATAGGTGTTTAGAAGCAAAGAGGATTACAATTAAAATACCTTATTTGTAAGGGGAACGCACACTGCTGCAGCTTTGGCATTGTTTTGTAGGCATTTAGCAACAAATATTCTGACTAAACACATAATTAGTATATAATAATACAGGTGCTATCCAGTAAATTAGAATATTATATAAAAGTGCATTTTTCTCTCAGAGATTCTGTAGCCTTCTCCATGAATGTTTGGCCGACTGAACCAGACTAAAACCATTTAAAGGCTCTCAGGAAACCTTTATAAATGTATTCAGTTTATTTAGAGTTCAAGTGTGACAACAACAGGTTACAATATTCAGCTTTTCCAATATATTATATATTCAATATATATAATATATATCGAATTTTGTGAATAAATGAATTTGGGGGTTGTCTGTAACTGAGCCATAATAATCAACATTATATGAAAACAATGCTTGAAATTCTTCACTCTGGATGGAGTGAAACTATAAATATATGTGTTTGACTTTTTGAATTGAATCTCTGAGAGAAAAATGCACTTTTACATGATATTCTAATTTACTGGATAGCACCAATATATAGTATAAGTAATTATGGTATAAGTATATAGTTAGTAGGCTATATCAAGGGTGTATAATATTAAAACCTACATTTAAAATGTTATTTGCAATGTAATGCATCAAAATGTGAAAAAACACTTCTTAATGTTAAATTGACAGATTCACAGATGTGCATTAAAATGTGTTACTTTTTAAAACAATAATATGCTAGAGTATCTCTTATTCGATTAATCAAACAAAATAATAGATAGATTACCAAAATAATCAATAGCTGCAGCCCTACTCAAGTAAATGTAACCCACTGCTACACTTTGAACTACTACACTAGCAGTAGTCCCAGAGCAACTCCAGTATTTACATACAAGAAAATCATACACAAATACAGAAAGCTACAGTCTGTTGAGGAACAAAGAGAGGAGGGTGCACTTTTTAAAGTTGTAAAGGCATCACTGAAAGAGAAATACAGTGATGGAGTTACCTTGGGCTGAAATTTTAAATCCCAAGGTCCTGGATGTGGTACCAGTTAGGTGAGATTAGAGTAGGTATGGTAATTGTAGCAAAGGTAGTAGTTATTGAGCAATTCCACAGTTTAATGTTCAGAAAAAGGACAAAATTTCAAATCATCTCATGCCTAGAGCTGAATAAACTGCCCACTACCTCAAACACACCGGATGTGTCGTGCACGAGTCTCTTGAGCTGCGTGCTGCTTGCAGGTCTGCCTCTGTTTCTGTACAGTGGGGCCAATCAAAGTCAATAGGAAAGTACAGCCACATGTAATAGACCTACTATAGCTGACTGCATGTTTTTACAGCTAATTTAGAAATCGATTAATCATTTTCTGAAGTATACATAGACTTTGAAACATGCCATGTGCTGAGAGAAGAGCTTTTATTACCAATACAGCACATTAACTCCTCAGAAGCTTAATTTGGTTAAAGGTTTGTGGAAAAAAACCCACACATTTACTCACAATTCTCCATCTGATTATAAATTGATTAATTAAAACGATTATCGGCAGATTAATCAAGTATTTAAATAATCGTAACTATCCCTACCCAGTGTGTACATAAAAAATAGGTGAGGCTAAGATATTTTTGGATAAAAGGCCTCACATTGGTAAATACTGTGGTAAATATAGACTCTTAATATGATGCGTTTAAATCTCTCCTCACCTGTGGCACTCTGAGCACCGTCGTGTCGCCCATCGTCTGCTTCAGCGCCACCAGGACCCCTCCCAAAAACCCGGCCGCTCCGTGAACCCTCACCGCAAACAGGAAGTCCAGGTCGAACGTCGCCACGTACGTCAGAAAATAGGACAGCCCCGCGAGCAGACCGGCCGAGACGTTTACCACCGTGAAGAAAATGAGCAACTCCAGGGCTCCCCACAGAGGCTCCAGCAGACGCCCGCAAGCCATCACCGTCCCGACGTTAGCCGCCGCGCCCCAGATGTGCTGCTCCACCACGCCATGGGTCACCAACGTCCAAACCCAGAAGTTCGGAGGGAACAGGTAGCCGGGAGTGACCGCTAAGGCGTAAGAAGTGTCCGCTGCGAACGACAGGAGATAGAGCAGGACGACCACTGCGCTGATGGACTTTACCACGACGCTGGTGCTGGCCAACGCTGCCAGGAAGTGTTGTCTGGCTACGGGAAGGTAACGATTCATGGTGAAGAGTTGGAGGTAAGGGAAGCGAACTGGTGTCTTGTGGGGACAGTTGGGAGTTTTGGAGGAGGATTAGCAGCAGAGGAGTGAAGTGGAGGGAGATATGGGTCCAGGCAACATCACTTCTTCAAGAAGAGTCATCTGGAGAGCTGAAAAAGAGACAGAGATTTAGAAAAAACAAGCAACAAAAAGTCACTGTAGTAAGTCGATTTTGCTCTGAGTAGTAGCTGGTCATAGGCCTCACAAATTTATAAATAACTATTAGTACTGTTATTAAGTTATGGTCTTCTATGTGACAGACATTTATTCTTTGTCTTCAATGCCTAAAGTCAAAATCTGGAGCAGCTAAAAGGCTTAGACCTGGTCCATTCCAAATGTAAGTCCGAATTAGTTTAGTCCAGGTTTGGACCAGTTTAGCCACTGGTTTAGTCCAGGGTTAGTCCTACATGTAGTGTCTAGTTTGCTCCTGAAAATGTACTCCTCCTGGTTCAGTTTTTTTATTTTATTTTATTTTTTTTAGATATTTTTTTTGCCATTTTTAGGCTTTATTGATAGGACAGAGTAGTTGCAAATTGCAGAGAGAGGAGAGAGACAAATTCAGCAAACTGTCAGAGTTCGGACTCAACTCACAACACTAAGGCAGGCTGTATTTGCCTTGTATATGTGCCACAGGTCCACCAACGGTTCAGTTTTTATTAGTTTAGCGCTAGCACTGACCAGCAGGTTTGTTCAAAGCATTGTATTTTAGAATATTGTAATATACAAAAGTACCAAGCTGAGTTATTGTCTGTGAAGACTCTCAGTCTTCCAGGCTGACTGAATCACAACCAAAGAGTAAAAATAAGGCATCTGGACATGGTTTTTAAAGTTGAACACGTTTCACCTTCATCCAAGAGGCTTTGTCAATTCTGAACTAAGTGAGCTGTTTTGTGCTTACAAGGAAAAAGGACTTATTGACCTGAAACTAAATTCTATTGGTTTAGAATAGTTGAAAGGTTACACGGTTACACAATATGAGATAATAAAAAAGCAATAATTGTGTTGCAATAACAATAATAACTTGTGATTATTTAGGTTGCAACAGTGTTGGCAATTTTATCAAAAGTCTTATAATATCGTTGTGGACTTTTTCAGACAGAATTTCTAGGAGCAGCCAGGGGCCGGAGGGTGTCAGGTTTGGGGACCACAGGATTTCATCTCTGCTTTTTGCGGATGATGTTGTCCTGTTGGCTTCATCAGGCCAGGACCTTCAGTGTGCACTGGGACGGTTTGCAGCCGAGTGTGAAGCGGCTGGGATGAGAATCAGCTCCTCCAAGTCCGAGGCCATGGTTCTCGACCGGAAAAGGGTGGCTTGCCCTCTCCAGGTCGGAGGAGAGTTCCTGCCTCAAGTGGAGGAGTTCAAGTATCTCGGGGTCTTGTTCACGAGTGAGGGAAGGATGGAGCGTGAGTCTGACAGGAGGATCAGTGCAGCGTCTGCAGTAAGGCGGTCATTGTATCGGTCTGTTGTGGTGAAGAAAGAGCTGAGTCGAAAGGCGAAGCTCTCGATTTACGTTCCTACTCTCACCTATGGTCATGAGCTTTCCGGATACAAGCGGCAGAAATGAGTTTCCTCCGCAGGGAGGCTGGGCGCTCCCTTAGAGAGAGGGTGAGGAGCTCTGTCACCCGGGAGGAGCTCGGAGTAGAGCTGCTGCTCCTCCACATCGAGAGGAGTCAGCTGAGGTGGCTCGGGCATCTGTTCAGGATGCCTCCTGGACGCCTCCCTGGGGAGGTGTTCATGTCCCACCGGGAGGAGGCCCCAGGGAAGACCTAGGACACGCTGGAGGGACTGTGTCTCTCGGCCTGGGAACGCCTTGGGGTTCCTCCAGAGGAGCTGGAGGAAGTGTCCGGGGAGAGGGATGTCTGGGTGTCCCTGCTTAGACTGCTGCCTCCGCGACCCGGCCCCAGATAAAGCGGAAGAAGAAGATGGATGGACTTTTTCAGCTCCCGGGGCTAATGTGGTTTGTTTTGTTACAACAGAATGGTCACAAAGCAGAGAGAACTACACAGACCATGATCCGTTTCAGCCAACATGACAAAATTATTGTTATTACTGTTGTAAGCGCGAGTAAATCTGTTATGACCTGTTGCTGTAAGAATAACTAGTGGTTAAAAATGTAGGTTTTATTGTTGCTGTTAAAAATTGGTAATAATACTACAAAAATACTAAATTTTTTTAACAAACGTTGAAGCAGACAAAGGTTAAAGTATGCTGTTTGAAGACTTTTAGATCCAGCATATGTACTTATAAAGATGTTTTTTGTTCAAATGCACAAAATGTACATTACGCCACAGCTCTACCAACTGAGGTAAACCGCGGCGCTGGTTCAGTTTTAATGTCGTAATAATTTGTCTCAAGCACTGACAAGTATTTTTTTATATTCTAATATTATATTTCAAAGCCAATATATTATCTGTGAAGACTTGCAGTCACCGAAGCTGATTAAATCATAACAAAAGGTTTAAAAAGAAGCAATCTGGACTTGGTTTTGACCGGAAACTAAATTCTATTAGTTTAGAATAGTTGAAAGTTCAAGTATGCTATTTTAAGACTTTTAGATACAGCATATGTTCTCACAGATAGAGGTTTTTAGTTCAAATACACAAAATTGACATTGTGTTTAACTATTTCTATGGGTTTACTGCTCTATTTTGGTAATAAGCCCTCCTCTCTCAGCACATAACACGTCTCACAGTCTATGAATAACCCAGATAGCGATTAATCAATTACTAAATTAGTTGACGATTATTTCAATCATCTATTCTAATGAATTACTGAAATGATTGAAATAATCTATATAAAGAAACACGGGGCTCAACTTTAACTTCCACTCGCACTGGTCAAACTGTTTTTCATTCATTTAGTCAAAGCCTTCACTTGGTCATGTGTTTTGTCATACAAAGTCTCAAGTGTTATAACGTTATTGCGATACAAGCAGCAGCTCTTCTTCCGTGATGGATATTGCGGAAAAAACCCTACACTCAGTCAATATTTGTTTGTGTAAATTATGTTTTTGCGAGCATTCAAACAGTCAAAGATATAGGAGAACACAACAAGCACAAGCCTGACCCTTCCAGTCCAACAAGGCAAACAAACTTTACAGATAAGCTTTAAGGTGCTACAGATAAACCTTATTACTACCTTTTTTCGTAACTCAGCGCTCTGTGACCTTCAGACATCGGTGGAAAAGGTTCAGAAGTCACCACGAGCTCGAAGCAGAGAAACACAGAGAAATATCCAGAAAGCAAATCCTTCCTCAGACTGACAACTTCTGTGTGGGCTCGGAGCTAGCTTGTCCACACATTAGCACTAGTGTTATAAACGGATTTTGGTGTTTATTTAGAAGGTAAGAAAGTGTTGGGTTAATAAAAAATAGCTAGTCAGCTTGGGAATAGTGAAACCTTATTGATTATTTCGTTCGAGAAGCTCCATTCCCGGTGTTTGCGTTGTCACGGCCCAGGGTTTTTCCAAAGCGAGTCCCGAGGATCTCCGCAGGCCTCCAAAACAAAGCGGAAAACGTCCCTGAAACACCGCCAAAACGCGTAACACTTTCAACCAAATCAAAATAAACTTAGTCCCATTTGTTTGGTGTAAATTCGGAGCGGATTTGTGAAGAAATTGTCCGCGGTAACGAGGCTTTAATCGCGGCAGACACTCCTCTGCTCCGGGAACAGCGGCGGTGAGAGGCACGGAGCTGCGCCACCGTCATCAGGGAACTGCACGGCGGCGACGTCCGAGGCACGCGGCGTCGACGCAGCGGCGGCGGTGCATTCTGGGAAACGGAGTTCTCTTCTCGCAAAAAAAGTAGCTCCGAGCTTGTACTAACTACGGAAGCGTATTGCGTTCACCTGAAAAAAAAGTTTTTGTTTTAATGAGCAAAGTTAGTTCTGTTTTTATGAGAAAAGTTCTGTTTTTATGAGAAAGGTTTTGATTTTATGAGTAAAGTTAATTCTGTTTTTATGAGAGAAAAAATCCTGTTTTTACGAGTAAAATAATTTTCTGTTTTTGCGAGAAAAGTCTCCCAGTGTCTCAAGCCTAGAGTAAAATAAAACAGTATTAAACGAAGTAGTTGGGACATTTACGCCCTTTCTTTAGCTACAACTCTTCAATACGAGCTAAACGTTTACTGGTTGTGATAGACATGAATTTACTTTTGTCATAAAAACCCAAGTTATTTATACTCATAAAAACAGAACTTTTCTCATAAAAACAGAACAAATTTTACTCAAAAACAGAACTTTTCTCATAAAAACAGAACTAACTTAGCTCATTAAAACAGAAACTTTTTTTTTCCAGGTGAACGCAATACTCTTCCGTAATTTTGTTTTCAAAAGTTAAATAATTATAAATTATTTTCTCTGAAAACACAAAGTCACTTTTGTCTTGCTCTTTTTTGTCTGTGATGTCCATCCATCCATCTTCTTCCACTTTATCTGGGGCCGGGTTGCGGAGGCAGCAGTCTAAGCAGGGACACCCAGACATCCCTCTCCCCGGACACTTCCTCCAGCTCCTCTGGAGGAACCCCAAGGCGTTCCCAGGCCGAGAGACATAGTCCCTCCAGCGTGTCCTAGGTCTTCCCTGGGGCCTCCTCCCGGTGGGACATGAACACCTCCCCAGGGAGGCGTCCGGGAGGCTCTGGAACAGATGCCCGAGCCTCAGCTGGCTCCTCTCGATGTGGATGTGTGTCTGTGACGTATGCTCAATTTATTTTCATGCTTTCTGCACTTTATTGGGTATAAGAGCTGCCTAAACAAGTGAATTTCCCCATTGTGAGATTAGTAAAGTTCAATCTAATCTAATCAAAGTCCCAACAAAATAACATTTTTGAACATAAAAACTGCAACTGCAATTATTTTTTGACACACTAATTTGAAAATACAAGGCAGAGAGTAGATGAGATGCACAAAAGTACAGACAAAGTAAGTGTACAGGAACACTATACCAAAGTACTGGGGGGCCATGCGAAATCTTAACCTGTGCCACAAATGGCCCCCGGGCTGCACTTTGAACAAGTCTGCGTTATTACATAGATAAGTAGATCCCAAAGTGGGGTCCAGGGCCCCCTGTGGGTCCGCAAAGGTACTGCAGGTGGGCCCCCAGAGGCTGATATTTCAATTCAATTTCAGTTTCAATAAACCCTTCCAAGAATGATGTTATTAGAAAAGTTGTGCACAAAGCCACAGATTAACCTTCTATACCATTCATTTCTATGAGGGAGCAAAATAAAAATAATAATTTAGACGTTTTTGGGCCGCAGGAACAAATGGTTGTTGTTTATATATTTATTAAAAATTACTCTAAATTGATACAACCTAGAACTGATTATCAGTACCAGTTGCTAAAGCTAACTTATAAAAGTAGGATTTGTGGTGACTGATGAATTAAATTTGAGCGAACAATGTCAAACTTTTATGGTCTGCCACATTTCTATTACAGTTTATCCTGAGTAACATTGAAATTAAGAAATGTAAATTACATAGTCATTAACTTATATGCTAGATCCTACTTGTTACGTTATATGAAGTGGCTAAACGCTCATACACTCGTTAATGTTATTAAACCAGGCTCTGATGTCACTCACATGTGGCAGAGTGGTTGTCAGAGGCCAAACCTGTCTTGATTTTTCATAATTTGCCATGTTTGGTGGCTAGCGCTAATTACTCCATTAGAATTATATTACTGTCTTTTTAAATTTCCGGGACCAGATGTAAATATAAGAAGAGGGCCCCTCTGATCCTGAGGCCCGGGACAACAGCCCCCTCCCCATCTCCGTCAACGGGCCTGTTTCAGACAAATGGGTTTGGTCTAAAACAACAAATAAAACATAGTAAAAACATAACATAAAAGTACATGGAAAAAATCTTATTTGAAATTAATTACAGTTATATACTTGTTTAAAATATTACATTTAAACAAATTTTAGTCAGCAGTCAGTGTTTCTGTTTTTATTAAACATACAGGGAAAATCATGACACTCCACGACATTCTTGACTTTGGGAATGGCCGACATAGAAAGCAGAATAAATAAATGTTTTGTATTTATTCATAAAGTTTAGAGATTATAATGAGTGTGTGGTTAATAAGTTATCTGTAAGTCTGTAAGTTGTTTTATTCCCTCACTAAATGTATTTTTAAGTATGTAGTACTGTTCTAATAATAAGCCTTAAAAACCATCTGTTTGTATGTTTTTTTTAATAATTATTATTTATCTTTGTTGTGTCTAGTGTGTTGTGTTGTTTTTCTGTTTGTGTAACTGGTCTGTGTCGTTTGTCTGTGTGTTATAAAGTATTTGATGTTTACTAAAAACCTTACTGTGGTTTACCATTTAATCTTGAGTGCCTTCCACTGATAACACCAGTCTTTGTCAGCAGTAGAAGCCAAAATGTACCTTTTCTCCCAGCCAGTGGGGGGCATTGTGGTCCTTTTGTGTGTGTTTGTGTAAATTTGCCTATGAAAAGCAGAGCTGAAAGAGTGGCCCAGGTGCTGCTGGGATTGGAGGTGAATTGTTTCCTCCCGGGTCAGCTGTCTGACCTGTACTGGGTGTTACTTGTGGCTTTAAATGTGGATTAAAGGATTAGCTACAGGTGCACCAATAAAGAAACTGAACACAGTATTTGTTTTGTGGAGATGTGTTCAAGGAAACCTAAAACATGCAGTATAGGCCTGCTTTATTTATTTTTATTTTTTATTTATTTAGACAATAGATGTACATGTATTTTAATATACCAACAACCAAGAATACCTCATAAAATACTGCCCAAAAGGAGTAGGATGAAGTACAACTTATAAACTCCTACCTCCCTTACTCCATAATAACATTATGTACATATATGCATGCCTTCCCTAGGATACACATGCACACACACATCCATGCACACAACACGCGTGCATGTGCTTGCAAACACAAACCATAGTCAATACATTCCAAATTTCTTCTCAAAAGTACACAAGCATGCATTCACCCATGCACCTGAGACGTGTGCATGCGTGAACGCACGCCACAGAAACCATAGTCAACACACTCCAAATTATCTTTCAAAATATACATATTATATATTATTATTATAATATTGCTTTGCCTCTACAGTCCTCTTTTCTTCCTTATAGAGGCTCATTTTGTCACTTATGTCCCAGCTAAACCTCAAAAAACCCAGTAAATGAACCAGAAACATTGCTATTTTGAACAGTTTCTCTTTATTTACAAACTTCAAAAAAAGATCTAAAAGTAAGATCGGAGACATCATCCATCAACAACAATAATAACAAACACATTTTGATTCTTTTCTCAGAGACAGCAGCAGCAGAAGCAGCAGCTCTCCCCAAATCCAACCAGAACCAGAACCTGAACTCGGCTCGTAGATAAAATAAATACATAAATTCAAGTAGCGAGCCGTCCCCTTCCCTCCCCTTCCTAGTACAAGAGCATTTGGTCGATCCAAGGCTTGTCTTAAGGACGACGTAGTACACAGACGTTTTTCTGATATGGAAAAAAATTAAATAAAATTAACAGCTGACAAGAAGACAAAGCACTTCGTAAGTACATCGTGAGTAATTGTCTCGAGTGGCGTTGATTTCCGCTTCATTTACTCATGCAACAAAACTATTACAGCTATAGACTCAACTGTCGAGATAAGGACATTCAACGATCCAAGTTTTGTGTTAATAAGCATTTGCTAATCACGTGAATAGGATGGCGCCAAAAACGGAGCGCTAAATGTGTTTCGGCGGGAAAATATTAGCTGTAATTAGCATGCTAGCTGGTTTCACGTGCGATGAGACGGAGCGTTTTCAGCTCTTGAGAAAGATTACTCAAAATTATTCAAACATGCGTGAATGCGGGTATGTTTTTGAGGTGGAAAAAGTTTATAAAACATGGTAAAAAGCTGAGATAAAAAGGCAGATTTAGCAGAATATAATTTTTGAATGGTAGTAAACGTAGAGCCAGACTTTCCTCAAAGGCTTCCGCATGTCTATGTCCACAAAGTAATGGGACTTGAAGTGAATTTCGGCAAGCATTTGGAGCGCTAGACAGAATTTGTGGATCTTACTGGGCGTTTAAAGCAGACCTCAGTAACTTTTTGCCTTAAATAAACAGTTTTGGAGCTTGTGTGATGGTTAAATGAGTTGTTGTGAGGTGAATAAAAAGCGTCTTGCATCTAACCCTGGTGTCTCGAGCCAAACAACAAACTAGAAATGGGTTTATTTCTCACTTTTCATCATGACAGAGCGCTGCAAATAGCTTAAAAAAGTTTGTACGAATACAAAAAGAAGAAAAGAAAATGAAAGAAAAGCCTAGAGAGGACTGGACTTATGACTTATGTTTACGATAGTGCTTTACTCCAAAATGTAGGGGGCGCTCCAGAGAGGAAAATGAGAAAAGTTACTGAGTTCTGCTTTAACACGGCAAGAGTTTTCTTAAAAGGTTGGGAAAGCAAAGTTGTATTTTAATTGGTTTCAAACAGCACTTTTAAGTCAGAAATCCCATGTTGTGGACACGTAAAGCAAAAGGCAAAATACAACTTCCCATTTTACGAGAAAACTTTTGCCGATGTAAATAAGCTTTGATAAGAACAGTATTTATCAATAAACTGTGATCTATTGGTCCACATTTCTTCACGTTTAGAGTCCAAGCAGATTGTCACATGAAAAACTCAAACAATACAAAGCCAAAATAAAAAAAATCACAAAAAATACAGAACCATTTCGTAACAAGAAAAATGACATAACAAAACCACAAGAATCTTCAACGAACGAATGAAAAATATATCAATCAGACCCAAAATAATAATTGTACAAAAAATACAAAATAATAATGAATAAATACAAGCTGTTATAAATAAATTAAAATTTGGTAAATTCAAAATTACACTGTAAAAAGAAGGAAAGTAAATTAAACTGCTGGTTATGGAGAACAAATAATATAACATGGAAGATGTGTTAACTCAATTTCTTTTTTTTTTTTGGGAAACTGACATTTTGGATTTTTTCCCATTTTTCAAAACCCAAAAGTAGATAATAGTGGGATCTAAAGCTGTTTCTAAATAGTGGTGTGGTACAAGTTGAGTTACTGTAGAAGTGATGTGTCCTGGCTACTCTGGGCCTTAGGCGGGGGAACCCTGAACAGTGCAGGGCTGACTTTGGGACATTTAGAGGCACATTTTGTTTGGACGACAACGCTGGTCCAGGAAAACACAACACAACAGTCATTTGATGTTTGATTTGCATCTACAAGAAAACGCTTAAGGTGTGAAAAAACAGTAGGTAGTGTGAATATCTGTAGTAAGCCCGTTAGGCCAGCAGACGGCGCTGTCACCACTGCAGAAGAAGCCACAGCTGTAGAGCTGGGTACTGTTCAGATTTTTTGGATACCAGTACTTAAATGATACTTGGTTTTTCGATACCGGTACCTGAGCGATACTTTTTCTGATCCCAATAGTGAGCTAATTCATCTACAATCATAATACACAAAAATATTAAATAAAAGACCAGTTTTTGCAAAATTCTTAGCTCTAAGTTAAAACCAGTAGTTTGTATGATTTATTGTATTATTTATTTCATTCATGCACAGGAACATTAAAGGTCCCACTAGGAACTGAAACTTGGTATTGAATAAAAATGTTTTTTTTTTTGATACCAGTAGTTTAACTTTTCTTTCGATACCACAAAAGTATCAATTAACAGTACCCAGCCCTACACAACTGAATACTTTCACTGTAACTTTTACATTGTGTTGGAGCACTTTTAAGAATTTACACGTATTACTAACAGCAGGTTATCAAAATAAGACTGTATAAAGTGTTCTTTCAAGTGGACACGGGCGAAGCTGTTACGTCATTGTGCCACTGCAAGACCAAAACACCTCTGACAGTGTTTTCAAAAGATTGCAGATTTGAAAAAAGGAAACCCTGTCCTCATGCAAACCAAAGACTAAACCACAATCGAATCACTGCATTTCGTCTAAACGGCCGCTTAGATTCTCCAGTTCACCTCAACATGAATATCTTTGGACAGTGAGAGAAAATTTAGCATTGCTACTTCTTAGAAAATGTCTTAGAAAATGCAATGTTTAGCTCCACCTTTTTAGCAACAATAGCTGAGCAAAAATACCCCTTATTTGGGACACTTTTTCCTACTTTTGTCAATGTAAACGGTCCCAAAATCAGGCCGTAGCCACTCAACCTGTACCACACCACTGTTGTAAAAACACACTGAAAGATTTTTAATAAGATCTGAACTGGTTCTGGTCTCAAGTTCCCAGTTTCAAACCAGTCTAAATGCTTACGAGTGACTTTTACAGTGTATGATATGCTTCAAGACGTACTATTTGGTCTTTTGTGCTTGTACGCTCTCTTTTTGTCTGATTGTTTTGGACAAAGCTACGTCAGTTTGGTTCACGATGAGGTTTTAGCACAAAATGAGATGAGACGACGATACAGAAACAGCAGAAGTGAACTCGAAGTGGCTCTAAATAGAAGATATTTGGAGATGTTTAAAGAAGAGTTCAATGACGCTTTCGTGGATGGATATCTGTGTCTTTTCAGTCAACACCAACAAAGCTTGACAACAATTCGAAGTCCTATGCCATTTTAATTCACTATCCACCCACAATCACCTCATTCAAACCCACTTTTTAAATTCTCCACTTTCCTATCAAGTCTCATTTTCTTTTTTCCTTTTGCAAACCCTTTTAGAGAAAAAAAAACACAGCTACGAACACAGTAACGACACAAGCGAGCCTTAAAAACCCCAGATACATCTCCACCTGTCCCTGCTCCATTTTAAAAACACACACACATATATTTATATATATGTATAGGCTTGAGTGAGTATTTTGCATGGTAGGTCTCTAGGCTACAGTAAGACTGCCGGTGGTGAGATGCGTTCCTCTCACGGTTCACATTCAAAAGAGATGGAGGCAGTAAAAGGCATCTTCTGTTGGTAAAGTGTTTTTCTTTTTGAACGCCGCTACAACACACAGTAATTAATCCTCGTTTCCTGGCTTTTTTTTCTTTTCAGGCAATTGGTTCACATAAATATATATATATAGAGAGAGAAATGTAAAAAAAACAAACAGATTTTTCCACCATTGCTGCCTAAATACAAGGCCCCCTTCAGACCCAGGATTAAACTCTTGATTGAGAAATTGGATCTTGTTGCTAGACCTACATCAGTGTTGTGTCTCTCTTTTCTCTTTTATGTGGTGTGAGCAGTTAGAGCCAGCACTGGTTTATACCTGGTTTAGTCCTGGATTTGTCCTGGTTTGGTCTTAAATTAGTGCGGGTTTAATCCCTGTTCTGTCCTTATTAGTACAACAATTTTTTGTGTTAAACTGTATTTTATACCTTTGTTTAAACTTCAATTAGTCCTAGTTTAGACCTGATTTAGACCTGGTTTAGACCTGAATTAGTCTGGGTTCAGTCCAGGTTAAGTCCTAGTTTGGACTTGGTTTAGCTTAAACCTGGTACAGACAGTTTAGACCTGGTTTAGTCCTGGTTTAGTTGTGGTTTAGTTGTGGTTTACTCCTGGTACAGACCTGGTTTAGTCTGGGTTTACACCAGATTTAGTCCTGGCTTTGTCCTGGTTAAGACCTGGTTTAGTTCTAGTTTCCTCCTGATATAAACTTGGTTTAGTCCTAGTTTTGACCTGGTTTAGTCTTTGTGTAATCTTGTGTTCAAAAGTTTCAAAAGAAACTTTTGAACAGTAGTTTACTTAAGAAGACAGTATGAATTTCCACAAAAGAATTTGTGTAATCTTGGTTTAGTCCTGGTTTATTTCTAATTTACTCCTGGTACAGACATGATTTAGTCCTGGTTTAAACCTGGTACAGGCCAGGTTTAGTCTTGTTTTAGAACTGGTTAAGTCTTAGATTCGTTCTGGTTTAGTTCCCTGTTCTGTTCTTATTAGTAAAACAGTAAAATTAACTTTCAAGTCTTGCTGGGTCATACGTCTACAGAGAGAAGACAGATTTTAATCCTAGGTCTGAAGGGGGCCCAAGATTTTAAAAAGGCCTGGTTTTAAAAAGGCATTTAGCGTTACATTCTCATCGTTAAGAGTTTAAGGTTTTACTGCGACTGGTTTAAAATCCTCAAGCCTTAAAAAAAATGATCCCATATTTCTTTTGTAAGGTCATAATAAACGACAAACAATACCCACGTCATGGCAGTGAATATTTCTCAATCATCAAAATGCTTTTTTTTCTTCAGTAGCAAGAGTCGACGACTGACGAAACGATATTCATAACGAGAGGTTGCTACCAGCTAATGCAATCCGCGAAGTTCAGTTTTAAGCAGAGAGTCTTCAGCAAAAGCACAAACTAGAGAGCGTCTACACAGTACAACTAGTGGCCGTTTGTGGTCACTGCAGGCAAATGTCACTCAGCAGTTTCCAAATAGTCCAGTGATTCCAATTCGGAAGCCCACAGTCCACAAAATTGAGCTTAAAGAGTCAACTTGTCATTATTAATTAGCTATGTTAGCGTTGCAATTAGCATTTTTTGTTTCTGTTATAGCCTCCCAATGCAAACAGGATACACCCCTGTTTTTTGAATCAAGCAAACATTCAAAAAAAAAAAAAAAAAAGTTTAGTCAGTCAGTCTCCTTTCACTTCAATGACATCATCGTCGTCGTTCTCCGAGCTGCTAGCACTGCTGCTGCTGCCGCCGCCGCCGCTGAGGTTAGCGCCGTTAACTAGCACAGATCCGCGTTTGTTGTTTTCGCCGCTCGAGGGAAATTTGGATAGAAAGCTAGCTCCAGCGGGACCTGGGGTGGCAGCCTGGACCAAGCAGATCTCCGTTCAGCATCGATTTGGAGTAGAGACTAGCCAACGATTGCGTGTACGACATGGGGAAACCTTGAGGTAGCATCCCGGAGAGGCTAGCCACATTCGGGGGTAGCATGAATGGCGGAATGCCGCTCGAATTAGGCTTGATAGAAGAAGAAGAAGAAGAGGAGGAGGAGGAGGAGGAGGAGGAGGATGAAGTTGTTGAAATAGTGGTGGTGGCAGTTGTGGACGTGGAGAAAATATCTGGGTATAAATATCCGGCTTCGCCCATTTGGGAAGCTTGGAAATAAGGCGGATTCATGTAAAGGGAGCGGCTTAGCACTGCAGGATTCAAGGCTAAATGAGGAAGTGCGTATCCGCTGTTGTAGGGGTAGCTTTGGGAGGCTAACGCCGCAGCAGCCGCGGCGGAGGAGGAGGAGGAGGAGGAGGAGGAGTGCTGGCCCAGGTTCGGCTGCTTTCCATGATGTTCTTCTGAAATCGGAGAGGAGGATTTGCGTTTGGAGATGACACGGAGATCCTGGGGAGCAGCGGAAGTGGCGGCAGTGGCGGCCATATTGGAAAGGGCAGTGTCGTGGTGGAGAGTGATGCCGCCATTCATCTGGGCGATGGTTTGAGGTTTTTTGTTAGAGCTTAAGGGTTCCGTGTAGCGCTGGAGCTCATCAATGATCTCGGGGCTGTCTGGGGAAATGGGGCGGGGCACAGATGGTAGCTTCCTGTCAGGTGACACGCAGCTGTTACTGCCACTGGAGGAGAGGTCTTCAGGTGTGGGCAGGGAGTCTGGAAAGAGGAAAAAAAATATACTGAATAAAACCTCAATAAAAAAGAATTTGAACAGTTCAAGTCTTGGAAGGAGCTATCGCTAAAACGGGTATTTGCCGCACAATTTCAACTGCTCAGAAGAAAGATGGTGGCGTTGGTGGAAAATTGTTGCATTGTAGCTCAAAAACTGGTCGTTGTACGTCTGACCAAACCTACGATCTCTGTCAGACGTGTGACCAAACCTACGATCTCTGTCAGACGTGTGACCAAACCTACGATCTCTGTCAGACGTGTGACCAAACCTACGATCTCTGTCAGACGTGTGTCCAAACCTACGATCTCTGTCAGACGTGTGACCAAACCTACGATCTCTGTCAGACGTGTGACCGAACCTACGATCTCTGTCAGACGCACGACCGAACCCAATGTATACTTCTGTTGAAAATGAGAGAATAAAAAAGAAAGTTGTGAGTTGCCAAGTGATAAGAGCACGTCTGTACCTTTGGGTGGCGCTGTGGCGTTTTCCTCCACTGCCTTTGCTTTGTTTGCTGCTCTGATCGCAAAGATCCGACCGTCTGAGGTTCGAATGTAGGTCCCTGAGGGAGAGAAGTCACATGAGAGACACAGCATTCGTTCGTGAATAAATGTAAATGTATTCGTCTTGTATTTTGAGTTTTTTGTACTAACATGATTGTGGACTCTTACCTTTAGTTCCTCTGATGATGTGGATGCTCTCTCCAGCTGTGATTCTGGCCTGAACATCTGTCGAGCTGTTGGTGCCTGGGATTACTATGTCTAAACGAGAGATACAGATACAAAATGACTTATTATTTTACTCATGAGCCTACATTAATGCTAACTTTTTATGGCATTAGTTGCATTTGGTAATGAAGTCGTACCGGTGGAAGTGACGATCTTTTGCACGACGACCCCGGCCTTCTGCAGACAGTTCACAGGAAACCCTCCCAATTTGGAACCGGAGGAGGAGTCGGCGCTGGGGGCAGAGCCTGAGGACGCCTGCCGAGGCATCATGGGAACTGGAGCTGACTGGACCGGACGCACGCTGGCCATGGGTTTGTCTTCAACGCGAGGAGGAGGAGGACGCCTGGATGCAGAGAAGGCAGAATAGAAAAGATAAGGCCAAGAAACAGGAATCAGTCTATCGTTGAGTATTTATGACTCCCAATGGATTTTAAGGTTCTGACATGCCACAGTGTTACAGTGTATTATTATTCAAACGAGATGCTCCCAAAATGGTAACAGTCCTAAAATTCAAGCAGTCGCCTTTATGTTGTCTTAAAGTTACACTGTGTAACTTTTATCCTAAATATGTGGGGCATACTGACTTGTTTTTGTGATTTTTTGAACGATTATAAGGCCTGAGGCGCGATCTGTTGCTCCGAGCGGGGCTTCTGTACTGAGAAACCACCCTCGCAGTTTGGCCGGGAGCGCTCCGCTGTTGAGGAAAAGTCATGTGACAGGGAACGACTCGCTTTACGGCATTCCCTTCTGCTCTTATACCTGAGGCGCAGTATAACCATGAAGCTACTTTTAGCATTGTTATTTTCGCCAGTTCGTCAGGGCCGAAGGACACAAGAAGATGAAGACAATGTCGGACGAGGCAAGAAAAAGAAAATGTGAAAGGGACTGCACCAGATCGCAGACAAGAGTCAACATCGGACAGACTTTTGCTCGCTGGCGTCAGATGAGAGACAGAGAAGGCTGCAAATCAGATCACGTTTTTGCTTCTTTATTGTTGGGCAGGTAAATTAGCCTCTTTATTTTTTCTTTAGAACGTGCTTTTTCATACAGTTATTAGTTGTTTTTACTGCGACCATTGCGCGATATTTGTTGATAAGCTAACGCTAGCGCTAACTCTATAGAAGATCCAGTTCAAACTTCCAAAGGTAGCAGCAGGTCAACTAAAGTTGAAACAATGATGGAAATAGACGCACGCTCGCACAGTTTCAGAAGGAGGAGGGGCCCTAGTGTTTACATTTTGCGATGGTGCAGTGGCACCTGTGGCCTCTAGAGGCGCAAGACCGGGAATCTTACACAGTGTAACTTTAATTGTCCAATAAATGATCCAGCATGGAGTCTTAAGCAGTGGTCTGAAAACATTAGGAGTGCCAATTGTGTTAGCTGCTGTAGGTCCTGGAGAATCTTGGCCAGATACGCTCAGATGTTCATTCTGTCTTTAAAATCAACAAGGAATGGGAGTTAGGTCCATAAGTATTTGGACTCTGACACAACTTTTGGTATTTTAGCTGTTAAGCAAAAACATTTCACAATACAGTTATATAACTGTATATAAACAGTTATATAAATGTGTGCTTAAAGTGCAGACTCTCAGCTGTAATTTGAAAGTATTCACATCCAAATCGGAGAAAGGGTTTAGGAGTTACAGCTCTTTAATATACACCACTTTACACCACACAAATAAGCATTACCATAAATAAAATGTTAATTTTTAATACATAATATGGACAAATTGGTCAGGAAATGTGCGTCTGTGCTGGGTGGGAGGGTGGACTCTGACGTTGGTGGAGAGGAGAATGAGGAACATGTTGCAGGCCGTCCTCCACAATAACAAACACCCTCTACATGAGACGTTGGCCTCTCAGAGAAGCAGTCGCAGTGAGAGGCTCCTCCCACTGCGCTGCAGGACTGAAAGGTTCAGAAGATCATTTATTCCGGCGGCCATAAGACTTTACAATAGATCTTGTTGAAGGTGCACTTTAGTACTATTGCTAGTAACTTTTAATGTATTTATTTATTATGTTTTTATTATTGCCTCACTGAGTATGGTTTTATTATGTGTGTTTGTGTATGTTACCGGACACCTGAATTTCTCCTGATGAGGATGAATAAAGTATCTATCTATCTATAATATGTTAAAAATTCTTCACAGGCGATGACTGCCTGAAGTCTGGAACATCCTACCAAACACTGGGTTTCCTATTTTATGATGCTCTTCCAGGCTTTTATTGCAGCGGTCTTCAGTCGTTGCTTGTTGTGAGTCTTGCTGCCTTAAGTTTTGTCTTTCACAAGAGAAATGCTGCTGGATCGGGCTGAGATCCGGTGGCTGACTCAGCCATTGCAGAATATTACCACTTATTTGCCCTAAAAAACTCCTGGTTTGCTTTTGGCAGAATCTGAGTAACTGTGAAGGTAATGCCTACCTTGCATCAGTGCTTGGTATCGGCAAGTACTCAAATGTAAGTACTTGTTTTGGAAAAATGTGGTCTTGGTGCATCCCTTTTAACCATTATATTGCTTATGTTATAGGCAAGTATTCAGATACATTTTCATTTTCCTCAGCTATAGATATAGTGGCCAGACTTGGACTAAAACCAGTATTTTAATGTCTTTGTTGAGCTACCATAATGCTGCGTTCACACCGGACGTGTTGGAGGCGTCTGGTTTTCATGTTAAGTCTATGTAAACGCGCGTCTAGACATCCTGCGGCGCGAATCAAGCGTCCAGCGCGGCGCGAATCAGGTTTTGACGCGCGAATAGCGCGGCGCGAATTGAGCGTCGACGCGTCTGACGTGCGAATCGAGCGTCTGACGCTCTCGACGCCCGAGTTGAAAAATCTGAACTTTGGCGAATATTCGCGGCGCGTTAACCAATCAGGATCTAGCTCCTGCAGTGACGTGGGAGGACGTAGAAAGCGGAGATCCATCAAAACAATCACGGCGGACTCATCGAAGCTGTCAATGTGAACGTGGAGCTATAAGCTACAGTCTACAGCAGCTCTACTACTTTTATAAAGACAGCAGTCAAAAAGACAGTAACAAGACATAGAGGGGACCTTAACTTTAGTGTGAGCTGAGCTGAGCTCGTTGGATTAACAGTTACTGTACTCCCCAAAACAACAGCAAAAACAGTCTGTGTACTGACTGCTAGCCTATAACCCGCTAAAACCACTAGAGACCGCTATTAAAGAAAAAACTCCTCCATATCTCCGCTCTGCTGCTGGTGTTGAGTGCTTAAAAACAGCAGTAGTGTCCTGGGGACATGTCCTCGCACCGACCCGGGACACAGGTGAATCAGTTGAATTTAGCCCTGAATGAGCGGCCATTACCCTGGCACAACAGACTCCTCCCATGATGCGAATTTGCGTCTGAACACATTTGTTTTGACGCGCGAACAGAGCAAAATTGGACGCGCGAATGAAGCATCTGACTTCAAAATGTTCAAGCGTCCAACGAGACGCGTCGGACGCGAATTTGACGCCTCAAACACGTCCGGTGTGAACGCAGCATTAGACTTACATGTGGTCACTAAATACATCTAAACTTAAAAAATGGTGTTGCATTATAGACTTTATGTTTAAAGTTGAAAAAGCCGGGCGTTTGACCTCCACCTTAATGTAAACCACACTTGTATCTCTCTCTGTGCTGACTGACCAGTTCCTCTGGCTGAACGCTGGGATGTTGGTGAGGCTCTGGTCGCAGGCGGGATAGTAGTGAGCGTAGGAGGGGCGCGTGTACGGGACAGAGGCACGTTTCTCCTCCTCGTAGCCCTTTCTGGCCGCTTTCTTCTCCGCAGAGCTCAGCTTCAGCTCCCGACGGTCCATCAGCAGCGACTCGTGAGCGAACGGTTGCTGCAAAACCAAAAACAGAGAACGCTTCTGGTCAGACGTGGCTCCTGAAAGTTTAAAGAACTAACAAGAAAAAGTGAAACCATGCTCCACACAGGTTTAGTCCAGCCCTGGTTTGTATTTTTTTAGTAGTGGCTTAGTCTTGACTTAGAGTTTAAACCACTGATGGCCCGGCCAAGGCGCAGCATCAGGGTCGAAGGGCACTGGTCGGGTCTGGTTTAGTCCTGATTTAAAAAGTTTTGTGTAGACTTGGGTTTAGTTCTAGTTTAGTCCTGATTTAGTGATGCATTTTTGCGGTTAACCCCTTTATTGCTCAGTTCAGTTTAGACCTGCTGTAAAATCTCAACAGTAAAAGACTGTAGTTGATATATCGGTAAAATACTGTTTTGGTTACGGTAATTAACTGTAATATTAAAAATAAGGCAAAATTGTATTTTTTAGTTTTATTTTTTGTAATGTACACAGTATAGCACTGTTAAAAAAATTGAGTCATGTGTTTATTACAGTTTAACACCTTTTCAAAAGATAATAACTTTCAATTTTACAGTACATGTTGATTAAAGCGTAAGTCACAAACTAAAATATACATTAATCTATATTTTTGAAAGAAAATAACTTTAAATTTTACAGTAAATGTTGATTAAAAGTTAAGTCACAAACTAAAATATACATTAACCTATTTTTTTTGGAAAGATAATAACTTTATTTTGCAGTAAATAATAATAAAAACTCAAGTCAAAAACTGTAAAAACAACATTTGTGATAAAATTATACTGTAAAATGAAATACAGGCCTCTTTTAGTTTTTACGGTAGAATTCTGGCAACCACAGCTGCCAATTTTTTACCGTAAAATTTACAGATTTTTTTTTACAGCGTGGTTTTGTCCTGATTTAGGACAAATATTTTCTGAGGTGGTGGTTGGTGTGAAAACTTTGAGAACCTTTGCGCAGGGTTTCACAAACAAAAAAATAGTCCCAACAATCCATGACCCCCCAGAGTAAAATGTGATTGATGCTTGTAATAACCTTAGGAGGAAAAACATTTAAATGCTGGGTAATATTATCTATTTGCAGGGTTTATTTTTTTTTAACAGTTTTAACATATACAACATATAATATTTAGTTATGAAAAAATAATTAAATACAGTTTCAATAATTTTTCTATGATTTCTGGAAATAATCTCGTGATGCCCACTTTGGGAAAAATAAATACTAATAAGCATGTAATGTGATGTAATGTGTAATGTAATATATATAATAAATAAAAAACCATGTAAAAAATAATTAATACAAATATAACAAAAAAACTTCTGTTACATTTAATTATTGTACTATAATTCTATGAAAATTTTTATTTTTTGAAATGAAAAAAAAAAAAAATTAATTAAAAGATTAAATTGACAAGAAAATTAATCATCATTTGAATAGTTCTCCTTTGAAACAAGCTTTATAAAAAGGTCTACTCAAATAATATTTCAAGTAGTTTCACCTCCTTTTAATAAATCATTTTTAATCAATCAATCAGTCGTCAATGAGACATTTGTGCCTGCTTGTTTTTCATAAGTTTCAATAATTTAATATGAAAAGATGGCAAATATAATTGTTATCTGTTCCACTCCGGACCACTAGAGGTCGCCCCTGTGTCCTGTGTGAGTCCTGACCTTGGTGATGAGCTGTGGGTACAGACACAGCGCCCTCTTCAGGACAGACTCCAGGCTGTTGTTGGGCTGCAGCTGGACCTGGGCTAGACCCGGTTCTTCTTCAACGAAGTGAAGCAGGGACTCCACCTCCCTCCGAGTGAAGGTCAGGACCGGGTTCAGGTCGTCCACCACACGGTCTGAGGGACAGAGGACCACAGGATGTAAGGACTGGGTCTGGACTGGGTCTGGACTGGGTCTGGACTAAACCAGGTCTAAACCAGGACTAGACTAGGACTAAACCAGGACTGACCAGGACTAAACCAGGACTAAACCAGGACTAAACCAGGACTAGACCAGGACTAAACCAGGACTAAACCAGGACTAGACCAGGACTAGACCAGGACTAGACCAGGACTAAACCAGGACTAGACTAGGACTGAACCAGGACTAAACCAGGACTAGACTAGGACTAAACCAGGACTAAACCAGGACTAAACCAGGACTAAACTAGGACTAAACCAGGACTAAACCAGGACTAAACTAGGACTAAACCAGGACTAAACTAGGACTAAACCAGGACTAAACTAGGACTAAACCAGGACTAAACCAGGACTCAACTAGGACTAAACCAGGACTAAACTAGGACTAAACCAGGACTAAACCAGGACTAAACCAGGACTATACAGCACTAAACCAGGACTAAACTAGGACTATACAAGCACTAAACCAGGTCTAAACCAGGACTAAACCAGGTCTAAACCAGGACTAAACCAGGACTAAACTAGGACTAAACCAGGACTAAACCAGGACTAAACCAGGACTAACCAGGACTAAACTAGGACTAAACCAGCACTAAACCAGCACTAAACCAGGACTAAACCAGGACTAAACTAGGACTAAACTAGGACTAATACAGCACTAAACCAGGACTAAACCAGGACTAAACCAGGACTAAACTAGGACTAAACCTGCACTAAACCAGCACTAAACCAGGACTATACAGCACTAAACCAGGACTAAACCAGGACTAAACTAGGACTAAACCAGGACTAAACCAGGACTAAACCAGGACTAAACCAGGACTAAACCAGGACTGAATCAAGACTAAAGCAGGACTACAACAGGACCGAACCAGGTCTGAAGACTAAACCGGGGCTGAACCAAGACTGAATCAAGGACTAAACCAGGACTAAAATGAGACGAAACAAAGGCAAGACCAGGACCAAACCTGATCTAAACCAGGACTACACCAGGACTGATCAAGACTAAATCAAGACTAAACAAAGTCTAACCCTGGTCTAAATCACAGCTAGACCAGGTCTAAACCAGGACTACTTAACTAAGACTTAACTAATACAAAACCAGGATACAGCTTTAGACTTGTTTTAGTCCTGGTTTAGACCTGGTTAAGTCTTGTTTCAGTCCTAGTTTAGACCTGGTATAGTCCATGTTGCTTTATACCTGGTTTAGACCTGGTTTCGTCCTTATTTAGACCTAGTTTAGTCCTGGTTTAGACCTGGTTTAGTCCTAGCTTACTCCTAGTTTAGTCCTGGTTTAGACCTGGTTTAGACCTGATTAAGTCTTGTTTCAGTCCTAGTTTAGACCTGGTATAGTCCTGGTTTAATCCATGTTGCTTTATACCTGGTTTAGACCTGGTTTAGTCCTGGTTTAGACCTGGTTTAGTCCCTGTTGCTTTAGACCTGGGTTAATCTAAATCACTTTATAATAATACAGTATATAAAAGTTATTGTTCTGCAGTTTGAAATGAGAGTCTGGTGTGTTTCCCTTCGGACTTTTATTTATTTATTTATTTATTTATATGAGACAGCGTGTATTAATGAACAGCAACTAGTGCTGTAAATACACCGGATTATAGCTCAGAGCTAATTTCCATCCGTAGTCCCCTCTCACTCACTCACATTCACATTCACGAACACAGACAGACAACCATTCACTCTCACTAGGGTCAATTTAGAGTCACCAGTTCACCTAACACATGCATGTCTTTGGACGGTGGGAGGAAGCCGGAGAACCCGGAGAGAACCCACGGTAACACGGGGAGGACATGCAGACTCCACCCAGAGAGATTGTGTGATGGTGTGTATTGGTCGGCCCGGGGCTCGAACCCACGACCTCCTTGCTGGGAGGCGAGAACGCTAACCGCTCTGCCACCGTGCACCCCCAACTCACCGGACATTCCCTGTTTGGAGATCTGCCGGTCGTAGATCTTCTTCTCCAGAGTGAAGTCGCACACCAGGCGGTAGATGTGGCAGCGTTTCTTCTGCCCGTAGCGGTAAACTCTGCACACGGCCTGAGCGTCGTGGCACGGGTTCCACGAGGCGTCGAACACCACCACGCGGTTCGCCCCGATCAGGTTCACGCCCAGACAACCGGCTCTGAAAAAACACACACGACACACGAGGAGAGTCACAACATTTTTACAGAAACAAAGTTATTCTAAATTATTTTACTACCACCTTTATAGCACATGTTTTTCTTGATTGTGTTTCCCCTTTTTTTGTACTAAAACAGCCATTCCTAAAGTCAGGAGCGTCTCCTTAAATTTACCAAAATCCAACAACATCCCTCCATCCCACATTTTATTTTCATGTTTTTCTCCATATATTTCTATAAAAACATTACAAAAGACACTGACTATTGGCTATAAAGTGTTTTAAAGTTATATTTTTAAACAAATGCACTGTAAAAACTAAAAAAATCCTGCAAAAACTCAATAACTCAAGGCAAAGGATCCCTCAAGATTTTTGGGGCCAACTCAAAATCTCAAGTTTTCCACACTTTCACTTAATTTGATGTTCATACGTCTAAAAACTGTTCTAATTTTTAAGTTTTTCTTTCTATCATTATTTTTTTTTACTCATCTTACAGCCAACTCAAAAAGTTATTCTTTTGTTAAATGTAGTATATTTAGTTTTTATTATTATCAATAATACTTTTTCTGAGCAGTGGAGTCAGTTTGCTCTAAGATGAGTTGGAAAAAAATAAAGACAAGTGAGTAAAACTTAAAATTTCAAGTTTTTAGATGTATGAACGTTAAATTTGGTGAGTAAAAAAATATTAGTTGTTGAAAACTTGAGATTTTGAGTTGATCACTAAAACTCAAAAATCTTGAGGGATCCTGTTGCCTTGAACTTTTGCAGCATTGTTTTTTTTACAGTGCATTTCAAACTCAATTTCTTTTTATGTACTTAATATAGACAGCCTCTGGGGGCCCCGGACCACACTTTGGGAACCGCTGTATTAAAACAATATCTTTGACTTCCCCGTGACCCACTTTTTTGAGTCCTACCAATTGAGAAACCTGCATTTCCTCGACACCAGTGGTCTTACAGAGAATAATAGTTACCTGGTGGAGAGGAGGAAGACCCAGGCTGAGGTGTTTGTGGGGTCATTGAACTGATTTATGAGCCGTTCTCTCTCCGAGGCCGTCGTACTGCCATCAAGTCCTTAAAAAGTCATAAAAAAACAAAAATGTCGAATCAAATAATTTAACTCAAAGATATTAAAACATTGCTGTGTGTGTTTTTTTCTTCTCTTTCCTCCTTTTTGTTGTTTGTTTTGCAATTATTATTATTATTATTATTATTATTATTTTTTTAATGTTATTAAGTATTATTATTATTATTTTTTTATGTTATTAAGTATTATTATTATCATTATCATTATTATTATTATTATTATTATTGGTGTCATTATTTCTAACTCTTCATGGAATTTATTTACCCATATAGAAAATAAGGAAATTATTTTTATTATTATTATAATTTATTTATTTGTATTATATTTTATTTATTTATTATTATTATTATTATTACTATTATTATTATTATTTTTTTTATTTTTTACATCAATACATATTCATATCCGCATATATATTCATATTCATATTATTATATACATCTGTTATATGTTTGTTCCTTGTAAGTCATAATATTGTTTTGTTTGTCTCATGTCTTATGTATTACATGTCGGTATGTCTGCACCTGTAAATAAAATAAATAAATAAATAAAACATTACTGTGATAAAACCATAGCTTTATTCATAGTTAAAATGAGAAATGTCAAGATGCGGTTATTGAACACTGTAGTTTAAAAAGTCAACAGCAGGTGGCAGCACTCATTGTGAGTCAATGAGAAAAGCTGATGCCAGAAAATACACAGGAAACTTGAATGTGCAGTAGTTTCTGCAGAGGTAGTAGCCTGGCAGAGGTGGAAGGAGTACTCATAAACAAAAGTACTGTTACTTCAACATAATGTTACTCCATATTCTGTCTCCTGTGGATCTATGCAGGCTCTTATTTGTCTTCAGCCTTTGTTTTAGTCTAGGTTTAGTAAAAATAAGACACACGTGACCTTCACAAACGTCGTCCATACACAAATAGCATCCCCATCTACCTGTCGTTTTTAGATTGTACTTTTTTATTATTTGTTTTTAAACCTCTTCATGGGTTGGCACCACCGCACCTGAAATGCTGTCTTTGCACACTTCCATCAGAGCACTGAGATCATCTGCCCAGGGTCTGCTAGAGCGGCCAAGTTCCAGACTAAAACCCAGAGGAGACAGAGGAGCATTTGCAGTCGCAGGCCCCAAACTCTGGAACTCTCTCCCTCTGAGCATTAGAGCCGCTACATCCATCAAAAGCTTCAAAACAATCCTAAAAACATACCCCTTTGCACTGCCTGTCTTTTAATCTCTTGTCTTTATGCATTTATTCTGATATGTATTACCATATTGTTTTGTTAAACCTGACCTCTCTCTTGACTTTGACCTTCAGACAGCAAAGTGAGTGAGCCCCAGGATCAAAAAATGCTCATGTAGAGACTTTTACTTGTACTAAAAGAACAGTGTTTGAACTCACTGTAGTAGTTGAGGTTCCTGACCCAGTTCTGGTTTGGTTTGTCCTTGTTAGAGTTTGGTGAAGGAGGAACCTGGGCGCTTGGCCAAAAACTCTTCGATCACCGTCAGCGTGGACAGACTCTGACTGCGTGGGACCAACAAAAACAAAACAAAAACCACAATAATAACAGTGAAACCATTAGATAACGGTAGGGCGGAACTAGAAGACAACATTACTTCAAAGTTTTCATTTAGGTCTCACCTGAAGACCAGCAGCTTGTCTCCCTTCCTGACGCTCTCTTCGATCAGATGAAACAGCAAAACCATTTTAGCCGAATTCTCCAGGACGCCGGGTTTGTAATCGTACATGATCTCCTTCGCCTAAAGACAGATAAATGTAAATGTATTAGGTAGAGCAGTGTTTCCCAACCAGGGGTACAGGGACCCCTAGGGGTACACGAGCACATTGCAGGGGGTACATTGTTTTGTTTGATCATTTATAGAACCTTTTCAGAAAATATTTGGCAGTCAAAGACTAAACTGAACGTAAATCTGTACTAATGGATAAAAGGGGTTAACAGAAAAATGGAAAACTAAAGAAGGACAAAACAGGAACTAAAACCAGAACTACACCAGGAAAACACAGGTCTAAAACCAGAACTAAACCAGGTCTAAAACCAGAACTAAACCAGGTCTAAAACCAGAACTACACCAGGAAAACACAGGTCTAAATCCAGAACTAAACCCCGGAAAAAAACATGTCTAAAACCAGAGCTAAACCTGGAAAATCAATGTCTAAAACCAGAACTAAAACAGGTCTAAAACCAGAACTACACCAGGTCTAAAACCAGAACTACACCAGGTCTAAAACCAGAACTAAACCAGGTCTAAAACCAGAACTACACCAGGTCTAAAACCAGAACTACACCAGGTCTAAAACCAGAACTACACCAGGTCTAAAACCAGAACTACACCAGGAAAACACAGGTCTAAATCCAGAACTAAACCCCGGAAAAAAACATGTCTAAAACCAGAGCTAAACCTGGAAAATCAATGTCTAAAACCAGAACTAAAACAGGTCTAAAACCAGAACTACACCAGGTCTAAAACCAGAACTACACCAGGTCTAAAACCAGAACTAAACCAGGTCTAAAACCAGAACTACACCAGGTCTAAAACCAGAACTACACCAGGTCTAAAACCAGAACTACACCAGGAAAACACAGGTCTAAATCCAGAACTAAACCAGGTCTAAACCAGGAATAATCCCGGGTCTTACTAAAAAGGTTGGGACCCACTGGGGTAGAGACACATCTAGATACTCCTGACACCTTTCTTTTTAAGTTTGGTGACACATTAACGGTTAAGAACTGTCCCAGCTGCGGTGAGTTGCGTACCCATTCGTAGGTGATGACCTGGTTGGCCTTCTCCTGCAGCTGGTTCAGGCTCAGTCCTCCGATGGGACCGGGCGTCTCCAGAGGTTTGGGTTTCTGATTGGCTGTGGCCTGGCAGCGGGCGGAGGTGGAGATGTCGTCCAGGTCCAGGTCCTGCTCGCTGGCCAGGTTCTCCTTCTGCAGGGCCTCGTACAGGACGTCCGGGTGGTTCCAGATCTGAGACGACGAGAAATAACGAACTTACGACTCAGGAGGATCACAGTCGACAGTGCATGAAGAAAATAGATCGGTCAATCAAAAAACAACTTCAAATTATTGTACATTTTTTGTCTCACAAGCTAAATATTTCAATCACAAACAGAGATACTTAAATTGGAGCCTTTGTTTTGTCTTTTTAATACTGAAATAAATTATTTAACTGAAATCCCTGAAATGTATTTGCATTAATAGAAAAAAAAACAAACGTCTTTAATGGAAAATAACGTCTTGTGAATCTCTGTCTCCAATTTATTGTTAAATTTAAAATATTATCTTTAAATAAATATACAGTGAAGCCCGAAATTATTCATACCCCTGGCAAATTCTGACTTAAAGTAACTTTCATTCAACCAGCAAGTTTTTTTTGGACCGGAAATGACACAGGCTTCTCCCAAAAGATAATAAGACGATGTACAAGAGGTATAATTTATTTACAGTTACAATAAAGTAACTTTAAGTCAGAATTTGCCAGGGGTATGAATAATTTCAGGCTTCACTGTAAGTCTTTAATGCCTAAAAGATACCTAAAAATTAACTTGCACAAAAAAAAAAAAAAAGATTTACAAAAATGCATCTTCTACTGTTGCAAAAAAAGAATGAACTTAGAATAAAATGCATTATTATAAATGAAAGACAGGACTCTCTTCTTTCTTTAAAGTTACACTGTGTAACTTTTCTCCTAAATATGTGGGGCATACTGACTTGTTTTTGTGATTTTTTGAGCGATTATAAGGCCTGAGGCGCGAACTGTTGCTCCGAGCGGGGCTTCTGTACTGAGAAACCACCCTCGCAACTTGGCCGGGAGCACTCCGCTGTTGAGGAAGAGTCACGTGACAGGAAACGACTTGCTTTACGGCATTCCCTTCTGCTCTTATACCTGAGGTGCAGTATAACCATGAAGCTACTTTTAGCGTTGTTATTTTCGCCAGTTCGTCAGGGCCGAAGGACACAAGAAGATGAAGACAATGTCGGACGAGGCAAGAAAAAGAAAATGTGAAAGGGACCGCACCAGATCGCAGACAAGAGTCAACATCGGACAGACTTTTGCTCGCTGGCGTCAGATGAGAGACAGAGAAGGCTGCAAATCGGATCACGTTTTTGCTTCTTTATTGTTGGGCAGGTAAATTAGCCTCTTTATTTTTTCTTTAGAACGTGCTTTTTCATACAGTTATTAGTTGTTTTTACTGCGACCATTGCGCAATATTTGTTGATAAGCTAACGCTAGCGCTAACTCTATAGAAGATCCAGTCCAAACTTCCAAAGGTAGCAGCAGGTCAACTAAAGTTGAAACAATGATGGAAATAGACGCACGCTCGCACAGTTTCAGAAGGAGGAGGGGCCCTAGTGTTTACGTTTTGCGACGGTGCAGTGGCACCTGTGGCCTCTAGAGGCACAAGACCAGGAATCTTACACAGTGTAACTTTAAGTAAAATTATAGCACAATATTTTCAGTAGGACAGAAAAGATTGATGAAAATGACCAAGAACTCTGGCACTGGCTGGCAACTTTTTGAGAAAATGCTAGCAGGGAAAGAGCTAAGGTTAGGCAGACTTTATTATCTCTGCAGGAAAATGTGTTCTCTGCATTTGACCCATCCCTCGCCCGTCTTCTACCCCGTCCCGTCTCTCTGTCTCTCACCTTGCAGCAGACGCAGAAGGCCTTGAGCGGGTTCAGACTGAGCCAGCCCGTGTTTCCTGCCTCTCTGAAGCGGTTCATGAACTCGGTGTAGAGCGCCCTCTGCAGGGGAGACAGGCGAACCAGGATCACGTGCTCCTCCTTCGACGGGAGCTGCTCCTTCAGGACGTCATGGCCCCGGCTGTGACAAAGACAGAAAAATCAGCTTCAGCTTCTGTAGGGCTGGCATCATGAGTAGGGCTGCACAATATATCGCAAAATTATCGTTATCGCAATATCCGTATCGCAAGAATCTAAATATATCGCAATAACGCTGTGGTCTTCCATCTGACAGAGATTTACACTGAAGAATCATTTTCCACCAGAGCCTTAAAAGAACGTGTTGTGACTAAATAAAAATGTTTAAAAAGTCCAGTTTTAGTGGTAATTTAATTAATTTAGTCACAGCTTAGCCTTGTTTTATTCCTGGTTTAGTCTGTGTTAAGTTTTGATTTTGTGGCTGTTTTGACTTGTAAATACAGGAACTTACATTTTTGTGAAATGTAGTGAATTTAATTAGGCTCTATTTCCAAATATTGTAATAATAATCGCAATTTTCAACATTGTTATCAAATATCGCATGTTTTCTCCATATCGTGCAGCCCTAATCATGAGTACCCCCTCACTTATACACATTGATAATTCTCCAAAATTGTAATAAAAAAACAGTCGGCTGTGCATGGCTGGTGTGGAGCGATTGGGATAAAACTACCCATAACTTGAAAAACCTCTGCATAAAATTCAGCGGTCAGGTTTTTTGTGGACCCACTGCAACCTCTTCCTGAGTGGCGAGCTGGTAGGACAATCTTTTTTTTATTATCTCCGGACCTCGGACTTATGTTTCTTTGAACGTTTTTGTGTGAAGTAAATCCACAGTCAGTGGATGTGGACTGACCTTTATTTTTCCAAAGACTTGAACTAAACTTAAGGTCAATGTGTATTTGAATTCTTTCTGTTGTGCCTTTTGCCAACATGAATTTATTTATTGATTTCCTATTTATTTGTTTTTATATCAATACATTTTTTTTTCATTTAAATCAATTTAACGTCTCTTGTCTTCCATTCACCACAAGCTCCCATAACGAACCTGGTTTTCTGCGTCCGGTCATAAACATCCCATTGCAATAACTAAGTCCTAACGTTAATATAATTTACACGTGGCGAGCTAGCTCCGGGATTCTGTTCGCGGTAATGTTTTGGGATTTACTGTATGTGTGAAAGAGGTTTAACACTGCCGGTTGTATTTGCGTTGGGCTCCTCACCGTTGCACGAATCCCTCGAGCAGACTGTGCAGCACGTGGCTCCTGTATCTCATGAGCTGGACGTCCTGCGGAGTGCTGTCCACGCACTGGCCGTTCAGTATGGGCCGCTCGAACATGTTACTGAACTCCTGACGCGTACCTGAGCGAACACACCACAAATCTGAGAGGCTTATCCAAAAACACGGGCCTAAAGCGGGGGCGAGAGCGGGTAGAGTACCTAGGAAGTCGGGCCGTACGAAGTCCACCATGCACCAGTACTCGATGAGGTTGTTTTGCAGGGGGTACCCGGTCAGGACCACCCTGCGCCGGGTCCGGATGCTCTTCAGGGCCTGGGAGGTGCTGGCGTGGCAGTTCTTAATGCGGTGGCCCTCGTCGCAGATCACGACGTCAGGACCGGGCCGGGCCAGGGCTCTCTCGATACCTGCGGGACAGACGGAGGGGGAGGAGACAATTAATGAAGCCTCTTTCTTTTGTTTGAAGCGTAAGTGGATGGAATAATTGTTAATCAACGTGTTTTTTAATGAGATCCAAATCTGTTCTACAGCCTTTAATGTTTTTTAAAGGACTCTACTTGTGCTATAAAGCAGTGGTTCACATTAGGGCTGCACAATATATCGCAAAATTATCGTTATCGCAATATCCGTATCGCAATAATCTAAATATATCACAATAACGCTGTGGTCTCCATCTGACAGAGATTTACACTGAAGAATCATTTTCCACCAGAGCCTTAAAAGAACATGTGTTGTGACTAAATAAAAATGTTTAAAAAGTCCAGTTTTAGTGGTAATTTAATTAATTTAGTCACAGCTTAGCCTTGTTTTATTCCTGGTTTAGTCTGTGTTAAGTTTTGATTTTGTGGCTGTTTTGACTTGTAAATACAGGAACTTACATTTTTGTGAAATGTAGTGAATTTAACTTACAATGGTCGAAAAGTAGGCTCTATTTTCAAATATCACAATAATTTCGTTATAGCAATTTTTGACATAGTTATCCAGTATTGTATGTTTTCTCCATATCCTGCAGCCCTAGTTCCTAAGCTTTTTTTTCCCATGTATCCCCTGGATTTTTGTTATACCATGAGCACCCCCTATACTCATATATGCTGACAATTCAAAAATATATATGAGAAAAGAAATTTTATACTTGTAATTGTAAATACTAATTCTTCTGCATTTTTTTTATTTAAACACATTACACAAAAAAATGTAATACTCTTAATATAAAATAAAAATATAACAGCATGCACGCCAATTACACTTGTTTTGTTGCATGTTTTCTAGTCAAATTAAACTTAAAATAATAAATAATATTCCTAAGCTCATAGTAAATAAAGAAACTTTAATAAATTTAAAAAACTCTTTGAAACAAGCTATTATGATTGTATTATCTATGTAACAAAATAGAGTATTCAAATATTTTTAGTTTTTTTTTTTTAGCTTTTCCTCAGTCAGAAATCATACATTTCAACAAATAAAAATGAAAAGATCGCAAATATTTTCAATCGTCCAGGAAGTAAATTTAGAAATAGCTCCATGTACCCCCTGTAAAGTGCTTAAGTACCCCCAAGGGTCCCCGTACCCCGGGTTGGGAAACACTGCTATAAAGAAACAGGTGAAGAGACCAGCAGAGGGCAGCAGAGTGTGGTGGTCTTTTGAACATAATCAAGGAAAAAGCGCACTTCACTTCCTTAAACTTTTTGTATGATTTGACTAAAAGTAAAAATGTCTGTGAGGAATCAGTGGAAACACAGCTGTACACCTTTTTTTTTTTTTTTTGGAATGAGAGCGGACTGGCTTGTTGTTGATTGGTCAGTGCTTCCTGAAGTGGGCAGGGCTTTGTGGGAGAGGCAACAGAGCGTTCTGAGGCCTCTGAAACTCAGCGCCAGAGAATACAGGATCACTCGAACAGGCGTAAATGAAACAAAACACAACTCCAGGCCTGTTTTTGACAAGAGAACATTATAACATGGGCAGAAAGCTCAGTTTAGCTACGTTTAAAACTCATAATTCTTTTTTATATTTTAAAGAGATGTTTTTTGTTTTTTTTCTTGTTATATTTTAAAATTGTTTATTTTTACTGAGGTGTTTTAGACACCTAGGATTCAGGATTCATCAGTTCCATTTCCAATTATTCCGCTCTTTCTCAGTTGTCTTTATAGCCTAAGTTGTTGTTGGTAATGTTTACATTTTAAATTGTCAGTGGTAACACAAGCCTAGAGCGCCCTCTAACCAACACCTGAAATATTTTAATATATTTTGTATTGTATTATTTTTGTATTATTTGATTTATTTTGAGCAAGTGAGTAGTTCATGGTGTGCAACCAACAACAAAACAAAAGGCTGAGAAAACAAAAACAAAAAACAACATCAAGATAATAAATTATTGTGTAATAATATTCATAACATTATTTTTTGCAGAACAATAAGTTGTCATAATAAACCAAAATAAACCATAATAAACCATAATAAACCATACAGAAACGATCTGCTCAAAAAGGAGCGGGAAGAAGAAAACTTATTTAATCCCACCCCGTGTCCAAAAAACATAACACACAGACACCACCTTCCCTATGGACCCCAAACCCAAGATTTATCTTATAATACATCAATTACTAATAAAGATATATATTATTCTTATATAGGCTGTTAGAATAATATTTAGCCATTACATCAAAATAATTTAGGGTAATTAGCAGTAGCTCAGTTGGTAGAGCCGCTTGTCCAATAACCAGAAGGTTGGCGGTTCAAACCCCACTCCCACCGTTGCATACTGTCGTTGTGTCCTTGGGCAAGACACTTAACCCACCTTGCCTCCGGTGTCTGCGCACACTGGTGTATGAATGTGAGTGTGAATGGGTGAACGGTTCCTTGATGTAAAGTGCTTTGAGTGCCCATGAAGGTGGAAAAGCGCTGTATAAAAATGTGACCATTTACCACCATTACCATATTTCAAAAGGTAAGATTTTTAACAATTAATAAGTTGTATTCTATTAAGTATACTTATACTTATTCTATTAAGTATACTTATATATATATATATAAATGATAAATATATAAGTCACACCTGAGTATACGTCACACCCCTAGCCACACTATGGAAAAAAGTGCGACTTAGTCTGTAAAATACGGTAAAGAAATCCTGATTCTGACTCTGAAAAGCAGATTTTGCAGAATCTGAAGAAAAACAGAACTGAAACTCACTGATTTTCTGCTTCACCACTAACTCTGTGTTACTGAAGACAGATGTGAAAATCCAAATTGAAATGAGTCCATATGAAGCTACTGAGTGGAATAACGTTTACCTTTCAGTAGCTCCTGTTGCCGGTCCTCCTCGTCCAGGTCGATCACCGCAGACCCAGAGGAGGAGGAGGAGGAGGAGGAGGAGGAGGAGTTTTTCTTGTTCTTCTTCTTGCGTCCGGCCA